>JACVVK020000445.1:110000-127500 GCA_018292915.2 Batillaria attramentaria
CCCTTACACAACAGCATCATGGTGTCAGTTACAGTGGAACAGTCAATTTTGTCGATGTAATGCGGGCGGGAAAGGTGTGTGAAAGAGTCCAGCGACTCAGCATGGTGAACATGAAGATGGCGAAAATCAAATTCTCTCGTGCTTTTAAGGTGCGCTATAAAGTGTTCGCGTGTACAGAGACACGCTTATCCCAAGTTCATCCTGACTGACACAACCCAGAGACGCATAACTAAGAGCTGGTCAAGGCTGTAGGTCCAAAGTCGCTTAGACAAGGGGGAGCTGGGATAGCCGACTGAACTTTCAATGCTCGGGACGTGAGTTCGAATCCCGGCTGCATGGGGCTGAATGTTTTACTGGCCTTTTTCTCGTTGCCCCCGTCTTTGATATCACCCTTACGTGGTGGAAAAGGACGTTAAACTCCCGAACACCAACCCCCACCCACCCTCGCCTAGACAGAAGTCTCCTGAGGGCATTTTCGTCTCCGCTTGAGTGGATTTTCTGTCAGAGACGAAGGTAATGGAGCGTGAATAGTCTTGGGACAGTCACGGACCCGCCGTCTCCCTCGGTGGCTGACCACACCTTTATAATGTTATTGGTTTTACGCTCCGGTGACTGGGATGTGGTATAGTCGGTTTGCCGAAGGAAAAAAGAAAAGAAAAGTGTTTGATCTCAGAAACAGCGCGGCACGGCTGATTTTCAGTGGGTGGGTGGGTGGGGGGGGGGGTGTTTGGGAGTGTAACGTCCTTTTCCGCCAGGTACGGGTGATATCAAAGACGAAGCAACGAGAAAAAGGCCAGCACAGATATTTGGCCCCATTCGGAATTCGATCTCACGAGTCACGACCCGAGCATTGAAAGTCCAACGCTGTACCACTCGGCTATCCCTCCAACCCCCCCCCCCCCCCCCTCCCTTGCTGATTTTGAAAATGAAAAAAAAAAATCCGACCGTGTCACACCCTTGCATCTTCACTGGCTGTTACAGGCTGTTAGTTAGACGGTTCCTGTAACAGCAAACAGGACGGCCAGCCCTTAGTTATACTGCTCCTGGTACAGCAAGTAGGACGGCCAAGTGGGACCCTGTAAGCCGAAAATTGGTCATACCAAACGAAATAACTAAATTACGTGTGTCTGAAGTGGTCAGGTTAGCTGGATGCCAAAAAGCGCGCGAGCGAGCGAGCGAGAGAGAGAGAGAGAGAGAGAGAGAGAGAGAGAGAGAGAGAGAGAGAGAGAGAGAGAGAGAGAGAACGAACGAGACTTAATTTTACAAGGATAAAAGATGTGTGAGAGAGAGAGAGAGAGAGAGTGTGTGTGTGTGGCTATGTGCGCGCGCGCGTATATGTGTGTTTTAAATCACGAGTACCGACCTTTGCATTATTGATTAGAACGGAACTCCGGGAAGTTATAAACTCACGCATTATCAGATAGATGATGATGATGATGATGATGATGATGATGAAACTTTATTTATCAACGGTAAAAGTTTTGACAGAAATTCGCCAGTTTGCAAACTTGCCGTTGCTAATACTACAGAGACTATCTACTAAGGAAAAAAAAAAAGGGAGCAAAATATAAAAGAAAAAAAAAGAGGAGGAAGAAAAATTTCAACACAGAAAATCATGCACTAAACTACAAGACACAAAAACATACACGAGAGATACACAAGAGCGCGTGTGTGCTAGATAAACGAAAATAATTCATTTTGTTTAAGTACTCTCATCTCCTCATTCAATACACCTGCGATCACGTCGGCACATACTCTGAGTGTGAGTGAACTGGTGTTGTATAAAGTACGGCAGATGGCTTCTTGCAGCCGGTGTCATGTTTTGCAGTACAAGACAATGTCTCGGCGAGAACCATTCAAACGCCGCAATTCCACTTAGTATGACTTAGCTTTCTCACTAATCTCAGTGGACAATAGACGTTTCCCACACGATTCCACTCGGGAAGTCCCGATCGATCGAGGCAAAAAGCCCCGCCGCTTTTCTGTGCCGTCAACCCTGTTCCGGGTCCGTCGATAACCCTAGGCCCCTGCGATGACGGCCAAGTCGGGCCAACCGAGACCGAGCCAAGCTAAGTGATATCTAACAAGGAAAAAAAAAATACTCGGTGACAAGGAAAGTGGACAGTTGGGAACAACTCTCAGGTCCCCGTGTTATTTCACAGTGTGCACAGAAGCGGTGAAAACTGTCGCATTCACCAGCACAGTACATTTTCAGCCTTTTTCGAGATTATTGCCTGCATGAGTTGTCTCCCTTGCCCCAACAAGCACGCATTTTTCGTGGCAGAGCACAAAGCTGCGACGAAAAATGCATGAATGCTGCGGGTATGTGTATGCACGGGGGACAACTCATGCAGGCAATAATCTCGAAACAGGCTGAAAGGGTGGGGTTGGTGTTTGGGGGGTTTAACGTTCTTTTCCACCACATACGGGTGATATCAAAGACGGGGCAACGATGGAAAAGCCAGCACACATATTTGGCCCCAGCCGGGATACGAACTCACGACCCGAGCATTAGAAGTCCAACCCTCTACCATTCGGCCACCCCGGCTCACCGAAACAGGCTGAAAATGTACTGTGCTGGTGAATGTTAAAGGAGCATGTCGCTGGCAGGGTGAACATTTCCAACAGTGTCAAAACTGTATTTTGCACAAACGGTGCCTCTGTCAGTGACGTAGGGACACGAACTGAGCGCTGGGTCATCTTTCGTGAGCATTTGGAGAACCCTGTTCGGCGAGCTTGCTAGTTTGTCACGATTTTGTTGTCACGAAAAAGCGTGGTTTTCGTGATTTTTGTGTTATGTAGGTCAAGGTGCATGCCAGGCGGCCGCAACAAGAGGCAAGCTGCCGGTAAAGCTGAGACTTTTTGCACGGAGGTCGAGCACAAGTGACTCGAGCGGATTTGTGTGAAGTGGCTCTCTGGGTTAAACAGAATGTAGACTAGCATTACTCCAGTGAGGCCTGAGCGGAAAGCAGACACTCATTTTTAAAGAATTTTTTTTTTTCATGTCAGGTGCGTGCCCTTGAATGGTCTTTGCATGATAATTTTGTTTGTAGATTGAAGCATTTTTAGGGATGACTATGATCCCTGAGGCTAGTAGAGAATATACAGGCATTTTGAGACCTCGTTCATTTGTGTCTGCAGTGCATGTTTTAAAACATATAATAAATAAATAAGTAAATAAAAATAAGGACATATGGCCCCGCCGTCCGTCGAAAATATCCCAGAGAGGGCCCCGCGAAGCCTCGACCCACGATGCCCAGCGAGTATGGTCAGTGCAGAAGAATGTTCAGGGTCGTCAGAGCTGTACTGGTGACGAAAAGGGGTATATAAACGGGTCAGCTCGGTATCGCGCGAACAAGGGTGTGTGGGGGGGTGTTTGAGAGTTTAACGTCCTTTTCCACTACATAAGTGTGATATCAAAGACGGGGCAACGAGCAAAAAAGGCCAGTACAAATATTTTGACCCCATCCGGGAATCGAACTCAAGACCCGAGCATTGAAAGTCCCTAACACACGAACAAAATGGGCACCAGGTCCACGCCTCTCGCGTAGCAGCATTAAAAACTAAATTCACGTGACCAGGAACCTGAGCTGAGGACGATCACTGACCTGTATACCTGCACAGTGACAGCATCTCAAAAGCTGGCACTGAGCCATCAGCAGGGTACACAATAACGTACGTGGCTTACACAAGCAGCGAGCAAAAGGCTTGTCGGCAAGATCAGTTTTACTGCTTATGATCAGTGAGAGAATCTAAATTTTCGCACAAAGCGTAACCGGAATTGTAATAATAATAATAATAATAATAATAATATGGGTATCTAAAGGACGCCCTCCCTCCCGCAGGAGCTCAGGGCGCCTTACAATCAACACACACTCACTCACCGAGAAACACACAACATTCCTCCGCAAGTACATTTGACTACAAACACATAATGTGCAGCATCATACACGGGCTGCCCCTGGCTTCTACACACACACACACACACACACACACACACACACACACACACACACACACACACACACACACACACACACACACACACACACACACACACACACACGACCAGCAAGATGATGATGCGGTAACAGCTGTTGGTTGAAAGCGGTGAAGAGGTGCGTTTTCAGATTTTGTCTGAAGGATGTTTTTGTGTCTCCATATCTGATTGATGCTGGGAGATCATTCCAACCGTTCTTCTAATAGTTCCACCTTGTAGAACGTTCTACCACAACATCTTCAAAGACCTCCAAACGTCCAGCCGTTCAGAGGAGCCCTTAAAAAACTCACCACGTTCACTGACACTAACCTGACAGTTCCAAATACAGCAAGGTTTAATCTTCTCTTTTATCTACTACATGGATACTTTTTCTCTTCTCTTTTCTGTGAAGCTGGGGTGGCCGAATGGTATAGCGTTGGACTTCTAATGCTCGGATCGTGAGTTCGTATCCCGGCCGGGACCAAATATTTGTGCTGGCCCTTTCATCGTTGCCCCGACTTTGATATTACCCGTATGTGGTGGAAAAAGACGTTAAACCCTCAAACAACCACCCACCCACCCTCTTCTCTTTTCTACTGCAGTGACAAGGGGATTTGGTGTAGTGGTTAAGGTATCTGACTTCGAATGCAGACCCGCCCGGTTCGGATCCCTGTTGGGCAGGCATTTGGATGGATTTTTCCTTTCTAAATCGAGTCAAAATCACGTGCAGACTTGGTACGGTTCCTGTTCCCGCCCTCGTGTACACACGCACGCACAAATATCCAGTGTGCACGCTACAAATCCCACGTTCATCTTTCGAAGAAGAGTAGGCTGTGGCCGGTGGCATGGAAAACAGAAATACTGTCGCACGCACCAGAGTGAATAGCAGGGTGGAGGTTTGCACACAAAGAAGCGCTTAGCGGCAGCAGGCTTTCACTGCTTCGTCCTCCAGCCCTGCAGTACCATAAGCATTTCAGAAGAGATATCTGCCATAGATACCACACCAGTTATAAGCACAACAAGCAACTGTTCACATGAAGCAATTTCTGCGCTGTATAATCGGGACATTGGATTTGATTGGATGGGGGGTTGGCTCGCTATTTCCCAAAATGCCCTAGACTAACTCTGTCTGTCTTCCCGGACTTGAAATTACTTTTATGGTAGAAGATGAACCTACTTACCAACCTGAGTCGCGTGTTCGTCCGTAAGGTCAGGTTAAAGGGTCACGTGACTGTCAGGGTCAACATTTCCTACAGTGTGTGTGTGTGTGTGGGGGGGGGGGGGGGCGGGGTGGTCGAATGGTATAGTGTTGGACTTTGTGGACTAAATTTCATGCCAGGTAATAGTAAAATTAGTGAAAACTGAGCCTGGCTTGTGGACTATTTGTATTCATGCGCGGCTGGCAGAAGACCCAGCAGACGACAGAGTAATGACGAGGTATGTGGTCGCTGCTAACATTGCCAAAAAAACCCCGGAATATTGGAATTTGTTGAAATTTACTCGACACATGAGTCTTTGGCTGTAGGATATTTGCGATTTTTTTAATTTTTTTTTTTGGGGGGGGGGGGTGGGGGGGGGGGAATTTAAAGCATTTCTAGGGTGTCACATGCAACGTTTTGTTTAACAGGAATATATAGCATTTTTCTTGAAATTTGCATCTGTGTCCTGTGGCCTGTATTGGACACACCACTGACCCGTCAGGCCAAAGCCTGCAGATATCTTGATGATATCCTGCCTGCAGCTCAGGTCGACCTTAGAGCATCAAATCTTGACACGTGCCGCTTAAAAAAAAAAAAAAAAAATCCTTGGATCGTTACGAGGAAATGAGTCTTCTTCTAAAGCCGGAAAAGGACCTCAGTACTGTTGAGAAGTTTTAACGAGCTTTCGTCGGAGCCTGTTCATTACGCCGACGGACTCATCAGGAAAGAGAATTACTCGAGTTTCTGCTGACGTTCGTGTTCTTTGCTAAAACCTTAATGCGATCATAAAACGGAGAGTAGTTTCGCGAGCTCCTTTGTGTTGTGCTGGCGATATTTCTGATTTGATAGTTAGCTTTCTAAAGGAGTTTCATTACCCGAGAGAAGAACGACAAGGCTGGAAATCGTATGGAGACATATCTGGGGGCAGATAAAGTTTATGGGCATGGCCAAACGCAGAATTATGGGGGTGCTAAAGAACTCCCCAAAAGGAGAGTTGTAAACCTCTCTCTCTCTCTCTCTCTCTCCCGACTAATTAACAATTTCTCAAGATTCAAGGTTCACGTGCGTCAGATTTTTCTGACTACTTAATAATTTCTCACGGACGGTTTTCGCTAATCATTAAAAAAAATCCTTACTGTGTTTTCAGTTCATAGGATTTGTATGTGTGTTTCTCGTAGTTGAATTAATAACTTCTCTTTATTTCCATAAGCATTTACGCTGTAATGTTCCTGAAATGTACTGTAAAGCGTGAAAGCGCTGGTCAGTCCGCCGTACCTTTTGTGTGTCGTGCCTGCGTGCGTACGTAGATAGACAAAGTGTGTGTGTGTGTGTGTGTGTGTGTGTGTGTGTGTGTGTGTGTGTGTGTGTGTGTGTGTGTGTGTGTGTGTGTGTGTGTGGCATTAGCAAAAGCAAGAATGAGGACTGGACTACAAGACCAATGTCTTTTACCGTTAACAAATAAAGTTTCATTTCATTTCATTTCTCTCTCTCAACGATAGGTGTGAAAATTGACTGTTTTGCGTTAACTACTTCTCTCTCTCTCTCTCTCGGCCCGGCTTCCCATCTCTTAGTATCGACACCACTTTGTATAGACCATCCATTGTTTTGCTCGACTTGACATACATGTATTGTAATGACACCTGCTCTGTGTGTGTGTGTGTGTGTGTGTGTGTGTGTGTGTGTGTGTGTGTGTGTGTGTGTGTGTGTGTGAGAGAGAGAGAGAGAGAGAGAGAGAGGATGTGTGTGTGTGTGTGTGTGTTTTGTGTGTGTGTGTGTGTGTGTGTGTGTGTGTGTGTGTGTGTGTGTGTGTGTTTTTACTTTGTTTAAACGTAGATGTAGTCTCTTATACAGGCGATTTTTTTTCTCTTCACTTTTTGGCTTATATTTAGTTGTTTTGCTTCATGATTGTCCTTGACTTTTTTCTTCTTCTTTTTTCTTGTCAGTTTTAAATGCTTGATTTTTTTCTTCTTTTTTCTTTTTCTTTCTTTTGTAATTTAGAGTAGCAACGGCAAGTTTGAAAATGGTAATTGTGCCAATTGCTTTACCGTTGATAAATAAAGGATCATTGTCATTGTCATTGTCATTGTCTCTCTCTCTCTCTCTCTCTCTCTCTCTCTCTCTCTCTCTCCTTAATATCGGAGGGTTTCGGGTTCATATCCATGTATTTACATTGTGGCATGAGATCTTCATGAGGCTTGTTACCTCTTCGCTAAGCTGCATTGTGGCACAGAACTTCATGAGCCGTGGGGAGCGAGTCTGGACTGATATAAATCTGTTGACAATGCACTTTACGTAAAAAAAAACAACAACTGACAATGTCCATACACGATGACTGATGGCATGCCGGCTGTGAAGTGATCAGACTCTCACCAGGGACCGTCTTCAAGTTGCACAATCCGGCGATAAGCATGCAGTATGCGGAGCGGAGCTGTGAATGACAGAGATTTATACAACCCTCTGTGACCCGCCAGACGCCTCTGGAATCATCCAATCGGCGAGGGGACAGAGGCTAATTAAGACGGCGGTGATTTTTGTCTGGTGCTAGTAATGTTTTGACGATGATTGGCCAAAGATCAAGTCACGTGTCCGTTAAATGAGCATGCGGCCATCTTTGTAATGAAGTACTGTAGCTTTTAAAGTCTTTATGTTCGTTAAGAGTTCTGAGGTGCACAACTGCCGCTTACAATATAGCTCTAAGGCCGTTTGCCAAATGAATAGTTGCTCCTTTCGGCCACTGCGACAATTTTCGTGATTTCTGATTGTAGAGAAATATGTGACCCTCTGTGGCCTAACGCTTCCACAACTGTACTGCACGCCGATCGACAAAGTCACTAAATATAGCCACCAATCAGACCTGTCCAGCTGGTCGTCTGTCCGTAACCAAATAACGTCGTCTGCTCGTTAAGCAATACGCCTCTGCATACGTAGAACAATTTCTTCGCCAACCAGAGTAAAAAAAATGTAAAAAGCACAAATAAAAGCGACATAAAAGGGGACAGAAACCACTTAACTTTCACAAAGGACGGCACGGGTCAACGTTTCGGCTTTCGCCTTCCTCAGGACACAAACAAATGGGACATAACTTCAACAAACAAACAAAAGGTAACTCTGCGGACGTACTGACATACACGGCGCGGGTAAAAAAAAAAAAAAAAAAAAAAAACGAGAAAAGGACCAGAAAACAATAGTAAAAATATCACAACACCCATCCTTTGGTGACAGAAGACGATGGACTGTGTGTGAAAAAAGTGCAGTCAAATCTGTCACAGTTACAAAGTTTTCAGCGTCCCTGAAGCCCCTTTAAAAGCCAAGGGCAGCCTGGTTTCACAGCTCAGTTTGCGTGTTAAAATTGAGAGGAAAAAAAAAAGATCGCAGTGGCCAGTCTTCTCGTGCAGCACACAACACCCGCTAGACACTGTAGCGATGTGACTCGCTCACCGACCAAAAGCACAATGAAGTTACCGCAGACGCACGCTCTGGTTTTATGAGGAGCCCCAAAGCGCCCCTGTAACTTTGCCAGAGTTGGCGGCATTGTGCACAGTGGCTGTTTTTGAAAAAACACAATGTTTGTTGTTTTGTTGAGATTGGAGACCTTTAAGCTAGAGCCAAGTCTCAAACTAGCCTCGCTTCCTTTCCTGCACCAAACCGTTCAATGCGAGCAGGGGCAGCACAGGATTCGCAATATTGGCTAGCCCCCCTGCAGAGGCCCGTTCCACACCCATAGCTACAGTGTTCGATCCCAGAGAGTGAGAGAATGAGTGTGCAATATGTGTCTCACTTTGACAGATGACCTGCCCATCAACCATTCTCTATTACTTCCGGTGTCAGGTCGATGGTGTTTTTTCTGGCTTTCGGGTCAGGCGGTGGAAGGGCGGTCTGTTGGCTGATAGCCTGTCAGTCCGGCCATGTTGATACTGGCGATGGAGAAGAGAGTTGGGGTGGGGGGGGGGGGGGGGGGGGGGGGGGGGAGGGGGAAGGGATTGGCTGTTGTGCAGGAGATGCCAAGGACGTACACCACCACCCCACCTCCACCCCACCTCCTCCTTCCTCTATTTTTTGCCTGTCGATCCCTTTATGACGTCAATACCGGCCAGATCATGTAGTCTGTGTTGTGACCTCGACAGTTTGGTAACGAACTGCCCCATACAACAACAACAACAACAACAACAACATACGATACAATGTATTGCTGCTACTATAAATACTACTTGTGATTTTGTAGTTGTTGTAGTTGTTGTTGTTGTTGTTGTTGCTGTTGTCGTTTTTTTTGTGTTTTTTTTTTTGTTTTGTTTTTTTTTTGGGGGGGGGTGTTTTGCTAGGCTCAGGTTAGTGATGGTGCCCCTCTCCTGTAATCTTGGGGGGGAGCACGGATATTCGAATGGTAGAGCGTTGGACTCTCATTGCTCGGGTCGTGAGTTCGAACCCCAGCTGGGACCGAATATTTGTCCTGGCTTTTTTCTCCTTTCCTTGTCTTTGATATCACCCTAACGTGGTGGAAAAGGACGTTAACCCCCCACCCATTCCCCCACCGCCATCCTCCTATAATCTTGAGTGCGTCTTCCCCGAACACTCATGGGTTATCCGAACTAGGGTCAAGTCAAATACCCAGCTATACTGCATGATCACGGCTTGTAACTAGCTGTCCCTTTAAACTCCTTTCCGCTGCCGGAATCAGAAAGCTGACAGCACTGGCCAGAAATCCCCAGACAGCATTCTTTTTTCCAGTCAAACCAAACCTAAACTAAGACGACACGCAGTACCACAAACATCGACAATCTGTGCGCTCCTCAAACGTAACTGTCTGTCAGAGTGAATTCCCCTGAAACGTCATTTAAAATTCCTTTTTAGTAGAAAGAGATTATGGAGGTGCCAGTAACCGTCTTCACGTCCACCTGTCCAAGGTGGCCATGTCACGGTAGGGACTTTCAGTTAATAATAATAATAATAATAATCCATGGTATTTCTAGGGCGCATTTCTTTAAATAAAACTCAATGCGCCTATCACTCACTCACACTCACGCACATTATACAATGATGAAGAGACATACACTGGTGAAACTGACTAGTTAGAAAATTACTGGTGTTAGTTATTTGTGGCCTCACGCCGCTCAAGCACCAAAGACCAGCAGCTGTCACCATTTAGATTCCATTTACTGATTTAGATTCAAAAATGCTAACGAACCGGCACACAGTCAAAAACCGAGGCGCCCCCAAGCACACTGTACGAACCAGAAAAATTTGACTGAAGCCTGGCGACAGGCAAATGAATTGGACTACTTGCGCCCCGGCCCATACAAACTCGGCCACATTTGAATGCAGCAACATTCTCGAGAGTGATGAATGAACAAGAGAAACCGCTCCAAGCCTTCACTCCCCTGGCACAGAGTTCTCTCCCCTGCCACTCAGAAAGCCGTGCACGTGCAGTACCGGACAGACAGCCGGTCAGGAGTCACTCCCCTTGCACGTCACGTGTTTCCGGTGTTGGTGCGGACGTCCCGTGGCTGACTGAACTTCCCCACGCTGGCAAGGGACATAAATGGCCTCCGCTCGTTGGAACCAGATGAGCACGTGCACTAGGTAGGAAGTTTCAATACAGGTCGGCTACACACCACAGAGATGGATTTCAAAGAAAATGCTGTATATTCCATAAATCCGGCTCTTAACTGGGCACTGCGGAGCGCCACAGTGCTGTCAACAGTTGTGACACAGTTGCGATTTGGGGGGTTTCCACCGCCGCTGTGGCGTCATCACAGCAACCTGGATTTCAAATAGCCACAACTGTGACTGTGGTTGCCACAACAGAGTCTGACTGGCTGTCCCTCGGCGCGCCAACATGGCGGACAGTGCATCTTCAATCGGTTTGTCAAGGAGCACAGCTGTGTTCAGTTTTGTAGTTAGTAGACACACCGAGCGCAACGACTGTGATGTGCACGTGTGTTTCGCGCGCTGTGCCCAGTTAAGAGCCGACTTACCGCCGCGCAAGACGCGCTATAAATGCTTTACAATTCACCCAACATATCCCTAAATTAAACAGCCAAAGACTCGTCTGTACGGTAAATTTCTAGAAATTCCAATATTCCGGTTTCTTTACAATGCTAGCAGCAGCAACTTTGTGCTCTGTCCCGAAACATGCGTGCTTGTTCCGGCAAGGAACACAACTCAAAGAATCCGCAAAATGACGAAAATGGTCTCTGTGGTCAAAAGAAACATGGATTCAGTTGGCAAACAGGCTTCGTAAGCTGCACTCCCCCCCCCCTCCCCCTGCCCCCCCTCCCCCCCCCCCCGCCCCCCCCCCCCCCCCCCACAGGGCTCAGTTCAAACACAGAGACTTCAAGAGATATAACCGAGATAACTGTATCAAATGGAGTTATCTCCGTTCTTTGACAGATTTCAGTTTGGGTTTTTTTTCCCCCCAGTCTTTGAAACGCCGTGTCATCGTTAGAACTTAGAAGTCTAATCAAGTGACATGTATAGATCTGTTTCGCCTACAGCCTGCACACGACCTATGCTTCCACCCCGCCAATCTGTCAGAGATGAGAATGTCGGAATTTTAATGGCATGCACGTGCTCATCAATTGTACGCTCGTGTCATGTGAAACAACAACATTCGTCCCTAAAAACAAACAAAAAAAAAAAAAAAAACAGGCCACCGTGTTCGCGGCGGATTCAGGATAAACTGTGTTTCTGCTTGCGATCAAACTTCTAACTGTTTGTAATGGTTAAATAATTAATGTTGAAGACACATGGGAATAACTTTTCATACAAGGAACGTCAATGAACTGGTAAAAAAAAAAAGTTGGCAGTTTTATTGAGCCTGAATGTCCGTCCGTCCGTCCGTCCGTCCGTCTGTCTGTCTCTGCCTGCCTGTCTTGTCCTGTCCTGTCCTGTCCTGTCCTGTCTTGTCTGTCTATCTGTCTCTGTCTGTCTGTCTGTCTCTCTCTCTCTCTCTCTCTCTATCTGTATCTCTGTCTGTCTGTCTCTCTCTCTCTCTCTGTGATGTCAGTTTTAGTTAGCATCGCTTTTGTTTTGTTTTGCACTTGATGTTTGTTTTACTTAATTTTGTTCATGTAGATGTTAGCAAGGACAGGTTTGCAATTTGGGCCTGCGCGCCTATAACCTCTTTCCTTGGAAAATAAAGTCAGTCAGTCAGTCAGTCTCTCTCTCTCTCTCTCTCACACACACACACACACACACACACACACACACACACACACACACACACACACACACGCACGCACGCACGCACGCACGCACGCACGCACGCACGCACGCATTCATGCATGGACCAGGAAGGCATAAAACCGATAAGACGATACAGGCTTCCAGCTGCCCCCCAAAAACACAACATTGATGATTGAACTTTTCGCTGCCCGCTTTGAAAGAACGCCTAATTAACAAAAAGAAACTCCACCATTTGGGTCAAGTCAACCAAGCTCTCATCTCATGTTCTTCCCAAGGGAAAAAACCCATTCAATTATCCTTGTAATTTGTGTGCATTTGAGGGAAGAAAAAAAGAAATTTAATTGCACTTGGGCATAATAAAACTAACAGAAAATAAGAGCTCTCTCTCTCTCTCTTTCTCTGCGTGCGTGCGTGCGTGCGTGCGTGTGTGTGTGTGTGTGTGTGTGTGTGTGTGTGTGTGTGTGTGTGTGTGTGTGTGTGAGTGAGAGAGACAGAGACCGATTGCCGTTGCTAAACCCGAAAGAGAGAGAGAGAGAGAGAGAGAGAGCTATTCACAACATTGCCCTTGCTAAACGCGAGAGAGAGAGAGAGAGAGAGAGACAGACAGACAGACAGACAGACAGACAGACAGACAGACAGACACAGACAGACAGACAGACAGACAGACAGTGAGCCAGAGACCGAAGCAGAGGCAAACAGAAAGTATCTGCATTGCGTGTCATTTTCACGTCTTTTGACATTCGAAAGTCTTGACTGTCTTCCCTCCATTCTGACCCGACGGTATAATGTGTGGCGTCAAAATAGGCCCTGAATTATTAAAGCCTCCTGAAACGTTCGGGTCAATATTTGTCAGCGGTAGCACGTGATACGATCACTATATTCAAGTTCACTAAAATAAACACTACGACGACGAGGCACACTTTAAGAAACCGTAGTCTTAAAGGGGTTAATTCTAGCATTTCTACGCTCACAGTTTTGTTTTAATAGTATCTATTATCACACAACTTAGATGCCGGTGTGACTGGATATTTCGGAACCGGACGAATGGGAACCATTCCGATTTATCCTGGCCCTGGTGGCAGGATTTTTCGGAAGCATTCCGATTTGTCCTGACTCTAGTGACAGGATATTTGGAAACCACAAGGATATTTCGGAACCGTCTAGAAGGTCATTAGCCCACATGAATTTTGTCTGGCAGGTGCGGGATAAATGGGAATGGTTCCGAAATATCCTAGGATTTTGGGGAACCGGTTCCGATTTATCCTGGTTCCGAAATATTCTACGACACCGGGACAAAAAAAAAAAAGCACACGCGTCTGTAGTGCTGGCACTGAGCCATCAGGAGCGTACTCGATGACGCGGCGACCGCACCGGGCGCTAAATTAGTGTAAACAACAGTTGAAGAATGTGAATGTTCGACTGCTCGCGCAAATTGTAAACAACATTGTATCGCATGAAGAGCTGTACTAATCATCAAGATAAGAGTATTGGGAAAGTACAGGCGCACTCACGGGCGAAACTACCTCAGCAAAGATGGAACGATCCCGTTTAAGTATACTATGATCGATGTCTTAAATGCTCCAATGCCGACGATAACCAGATGCCATAGAAGATACGTGACGTTTTAGAATAGCTGTGTCTGGGTATGCGTATGCGCACTAAAAACAGAACCAAAACAAAACCTAAACTCTGTATGCGATACACTGGCGTCTGCTGGAACTGCGATCGAGAATTCAAACGGCCCGGACCTCTTCAACTCAGCGAGTGACCGCAACCTTTCAAAAGAAGTCGCGTTTACCCTTCTTCTGTTTTTACTTGTCTTTCGCACAAGGCCCAAAGAGCTTTTGTTTACTGTAAATCGTTTGTACTTTGTTATTTCAGGTCTTCGATTGCCCACGTTGTTAAATAAAGAGACGGGAAAAAAGGAAAAACAAACAAAAAAACCAACAACAAAAAACAGGTAAAGACAACAACACAACAACAACAACAACAACAACAACAACAACAACGAAACCAAAGCAGACAAGAAAGAAACAGAGAAAAGAAGAAAAACAGGGAAAAAAGGGGGAGACAATAACAATGACAATAATCTTTATTTTCCAACGGTAAACGTTCTGGCAGAAATACCATGTTAGAACTCAGCATTGCTATACTACGAAAATATGAGGAAAGGAAGGAAAATTTAAAAGCTACAGGAATCTAGAGGAGACAAAGAAGGAAAGACTGAAAAAAAAAATGATTCCTTGGAGGGCAATGGGCATCAAGCTATTTATTTTTCACCCTTGCCTGGTCTCCGTGGAGCAACACACCGCCCGATAAATTAACTTGATCGCCATGGGATTCTACAGCCAGACGCACTATTTCGTTCTTGTGTGGCTCCCCCTGGTGGAGGTAGCGTGGCCGTCTGTCTGTTGTGCAGACTTCCGCTCAATTGGACGTTGGGCAGATAACTGCAGATGTTCTCTTGCTGAGCGCGCATGCGTAGCAGTATGGTGAGATTTTTTGTCTCGCCAACGGGACCACAGGCGGTGTCCGTGAACACGCGTGTTTTTTTCCCTGAATCTCCGTGCTTTACAAAAGACTTTTTTTTTTTTTTTTTTTTTGGGGGGGGGGGGAACAACTGCGGATGTGTGTGAGCGTGTGTACTCGAAATATAGTTGATCTTAATGATGAGCAAAACAGTAAGAGCAAAAGACTGACGTCTGACGGATGCGTGAACGCCAAATGACACGGCAAGAACTTCTGCTCCTTCAGTAAGTGACAGCAACACTGAAACGGACGTCGAATTTATAATATAAACAATGTTGAATTTATGACTGGCATTGTCCGATGTCGAATTCATGATAAACATTGTTGAATTCATGATAACCTCTGTCGAATGTCGAATTCATTACAACCAATGTGGAACTGATGTCGCATTCATAATGCCAATGCTGAATTCATAATAAGCATTTTCGTACGTCGAATTCATAAGAATTAATGTCTGACTGATGTCGAATTCATAATATCCAATGTTGAATTCACAATAACCACTCTCGAATGTCGAATTCATAATTAACAATGTTGAATTCATATTAAGCATTGTCCACTGTCGAATTCATAATAAACAATGTTGAATTCACAATAACCACTCTCGAATGTCGAATTGATAATAACCAATATAGAATGTAGAATTCATTATAACCAATGCCGGGTGGGCGGGTGGGTGTTTGGGAGTTTAACGTCCTTTTCCACCACGTATGGGTGATATCAAAGACGGGGCAACGAGAAAAAGGCCAGCACAAATATGTGGCCCCAGCCGGGATAATAATCAATGCCAAATACATAACATCCAATGTTAAATTCATAACAACCGATGTCGTTTTCATTATCACCAATGTCGATTTCATAATGACCCTAATGAACCTAACCAGCAATTCAATGACAACTACTGACAAACACTTTTGTGTAAGGCTTTCCTCTTCCCGAATTGCCGCGAATTAGCCTCTGTTGCTTGCGCGGCGTTAAGCCCTAAATAACTAACTAACTAACTCCTCTTCCCTAATGTCCTAGCAGACGACGCGAGTAGCAAGAGTAGTCCCCCTTGGCTGGAAGTCGGCTTTTTGACGAGCCGTTCTTTGTTTGCAGAATTTCCCAGCTCAAATTTGCCTGTATCACGGCCATGCAAAAGATTTTTGAACATTTCGCAGTCGGGTTCTCCCTCCAACATAGATGATAAGTATAATACACTTGATTCAATGCTCTATTCAGTGTTTGGCTCAATGTTTGTAATTGTAATGATTCTTATTGTCAGTTTTGTCTGAGCAGACAGTGCAGTTTCCCTTCGGGGGACGAATAAAGTGATATCTTAACTCGTCTCGTCTCGTCTCGTCTCGTCTCGTCTCGTCTCGTCTCGTCTCATCTCATCTCATCTCATCTCATCTTATCTTATCTTATCTTATCTTATCTTATCTTATCTTAAAGTTGATGCTTGTTCGCATATTTGCGTTATTACTCGTCACGCTGACCTGCAGTTACTGCATGCTCTCACACCACTTCACGACCGCTGAAAGCTATACTCATCGCTGGCTCAAGTTTCATACGCAAGCCTACATTTCATGCAGTCCAGGAAAATCGGGGATTATTTCCTCAGTGTTCCCGATTACGCACAGGTGTGTGTATTTTAGCGCACAAAACTCTTAAATTTGACGCACGAATAATTATAAGAACAACGCGTCAGTAGGGACGTATGGTTTTGGTCTCGCCGTGAGAGACAGTATTTTTGCAATACTGTCTTGGAAATTCAATGAACAAAAAGCGGGTTTTTTTTCCATTTTGCTTTAAAAAAAATCATTACAGTATTTCTCGCTTTGCTTTCTGATTTAAAAGAAATGATTTTTTTTTTTTATTTAAAAAGTTATAAAAGCGATCTTTAACTAGAAAACATTTCCACTGAGCCAGGTGCATGACAGGTAGAATCTGATTGGCTTAAGCACTCTGCGACACTTTTTGTCCAATCATAATTTGGTAAGCGAGCAGGTTCCTCGCCTTGCCGATTGGCTGTGGCTGATAAGCTACAATAATTTATTGCACATCTCTCCTACACGAATAGTTTTGTAAACAACAACAACAGCAAATGGTTTTAACTTTCAGGCTTTGTTATAGCAAAAGACTATTCACCCTCAAAATGTGGCACAAACGGACACCCAAAAACATGTAGAGAGGGTGCCAACGACCCCGTTGTATTTTCAAATCACATGGAACACATTGTTCCTTCCCTGTTCATTTCATCGGTCGCCGATTTCTTCCTGCTGCTCTGGTGTCATGCACCGGTGCGACCCCAGGAGCGTGCAAATTCCATTTTTATCCGTGAGAGAGCCAGTCATTTTTCAAGCACTAGAGCTGATGCGAGCGTGCTTTCAAGAAAGCCATTCTCTCATGACCGGCCTGCATTGTGAAGGCTTCGAGAATGTGTCAACATTTGCCACTTACACAAAACCTCTTTCTGGAATAATCAAATATTGTGAATGTTTGTGTGTGCGTGTGCAAGGATGAAGAATATAATATAAAGTGAGTCGGTGGTCTAGTGGTTAAGAGATTTGTCACCAATGCGAGAGGTGAGGGGTTCGAGCCCCACTCGGGGCAAAGAATTTTTCTTTCT
>JACVVK020000445.1:135000-140000 GCA_018292915.2 Batillaria attramentaria
CGTTTGCCTCGCTGGGCTGACAACCCGACTCTAGTTTTTGTCACAATTCATCTTTGTTCTGACGCCGATATGACGGGGGAATTCCTCAAAACAACATTCAGGATGTCTTCAAACAGAGCTGTTGAGAAAGAGAGTGACTGGCTGAGTTGGTCTCGAAAAGGAAATCAAAACGTGCGATGTATAATCATGGATCGGGATGAGTGACGAAAACTCGAAGACAAAAAGAAAAAAACAAAGCGCGCGTCAGTTGCGCCTCTTCCTTGCTTTCACGTCGTTTCCTGCTTGTGAGAAAACGAAGACCTAAAAGGTCTGCAATCACAACAAAAAGCCGCGAATAATGTGTGTCTTTTGTTTAACTATCCGACTGTGCAAAATGCTCAGTCATCTCTTTCACAGTTACAGAGTATCCAACGTCCCTGAAACCCCTATAAAAGCCAAGGGCAGCCTGACTTCACAGCTCAGTTTGCGTTTTGATATTGAGCGAGAAAGATCGCAGTTACTAGTCTCCTCGTGCAGGACACAGCACCCGCTAGACGCTGATGTGTCTCGCTCACTGACCAAAGCCACAATGAAGTCACTCGCTCTGGTTTTCTAAGGGTCTCCAAAGCGCTGAAAACTCTGCAACTGTGACAGTGTTGCCTGCATTATGCAAAGTCGTCCGCAGTCGCAGGACTCGCAGTTTAACAACAACAACAACAAACACAATGTTCGCGGCTTTTTGTTGAGATCGCAGACTTTTAAACCGCTGGCAGTTCAGACGACAACTTCGCGATGTCTTCCTCGTGCCGTCCGCTTGAAAGCGTCTTGTTCTCCTGCTTTAACGTTAATGACACTATCGAAGAACCGCCAGTTTAACCGTCGTGTTCCCTTGCCCTAAGTTAATGACAACGTCGATGGACCGCCAATCCTTAAGCGTCGTTTTCTCCTGCCTTAAGTTAACGACAGTAATATCGACGAGCTTTGCTAGATGGGTTGATGCCAGAATTATCCTCATACATACATAGACTTGCTGCTACGCACTGGAAAGTACGGGGTTGCGACAGTTGTGCTGTTTGATAAGCAATAATTATGTTATGGAGTAAATCACTAACACTGAAGATGTTTACACTACAACCCGGGTTCACACCGAGTTTACCTCGACTCGAATCGGACTCGGGTCAATAGCGCTTACACTACCTTCTCTGCAAGTCTTACCCTGATAATGACGTAAGAAAACTTACGTCATGCCCGCCGTCATGAATTGACGTAAGCATAATATCATGACGCCAGCTTCATGACTTGTTTAAAATGCGAGTTGGCCCTGGACCCGGTGTCACAGGATATTTCGGAACCGGACGAATGGGAACCATTCCGATTCCTGGTGGCAGGAATTTTCGGAACCATTCCGATTTCTCCTGACTCTAGTGACAGAATATTTGAGAACCACCAACATATTTCGGAACCGTCTAGAAGGTCATTAGCCCACATGAATTTTGTCTGTCAGGTGCGGGATAAATGGGAATGGTTCCGATTTATCCTAGGATGTTTGGGAACCGGTTCCGATTTATCCTGATTCCGAAATATTCCACGACACCGGGTTCAACCCTGGTCCGTAGCAAGGCTGGTGGAACCCGGATCGGGTTGGTTAAATGCAAACGCACCACTCCGGGTCCAGTCCAGCACAACTGGTAGGTGTGAACAGCCTCACTGAGACACAGCACGTCAATACAGTGTGAGACGGTGATTTCCAATGCGAGAGGTGGAGGGTTCGAGTCCCACTCGGGGCAAAGAATTTTTCCTTCTCGTATGTGGCACCGTTCATTCGGGCCGATCGTCGGGGGTTCTCTCCGGGTACTCCGGCTTCCTCCCCCTCTGCTTTGGAAATGTTCAGCCCACCAAATTTGAAAAAAATAAATGCAATTCTAAATTTCGAGATTTAAATAGCTGAGCTGACCCTTCGCACCACGTGATTGTAATGTGTTTATGTCCTGTGTGTGAGAGAATGCGTGTGATTCACGTGAGCGTGCGTGTTGGGTTCAGTTCGCGGCGCTTTGAGCCGATTCGTGAAATTGGGTAAAGCACCTATACAATACTCATTATTATTATTACATGTATATTATTATTATAGACGGTGATTCACTAAGTTAGCTGAGTTTATTTTATTGCGGCTGGCATCATTATGGCCCACAAACTCCGATTTTTCTTTGCAATTGTCATTTTTTTTTTTTTTTTGTACAGTTTTATCAGTACCTTTCCTTACAGGCAAAAAGGCTTAGACACAAGTGTGAACACTTTTCCTTGAGTTTTACACACTCGTCTGCTTTGCCCTCCGTGTCATATAGACGCCTTTTGCTCGGTTTTCTTTTCTGTTTTATTTACACTTTCTCTTTGACAGACGTTTTTCTCGTTGCCACCTTTCTGTGATTCTATTAACTGTTTCCTTTCAAAAAAGGGCGATATACGGGTTTAATATTTCTTCGCGCGGTTCGGGTGCTTGTCTTGTTTTTTATCACTTTATTTGCCTGTGCAGTTTCAATAATACTTTTATTGCAGACGGAAAGGTTTATGGAAAGGTGGGAGTTTTCTGTCTGTACTACAGACGTTTAGTTGTTGTTGTTGTTGTTGTTGTTGTTGTTGTTGTTTCGCCATCTTTTGTCTTATTAACACTTTCCCTGCAGACGAAATGGTTTGAATTTTACTCCGTGGCATACAGCTGTTTTGTTTCCCTGTCGCCACATTTGTCTGTACAATTTTATTAACACTTATCTTTGCTGACGAAACGATTTGATTGTTGTTGTTGTTGTTGTGGGTTTTTTGTTTGTTTGTTTTTTTTTGTTTTTTGTTGTTTTTTTTTTTTTTTTTGGTCACGCACAGACTAGACTATGTTTCTTTCCTTCTCCTTTATCGCAACCTTTGTCTGTTCAAAATATTTCTTACAGACGAAAAGGTTTACACAAACATTTAGTTTGTTCTTTGCGTTGCACAGCGAAGAAGCCGTTATTAATCCTCGCCGATCTTTGCCCTTTTAGTTGGCGGTACCTTGCAGACGATAAGTTGAACTAAACTGTCTTCCAGCATCAGTTACAATAATAATGTTTGGTAAAACTTCAGACGTAGCTGCGATGGCCTTATAGCTCACGCTATTTGTCAGGCGCCCAACAGACTACCTAATCTACAAACCACGATTTTCTTAAAACGATTTGTAACCTAGTAAGGAATTGAATGAAAACAAATTAATGGGAATCTGTCCAGGTGGTCGTATAAAAACAAACCTCCGTCGTGACAACGTGTAATTTATTTTTCCATTGCAAGTGTAAAGAAAGTCACCGCGAATAACAGGAAAGACTTGATGGAAAGGTGAATTTTCGCAGTGAATGCAGTGAAGAAGACAGTAGCTTCCCTTTAACGACTGTAATTACTTCGTTTACTAATTCCTATTGATAAAACAACACACTAAGGAAGAAAATTGGTACTACCGGGCAAACTGTTAGGCCCGTAATTGGAACTTTTCCTGCTGAACAGTACAATCAGGAATAAAAGCTAAGCTTAACGGGTAAACAGGGTTCACGATCCAAAAAATGAAACAACTGTTCTCGTCGACAAATTGGACATGAAGGAGGGCGGGTGGGTGATTGGAAATTTAACATCGGACACGAAGAAAGTCTACGCACCACAGAACACACTGCAATGTGGAACATCCAATTTATCCGCACTTTCAGTAGCTCGTGATGAAAAGTATGAAGTTCTGCTACAGCAACACAGCACATGTGTTAACTGACACGCTGAAGAAGAAGAAAATCCCGCACACTACAAAACCACACCACCTGGTGAAACAACCATGCAACTTGTCCGCACTTTCAGTTGCTCGTGAAAAAAGTAGCAACGCAATAGATAACGGTTGTAGCAGCTGACAAAATGGACAAAAAGTCTGCACACTAGCTAGTGAAGCATCCAACTTGCTCACACGTTTAGTTTCCTGTGGTAAAAAGTAAAAGAGGAAGTTTTGCGACAACAACACTGTAGTAGGTGACAAACTTGGCAAGAAGAAAGTCCGCACACTGCAAAACAACACCATCTGGTGTAGCATCCAACTTGTCCAGACGTTTAGTTGCTCGTGGTAAAAAGTACGAAGTTTTGCGACAACAACACTGTAGTAGGTGACAACCTGGGCAAGAAGAAAGTCCGCACACTGCAAAACAACACCATCTGGTGTAGCATCCAACTTGTCCAGACGTTTAGTTGCTCGTGGTAAAAAGTACGAAGTTTTACACTGTAGTAGGTGACAAACTTGGCAAGAAGAAAGTCCGCACACTGCAAAACAACACCATCTGGTGTAGCATCCAACTTGTCCACACTTTTAGTTGCTCGTGGTAAAAAGTACGATCTACGAACAACACTGTTGTAACTGACAAACTGGACAAGAAGAAAGTTCTCAAACAAACAAAAAAATCACACACACGTACACTCACACCACCAGGTGCAACGTGCAATTTGTCTGCACTTTAAAAGCACTACAAAAACTGCGGTAACTAACAGTCTTGACGCGACGACAGTCCGCAAGCCACACACCACCACACCAGCAGGTGAGGCCTCCAACTTGGGTAGTCACTGGGAACTGGGCCCAGTCACCTGACACATGTTGGATAAGCTTCCTAACTTTCCAGATCTTGTCGCGAGATGCTGGAGGGGGAGCGAGAAAGAGAGAGAGAGAGAGAGAGGGAGGGAGACGACACAGAGAGCCGATTCGACTTCACATCCGATCGATAATACGCAGCGAGTCCATCAGATGGGGAGTGAGTGAATGACGCTGCCCCCTCCAGTCTTTGTTCGATCCGATATACACTATACGCTGTCTCTCCACCCCATGGCTGTCTTGGCGTACCCCGCGTTAGCCTCTAGTGCGCATGCCCGTGATGGTTACCGACAGGCGATTGGTTAAACGCGTCAAATCCAAGATGACCATGCTTCCTTTCACCAACACTTGCAACAGTTGCGCTTCTGTGCGAGTTAAAGCGACGTAT
>JACVVK020000445.1:145000-182500 GCA_018292915.2 Batillaria attramentaria
AGATGCCTATTTCTCCGAAAATACTGAACCGATCGATTTCAAATTTGGGGTTTCTAAATGAATCAAGATTGTTGAATAGAAGGCCCGATCCAGGTACAATTGCACACATGATTTGCGAGTTATCGCCCTTTTCAGAATAAGTGGCTTTCTGGCGTTTAAAGGCGTAATATTTACCTAAACCACTCCATTTTTTGGACATAGATAGCATGAATACGGACTCTCAACTAAGTGAAGTTTGGAGGTTGTCGCTTTTATACTTTTGGCGTAAGCCGTACCTGATGAAAGTGCTGGTGAACACACTTTAGATCTCAAAATCGCTCCTACTATACATAGATAATGAGCCTGGGGTGCCATAAAAAATATACAAAAAAATTAGAAAAATTCACTGCAGCCGTTATCGTCAGTTGACTCGAAAATTTGTACTCACAGCACATTTCCTCTGCAAGCCACACGCCTCACAAACATCGAAGAAGAGACGCACGCGCACTGACGTAAAGTAAGTGCGTCATGTTTGATTGACGTGATGCTGTTTTTTCTTGGGGGTGTCTCGCCACTTTCTTTCGGAATTCCTCTGTTTGGAGACGTGGTGTTGTATTTTACTTATGCTATGTCGCCATCATCGTGCACTCGCAGAGATGATACGGGATACAACAGACTACAACTCCAATACTTTATGAACAGAATATGCGCGGAGAACAAATTCATGAAAGAAGAAGAATCCAGAACGCTGTGCAGGGGGGCTGCTTACGTCAGATCTAGAACATTCCTCAACTTACTGGAAGGCTCGAAATCTCTCCAAGGTGACGTAATCTACTGACGTTACTGCACCAGCATGTTCTGGGATGGTCTAGAAATTATTTTGCATCGAAATGCAGTATCTTTTCGCAAGAGTCTCTACAACTTGACATGTGGAAAGCGGGAATTTCAGTGGGTTTCGTTTTTGCCACTGACTCACACTCAGAAGCATAATGCAAAGATCTTGGAAACATAAAGATAGTTCACTTACCTCCCTTTGAGGGACAACGCGTAAGAGTTGTCTGCGCGCATTAGCGCGCATCCCGCAGATCTACGCAGTTGTTTGACCCAACCCTACACTAGCCGCCGTAAAACATTTTAAGAAAATAAACAAAAACGAAGATGTCAGCGACTGCCAGGTGGTCTCCCCCCATATATTTCGCATGTGTTTTAGGCCTATGGAAAACATAAGTACTCTCAAAGTTCCGGAGGACGAAAGAAAGATCTAGTTTGGCTTTCACTGCTGTACGTAGGCTACGCAGTGCATTTCGTTCGATGTGTTCAAGTAAAACTAGTACGGAACACAGAAAGATCGAATGTGCGAGAGATCCAAAGATGGACGCATCCGCTGAATACTTCCTGCTAACTCAGCATTAATCATATCTGCGACCGACGATCCAGCAGATTCTATGTTGTGATATGGTTTTACAATGGTTAGAACGAAGTTCAGCCGGATGATTTTGTTCTCTGTGTGTGTGTGTGTGTGTGTGTGTGTGTGTGTGTGTTCTGAATTTAGATGCAGGTAGACGCTAGCACAATTTAAGTCACCGTGATTTGTAAAGTTGTCAGGGAAAAAAATTACGCTGTATCTGCGTCAGCCGCGTGTGTTTACTGTTAGTTTACACTGCATGCACACGTACCACTTGAGGTCTTTTTTTTTTTTTTTCTTTTTTTGGACAAGAAAGCGAAAAAAAAATGTTTGTTTTTCAACAGGAATACCAAAAGAAGTATTTCCCCGTTTATATTTGTCTGTTATTTGAACAATTCGGCGCAGAACACAATTGCATGCTTTTGTGATCGCTTTCCACTTTCCGCCATGCTGTCACTATAGGGGCCAGATCTAGGATGCGCGCTAATGCGGGCAGACAACTCTTCGCGTTGTCCCGCTATATGTCTCTCTTACGACACTCTCTGGAGCACAGAGTCTTTCAGTGGAAAGTACCTCTGTGCACAGTGGGGAAATGGCGCTCACTGCGCTACCGTGACGGGCCTAAATTGTCTCGGTGCTCTCAAACACAAGGTCGCGCACTATGTCATCCTTGACCAGCTTTGAACCCAGAGGGATCCTCAGTGGCGCAAGTGATTAGCAGGCTGTCTTCAGAGTGAAAGTAGGCGTGTTTCTGAATCAGAGACATACATAACCTGTCTCTGTCTGAATGGACAGATCTATTATTACATTCAGTCCTAGAGCACGGGTGTGTATGCTTTTGTAATCGTCTCTTATTCCACCACAAGGCAGGTACGTGATCGTCTGCACCGTGCAATAATACTTGCCTGTAGAGTGCAACACCCTTGCCTGTCAGAGTGCAACCCCCTTGCCGTTTACTCACATCCTGTTGGATCAGTCTACCACGTAAACAGTGCCATCAAAGCGCAACAATAATTGTCCGCTGGCAAAGATTTTGCCCAAACGAAAAGTGGTCGGATATTCAAGACTTCGTTTCAAATCGAATCATATGACACACAAGTCTCTGCTTTTCTAAAAAAAAAATTCGCCATTTTTAAAAATGGCGCTGGGTGTAAGCAGTCACATTTTCACGCCCCGCCGAAAAGGGACTGCACTCTGGAGTCTAATCTTACGAGGGCAGGAGTGACGCGTCTTTCTGATTCCAAGGTCTTTGCATAATGTGTGTGTGTGTGTGTGTGTGTGTGTGTAGGGGGAGGGGGGGTGTGTGCGTGCGCGCGCAAGCGCGCGTCTAAGGCGAGAGAGAGAGAGAGAGGGTCTCTTCTCCGATACCAGTAAGCAATCGTCTGTCAGTCAGGTCTGCGGGAAGTAACTCTGTCAAAGGGGAACGACTTTATTACAAGAATTCATTCACCCATGTAGAACCTCGCATACGCCAACAAGTTGTGACGTCAACCAGCTAGGCGAGCTCACACGACCTCATGTGTTTGGGTTTTTGCAAGTGCATAGAGGCACGATAAGGGTTTTCAGTACTTTCTTTATGTCAGCATGCTTGATGTCAGAGAGCTTGCGTTCCGGCGTGTGCGCGCGGGCTGCATACATGACACAACGACTACGACTGTGACTGCAGCAGGTCATTGAATGGAAACAACATATTGGGCTGGTGGCCATCTTGTTATAATCTTATGTTGTTGTAGTTTAGCAAGGACAGATTGTCAGACACGTTCCCGTGAACCTATATCTCAATCCTTGTGTAATAAAGTTTCATCATCATCATCATCATCATCATCATCATCATCATCTCTGTGTGTGTGTGTGTGTGTGTGTGTGTGTGTGTGTGTGTGTGTGTGTGTGTGTGTGTGTGTGTGTGTGTGTGTGTGAGAGAGAGAGAGAGATAGAGACAGACAGACAGACAGACGGAGAGGCAGGCAGAGAGACAGAGAGATAGAGAGCCAGAGAGCCAGAGACAGACAGACAGACAGAAAGACAGACAGAAAGACAGACAGACAGAGACAGAGAGACAGAGACAGAGATAGAGAGAGACATTGTTATAGTCAAAACGATAGGATGCAATTAATACGTATATTCTGGGATAACTACTGGTCCCCACACGAGCAAAACTATGAGAGGTATCGAACGAGACATTTGAGTCGTTGTTGCAATGTTACGATTAAAAAAAAAAAAACTTTTAAACAAGAAACTTCAACAAAATTGCATTATCCTTCATTCTGCAAGAAAATTCCTTCATTCTGCCAGAAACCATTAATCTCATTTTCCGGTATTTCAAAGTTGATGTTCACTCAGCCTTCTAGAGTAAACATTCTGATGGAACTGATGTAAAACTCGTTTTTCACACACACACACACACACACACACACACACACACACACACACACACACACACACGCGCGCGCGCGCGCGCGCGCGCGCGCGCGCACGGAAGCACGCAAGCACACACGCACGCACGCACGCACACACACACACACACACACGCACCAGGACGCTTGTGATAAATTACATGAACACCTCTATCAGTGGATCACACGAGGAAGGAGAAAGAATATCGTACACAGAATTTGCCACAGCACTCAGATCGGAGCGACAGTCCGTACTGGTCTTCCAGCAAACTGGTAAACTTGTTCTTACTTTTCGTACGGCGATTTCTTTTTTTAAAAAAAATCTCTTTTGAAAAAAAAAATCTCTTTTGACGGGAACTTTACGTATGCGGAAAACCTGTCATCATATGTCCTTCACCTGTGCATCAAATGAAATCAAAGCAAATCAAAGCAAATCAAATCATCGTTAATGTCCAGTCCTTTTTAAAACCAGAAAATTTTCTTTTGGTGCCCGCTGTGCACAATATAAGTTAGGTTAAGAATATCACATAAAAGTATACACTATGATAATTCCGATAATAACAAAAATTAAATAATGAAATAAATAATAATAATAATAATTAAAAATAACAGTCCATTTAAAGACCAGACTATGACATACCAACACACACACACACACACACACACACACACACACACACACACACACACACACACACACACACACACACACACACACATCCTTACACAGCAGGTACTACGGCAATCAGTAAAACGCCAGTCGGAACAGGTAGGTCTTTAACTCTGATTTGAAAGAAGCCAAAGTAGGTTGCTGTCTCCTGCTACGGGACAGCGAGCATTTCCAGCTCGCAGCCGCACTCACGAGAAACTCTTCCAAAACATAAGCTGCCTTAGCAAAGATGGAACTAGCCCGGTTAAACCCAAAACTATCGAACGGAACTTCGGTCCAGCACACGGACACATCACCAGCAGATACTGCTAATTAAGACGGAGGGAGGGAGGAATCCTTCTTCGTTATTCTCATATTTGTCTCAAGGCTTGAAGGTTGAAGCGAAACTTCGTCAAGACAGAGTAGGTCCTCTGTGTCCTACGGCTTTTCCTCTGTCATAAATCAGTTTGAATTTATCACTTTTTCATGGAATATGGAAGCGGAGGTGGCCTTCGGGAATACAGCCCGACGTTTCATCTTCATAAAAATCGATCCACAGTCTACCGTTTTCCGCTTTCAGTAACAATCTTAAAGCCACAACTCTGAGGGGAGGTCACTCCCTCGCACACCTCAACGGCTCTTGTAAGTAGGTGTTTCGATCAACCTTTGGCAAGAAATGTGAAGCTACGACAAAATGTTGATACTACTGCTTTCGGTTTACAGGTTCAATTTACGTATGGTAAGCTCCAAATAAGGATGGGTGATGACCGACAGAAATAAATGAGGATCTCTTTTAATAAGGTGTAAACCATTCACATACTCAGAACAGCCCCAAAAGTTAGTGGTCTCATGAATTTGTTTATCAAGGCATTTCAGAATCACCAAAACGAGGCTGACATGAAATGAAATGACCGTTTCCACGAAAACGTTGAACTGTTATGGTTAAAACTCAGGGGCAAACACATCCATATGATAGGCTAAAACGTGAAACCAAAAAAAAAAAAAAAAAAAAAATTGGTTGCTCAAATTTGACAGTTTGAAGTGCATTGATTTTTTTCAGCTTGCGTTTTGGTTTCGAATGCACACACAGGTAATACAAAATAAATGACAAAGTCTTCACATTTTGTATCAGAAAGTTTGTATCAGCAACGGTCGTTCCTGTGATCCACAGCCAAAGGAGAGAGAGAGAGAGAGAGAGAGAGAGTTAGTTAGTTAGTTAGTTAGTTAGTTAGGGCTTATCTCCGCGCAAGCAACATATATTTCGCGGCTGAGAGAGAGAGAGAGAGAGAGAGAGAGACAGAGACAGAGAGAGAGACAGACAGACAGACAGACAGACAGACAGAGATGGCTTGACGGACGGACGGACAGAGAAAGACTGACTGACTGACTGACTGACTGACTGAAACGTTTATTTCAGGATAAAGACTTGTAGACATGGTCTGCCTATCTTACAAGCTGTCCTGCTAATCTAGAAACACTAAAGGATAAAAGCTAATATGACAAAAAAAAACTATGCCTGGCACAAAAAAAGTAAATCTAATAGTAAAAAAGAAAAGAAATAAAATTAAACATGCAAAGACAGAAAGAAGTGCAAGAAATTCTAGGGAAACACATCGGGAAATTGAGAGAGAGAGAGAGAGAGAGAGAGAGAGAGAGAGAGAGAGGATCGCAGAGCAGATAAGAAGAAAAACAACCATACTAACGATAGACTGAAGTAGATATCTGACTCCACAAATTGACAAGCATTGTCATGGGACACCTGCTTACAACACGAGGAGACAGTCGACTGTCAGTTCTGATACCGCAGACATCGCCAAAATCAATGCTGAAGGAAAGACCAGAAAGAAACACAAATCCTGTGGAGAGATAGAGCCAGCTATTACTGGTGTTCACCTATCTACTCCCCACACATCAAACCGCCCAGAGTAATATTATCGAGATTGTTTTGCTATCACTTCATTTTCCTAGTTTTAAAATAGTATAAAGTGAAACGTCATTATGTTAAAAACAATGAAAGAAAGAAAATATTCAACATTTTGCGGTAGCAAAAACTTTGTTGTTGTTGTTGTTGTTGTCGTCGTCGTTGTTGTTGTGTTAATGATTTGCGAACGACGGCAATGACTGTGCCGCTGTGTTGTTGTTGTTGCTGTTGCTGTTGTCGGTGGTGTGTGTGCGTGTGTGTGTGTGTGTGTGTGTGTGTGTGTGTGTGTGTGTGGGTGGGTGGGTGGGTGAGTGAGGGTGGGGTGGTTGGGTGCGCGCGCGCGCGTGCGGGCGTGCGGGCGTGCGTTGCTGTTGCTGTTGTTGTTGTTGTTGTTGTTGTTGTTGTGTGTGTGTATGTGTGTGTGTGTGTGTGTGTGTGTGTGTGTGTGTGTGTGTGTGTGTGTGTGTGTGTGTGTGTGTGTGTGAGGGGGTGGGGATGGTGGTTGACGAAGACTGCAGATGGAGGGGGGGGGGGGGGGGGGGGCTGGATGCACTACAAAGCGGTCCTTTCCGACTAATACCGGAAAAGCGCCCATGTCTAACAAGGACCGTTTACGTGCCCGTATCAATACAAGCACAGTTGTCCGCCCCTTTCAAGATCTCCATCAAAAAAGGAGCACTAGCGGCATTTCGTGCCAAAACGTGACGGCCAGGTCGGGGCCCGCCGAAAGCATTTTCAGATCACAGACAGTCTAACACTGCAAACAAATTGGGACTGCTCTCGCGATGAATTAGAAGGTTGGAAGGGGACTCTGATCTCAGAGAGAGAGAGAGAGGGGGGGGAGCGGCACACACACACACACACACACACACACACACACACACACACACACACACACACACACACACACACACAACGAGAGAGAGAGAGAGACAGAGACAGAAACAGAGTGAGAGAGAGAGAGAGAGAGAGATGGGGGGGGGGGGTCTTTTTGTATCTTTGCTTTCAAAAAGTTTTCAAACGCAGAAAGCGAAACAAAACAACAACAACAACAACAACAACAAAAACCCCAAAAACCCACTTTACATGGGAAATTCGCCCCAAGAACCAGCAACAAAACAAAACTACATCCGGGGTACTAACATCATATTCCCGATCTAGAAAGTTCTTTTTAGAAGAACAAACTCTAAGCAAAGCACTGCATTTTTTCCCCTCTGTCTAATGCGCCTTTTTTTTTTTTTTTTTTTCACTTTTTTTTTTTTTTATTATTTTTTTTTTTTTTTGACATATACACATTTCATAGAGAAATAAAAAAAAGAAGACAGCAACAAACAAAAGCAAAAAGGTGGACAAAAGGACACACACACACACACACACACACACACAGAGGCATACTATGTAAACTTAACTGAGGAGGGTCATGGACAAAGGCAAAAGAAAAAAAAATTCATTTAAAAAAAAAAAATTAAAAAAAAAAAAAAAAGTACCAATCGTTCACTGCTCCACTATCACACAAAAGGGGTATTTACGTTAGTAAAAGAAGCAACATAGGGAGTATGCATCCGCCAGGGGACATAACTTCTTGCATCAAGCAGTGCATAATTTTATCCGTAGTTATGTCCCCTGTCTGAACGTTGACACTCAAAAGAGGAGCTGTTTGTATGGCAGCCACAGCAGGTCAAACTGTAATCTTTTGTTTTTTTTACGTGAGAGGGCCTCCTCAGCTTTGAATCTGCACCGAAGCTGATTAAAAAAACCCTGACTACTTGGACATACATCCTGTAGCTTACATTTATACACAAAGAACTTAGCAAAAAGAATAATAAATCTAGCACTTTATCAGTTACAACATTCTCTTGCACCCCAAACAGCACCAATTCTTCACTGAAGGAAAACCTCTCACAATGTACACATTTACTATGTAGCATCACCAACACATCGGTCCAAAAACGTTGTACGACCTGACAATGCCAGAACAGGTGAGAAATAGTTTCGTCCTCAAATTTACAAAACTTGCATTTAGGGCTATTTACCAGTTTGCACATGGACAGATATTTACCAGTTGGGATAATGCGATGCAGAGTTCGAAACTGGAACCACTGAAGCTGTACATCACAAGTGGTTTTGAAAGGCTTGGCGTAAATGCATTTCCAATCCAACCCTTCAAATGTGTTATTCCACTTTGTCGCAGACGTTGGTAAGGTGGCATCATTAAGAAGAACTGATTTAACAGCCTGATTACCTCTGTGGATACAACGCCAAACTCCACTTATAACATTGTTACATGCGACCAATGGAAGTCCCACTTTCAATTGGAAGTGCCTTAATGCCTGGATAATGCCTTGGTACATCAAAAAATTGGTCCCTGTCACAGTTACATATTTTTCCCTGAACTGCTGAAAGGTCAGGAAGTTTCCATTACCGCTGACCAAATCAATTACTTGAAGGATGTTGGAGTCCACCCATTCCTTTACATGAACTACTTGCTTATCTCTAGTGATATTTACATTAAAGTGGATTGGTTCAGCCATGAAGTCATTCGCATCTTTCAGGGTATACATGTTACATAATTTTTTGTAATGTTTGGCAACATCATGCCAAAAAGGATTGTGTACACTTCGCATGACCAAATTGGCATATTCGCCACCAAACTTATACAAATTCCCAAGCAGAGGGTAGAAAGCAATACATAATTGAGCGAAATCTCCATCTACTCGAAGACGTCGTAGCCAGCTTAATTTCAAAGTAGAAAGAAAAGAATAGACGTCACACATCTTTAGACCTCCCTCATCATATGGTCTGCAAAGAACAGACTTTTTTATTTTATTACATTTGCCTCCCCAAAGAAATCTAAATAAAATTTGATCAAGTTCTTTCAGAAAGGGAGCAGGAGGGTCTGGTAGGTTCACAAACAAATAGGTCAATTTTGATACAATTAGGGTTTTTATAATTGTAATTTTTCCGAACGGAGTAATTTGCCTCTTTTTCCATCTTGCCAAAGTCTTTCTAACTTCATTTAATTTTCCATTATAATTTATTTCACACATATCATTGATTTTAATTGAGAATGTAATTCCAAGAACTCTGAAAGTACCGGGATCCCAAACAAAATTTCTATCTCTCATAAATTTTACATTGCAGTTCCTCCTGCTCCCTATCCAAAGTATTTGAGTCTTGTCATTATTCACTTTTAATCCTGACATTCCCGAAAACGCATCTAATGTATGTATGGCCTCAGAGAACGACCTTTCTGAACCATCAAGAAACAATGTGGTGTCATCTGCGAAGAGTGACAGCAAAATCTCCCGATCCCTCATGCTTATACCTTTAATGGAAGTATTCTTTCTGAGCATCAAAGACAATATTTCGGCACAAATTAAGTACAGATATGGCGAAACTGGGTCGCCTTGTCTACAACCGCGAAATAAATGAAACCAGCCTGTATACTGACCATTAAATGACACACAAGCACAGGCCTTGCTGTATAAAGTATGAAACCACTGAATGATACAATTTGGAAAACGAAAGAAAGCGAGTGCCTTTTCAATAAATTTCCAAGATACACTGTCAAATGCCTTTTCAAAATCAACCATGAGTAGGAGACCTGGAATGTGTTCTTTTTCAGAGACTAGAAGTACATCATATAGTAACCGCAAATTTTTCCCCTATATACCTTCCCTTCATGAATCCTTTTTGACTAGTATGTATGATTGTTGGAAGTACATGTTGTAAGCGTAAAGCTATGCATGAAGAAATTATTTTGTAGGAGACATTTAACAGGGAGATGGGTCTCCAGTTTTTAATAAACTGTTTGGGTTTGCCATCTTTGGGGATACATGTAATTACTCCCTGGTACTGGGTCACTGACAACTCTCCCTTTCTAAAACCTTCGTTTACTGACCGGATGAAAAAAGTTCCAATATCAGAAAAGAAAAATTTGAAAAATTCAACTGTAAAGCCATCCGGCCCAGGGCTTTTATTATTTTTCATATTCTTAAGGGCAGAAGCTGCTTCTTGAAAAGTTATTTCCCCTTCCAGTTTCTCCACCTCCTCTGGAGCAAGCACAGGAGCATCTTGGATCAAACTGTCCAAGTCAACATCCTGGACGCATTTTTCACTGTACAGTGTTTGGTAGAAAGTTTTAACCTCATTAAAATATTTTTTTGCTCTGAGATAATGGTTCCATCTCCCTTATCTAGAAAACTGACAGTTTTACTAACAAAGTTTCTATTTTCAAGGTTGCAGAAGTATCGACTATTTTTCTCCCCCTCCTGCAACCATTGTACTCTGGATCTCACGGCTATGCCTTCTAGTTTTTTATTTCTAAGTTGCTGCAAATCATGCTTCACCTGTTCTATTAGTTGCACAGTATTTTCTGATACATTTTTCTCTAGCATGAGAAGATCTTTAAGTAACTTTTCTTCTTCCTCAGTTTCTTTTTTCTTCTTATAAGAGGCATATGCGATTGTTTTCCCCCGAATTTCCGTTAAAAGTGTCTCAAAGAAGAGCTGGTCAGATACCACAAGCTGAAGACCATCAAGAGGGATTTGGTGAATGTTGTCAGAGATATACAAAGGCACAGCATATTGTTTTATTACATCTGTTATGAGATCTTTTATTTGTTTTATATAAGTTTTATCCTTCAGCAGTGAATTGTTGAATTTCCAAAACTGGCGATCTCTTTTGAATTCATCTTTCTTAAGGGCTAGTGTAACTAAGGAGTGGTCTGACCTGTAGCCAGGGCTAATTGATAGACCTTTAACATTAGAAGCTAGGTCATGGGAAATCAAAAAATAATCTAAACGGCCCTGTTTAACTGTGTTGAAACGCCGCCAGGAGTACGCACGTTTATTTGGATAAAGTTCCCTAAAAATATCTACAAGGTCCAAATCAAACATCAGTTCTGTAATTTTTGCCCGCGTCCTGGGGCGGCTAGCAACACTCGAGTAATTTCGTGCATCCTTACTCATGTTCAAAATGCAATTCCAGTCACCCCCAACAATAACTAGATCATTTCCAGTCTGCATGATCATATCACTGATACTGTCAAAAAAATGTGGTTTATCTCCAATACTAGGACCATATAAGTTAACTAGCGTTAACCTTTTTTGTAATAATTCCACATCCATCACTAGATAACACCCATTTGGGTCTCTCAAAACACTATGTAATTTATACTCAAAGGTAGGACTAAATAGTACTGCCACTCCATTTTTATTTGTTTCACATCCTGAGAGCCACAGGTTATAGCCCCAGCTTGCCCTGATGTAATTTTCCAAATTTTCTTTAAGGTGTGTTTCCTGGAGTAGGTATATATCATACTTCTGTTGTCGCAAGTAGCCAAAGACATCTCCTCCTCTTGCTGGTATCATCAGACCATTCACATTAAAGTGCAAATTTTAAAATCTAAGCTTTCTCCCATACTTGGTGAAATGGCTGACTGCGGGTATCCCTGTAAATGCGACAAAGTTACCAAGGTAAGGCAAAATAGGAGCCTCAGGTGTACTCTGAGGAACTAAGGTTATGTGAAAAAGCAAACAAACACCACCAAAATCAGCTAGTGCCAATAACAAATAATGAGAACATCGAAACAAAGTCACAAAGCACATCAGGAACAAGTCAGATGCACAAGTGACAAGTAAGCATCGCTTTCTGCCATAGAATTTTCGCACACCAGAACATGTCATACACCTAAATACCCAAGCAAAACAAAGCCAGCAGGTGGCAGGAACAAGGCCACTGAAAAGTAATAAATCATGAAAGCCAATCACCCCCCTCACATCAAAACTACAAAGTAAATGAATAAATACAACAAGCATGCATAACATAACATACAAACACATACAAGCAGGACAGGACATAAAAGATACACAACAAGGACACATAGCTTTATGTGTGCAACTGCTCCTCGTCTGTCACCAGCCTACGCTTGGAAAGTAAATATACACTGCCACAACCTGCAGGTTGGAAAAAAAGGTCACGATAAAGTCATCGTAAACAAAGAGAGTTCAGTACCAAGGCACTACTGCACAGCTTCTGTGCATAACGCCACCTTCTAGCTGAAGAGACATTGATACCCATATGCTGAAATGTAAACATTACTGGTTGCTAACCTGGCCGTAGAGTCTGCTGAGTGTTGAGTCAAAGTGTCTTCACTGACACGTCTATAATCCTCAAGATAAGACCATAGGATAGACCCTAAGGCTTGTAGAAATGTCCTTCTGAACATATCCTTTATGCAGAATATCTAAGTCCGCGTAAAAGCGACAACACACGCGACACGCCGAGCGAGACAGCGAGACGTCTGCCATTTTTGGATAGCAGTAGCCTCGATCACGTAACCACACGTGACAGGTCATGTGGTGTATGTTTTGTAAACAGTAACACGTGGGCCGTTGTCGTCTGCTGTTACCGTTCCGGGCACTAGACAACCTGCTTCACACTGGTCTCATGATTTCGGGCATCGCGATCTCCACCACCACCGTTGGTACAACTGTCTTTCCCCTCAGCGTGTGACTCAAACAACGAAGTATTGAGGCGTCGTCTGCGTCGCTGGTTGGGGGTGGAGGTTGCCACCTCGGGATCTGGTAACGGGACAGACTGAAGATCCGCCACTGCCTCGATTCGTCGGATTTTAGCGCCCTTCGCCACTGGTTTGACGTAGATGCTGCCTCTCTTGGTCCACGCATCTTCCACCCCCGGGTGGTCCCAGCATGTAGAGAGCAGAACAAAATTGGCGTGAGTAAGATCCTCAACAATAACTCGTCCTGACCCCTTCAGCTTGCGTCGATTTTGGATGACCGCCTCGGCTGCTTTCCTTGACACGAACCTCACAATGATAGCTCGTGGTCCTTTGGGGTGGTGGCTGTCCCCCTGTCGTCGTCGTGTCGGGGCACCCAAACGATGACAGGCCTCGATGTCGCCGGGAGACATACGTGACAGTCCCAGCTTGTCGTGGAAAAGCTGGAGCACTTTTCCTTCACACTCCTGTGTCGTTTCTCGATCAGTCTCCGGCACCCCCAGTATCCTCACGTTGTTACGCCTTATGTACTGGTCAAGGTCGTTAACACGCTTCTCCGCCACTGAAGCGAGAAATTTCGCCTCCTCCACTACATCCTGTTGTTTTTCCTGCTGTTTTCTGCTTTTCTCTAGCTCTGCTTTCAGTCTGTCATTTTCCTGTTTTAGCTCAAAGATTTCACCCCTCATTTCTTCCACTTTGGTATTAACACCAGCCAGTATATCAGACATCGCGCATAGTTTTTGCATAAGATCAGCATGGGAGATCTCCGCACCCGAGTTACATAGCTCGGACATTCCTACGGCCGTACCTGTACACTCTGTAGACTGTGTAGATTGTGTCAAGCCATCTCCATTGCCTGTAGTCGCCATAGCCATAGCCGAAGTCTGCGCGTCCTGTCTGTTCAGTGGAGCAAAGTGAGACTTGATAGACGAGTACCCGGGCGGGTCAGTGGCACTGTCCTGGGTTTTCTTTGCTTTCTTCTTCTGTCTTGCTTTTTTCAGCAGTTCAGCTTTTCTCTCGGCTACAATGTCACTGAACAGCTGTGTGGTAAAATCCTGGCTTGAATCGGTTGACTCGGCCGGTTCACGGTTTCTCTTGGCTGACACGCCGTGGCGCGGAGGTGGCATGGCGACACTCCGACTCCGACCTACACATTCCCTTCACTGTCACGTCGCCATTTGACACTCAAAAAACGTCGAAAATCACATTTTCAGCTGGCGCAGAGGGCAGGGTGCATCGCTGCTATTCCATAGCACAAGTTTCAGTCCAAAAGACGGAATATAGATGATGTAATATCCAAAATTTACACAGCGAAAAATGGAAGCAGCCACCCGGCCGCCGTTAGCAGTGCTCACCCAGTCCTAATGCGCCTTTTTGTTCAGTGGACAAATCAGCACATCATTAGCTGTCGTGTTGACCAGAATAAAGCGCAATTCGCAATCGTGTCTTCAAGGCCCAGTGTTTTAAGATCTTTCGGCTCACAGATCGCTCTGAGCGTCCATACTTTTGTCAACTATAGTAGCGCTTAGACGCCTGCAGAGTGACAGCATTCCACAAGTTACAGCGCTATATTATTATTATTATCATTATCATCATCATCATTAATGATTATTGATATATTATTATCGTTATTGTCATTATTCGACACACGACTTCGAGTCCTCCGAATGTGCGATGATTTACTCGCATGATTATGTCAGCTGCAGATTTCTGTAAACAGGACCAACCCAGTCAGTCGCTTCGCTTTGTACTGGAACTGAGGCAATATTACCGGGACGCGCGGCTTTATGCTGGTCTGTTTTGTTAAAAGAAAACAAGATGGCCACCAGCCCAATATGTTGTTTCCATTCAATGACCTGCTGTAGTCACAGTCGTAGTCGTTGTGTCATGTATGCAGCCCGCGCGCACACGCCGGAACGCAAGCTCTCTGACATCAAGCATGCTGACATAAAGAAAGTACTGAAAACCCTTATCGTGCCTCTATGCACTTGCAAAAACCCAAACACATGAGGTCGTGTGAGCTCGCCTAGCTGGTTGACGTCACAACTTGTTGGCGTATGCGAGGTTCTACATGGGTGAATGAATTCTTGTAATAAAGTCGTTTCCCCTTTGACAGAGTTACTTCCCGCAGACCTGACTGACAGACGATTGCTTACTGGTATCGGAGAAGAGACCCTCTCTCTCTCTCTCTCGCCTTAGACGCGCGCTTGCGCGCGCACGCACGCACCCCCCCTCCCCCTACACACACACACACACACACACACATTATGCAAAGACCTTGGAATCAGAAAGACGCGTCACTCCTGCCCTCGTAAGAGTAGACTCCAGAGTGCAGTCCCTTTTCGGCGGGGCGTGAAAATGTGACTGCTTACACCCAGCGCCATTTTTAAAAATGGCGAATTTTTTTTAGAAAAGCAGAGACTTGTGTGTCATATGATTCGATTTGAAACGAAGTCTTGAATATCCGACCACTTTTCGTTTGGGCAAAATCTTTGCCAGCGGACAATTATTGTTGCGCTTTGATGGCACTGTTTACGTGGTAGACTGATCCAACAGGATGTGAGTAAACGGCAAGGGGGTTGCACTCTGACAGGCAAGGGTGTTGCACTCTACAGGCAAGTATTATTGCACGGTGCAGACGATCACGTACCTGCCTTGTGGTGGAATAAGAGACGATTACAAAAGCATACACACCCGTGCTCTAGGACTGAATGTAATAATAGATCTGTCCATTCAGACAGAGACAGGTTATGTATGTCTCTGATTCAGAAACACGCCTACTTTCACTCTGAAGACAGCCTGCTAATCACTTGCGCCACTGAGGATCCCTCTGGGTTCAAAGCTGGTCAAGGATGACATAGTGCGCGACCTTGTGTTTGAGAGCACCGAGACAATTTAGGCCCGTCACGGTAGCGCAGTGAGCGCCATTTCCCCACTGTGCACAGAGGTACTTTCCACTGAAAGACTCTGTGCTCCAGAGAGTGTCGTAAGAGAGACATATAGCGGGACAACGCGAAGAGTTGTCTGCCCGCATTAGCGCGCATCCTAGATCTGGCCCCTATAGTGACAGCATGGCGGAAAGTGGAAAGCGATCACAAAAGCATGCAATTGTGTTCTGCGCCGAATTGTTCAAATAACAGACAATATAAACGGGGAAATACTTCTTTTGGTATTCCTGTTGAAAAACAAACATTTTTTTTTTCGCTTTTTTGTCCAAAAAAAAAAAAAGAAAAAAAAAAAAAGACCTCAAGTGGTACGTGTGCATGCAGTGTAAACTAACAGTAAACACACGCGGCTGACGCAGATACAGCGTAATTTTTTTCCCTGACAACTTTACAAATCACGGTGACTTAAATTGTGCTAGCGTCTACCTGCATCTAAATTCAGAACACACACACACACACACACACACACACACACACACACACACACAGAACAAAATCATCCGGCTGAACTTCGTTCTAACCATTGTAAAACCATATCACAACATAGAATCTGCTGGATCGTCGGTCGCAGATATGATTAATGCTGAGTTAGCAGGAAGTATTCAGCGGATGCGTCCATCTTTGGATCTCTCGCACATTCGATCTTTCTGTGTTCCGTACTAGTTTTACTTGAACACATCGAACGAAATGCACTGCGTAGCCTACGTACAGCAGTGAAAGCCAAACTAGATCTTTCTTTCGTCCTCCGGAACTTTGAGAGTACTTATGTTTTCCATAGGCCTAAAACACATGCGAAATATATGGGGGGAGACCACCTGGCAGTCGCTGACATCTTCGTTTTTGTTCATTTTCTTAAAATGTTTTACGGCGGCTAGTGTAGGGTTGGGTCAAACAACTGCGTAGATCTGCGGGATGCGCGCTAATGCGCGCAGACAACTCTTACGCGTTGTCCCTCAAAGGGAGGTAAGTGAACTATCTTTATGTTTCCAAGATCTTTGCATTATGCTTCTGAGTGTGAGTCAGTGGCAAAAACGAAACCCACTGAAATTCCCGCTTTCCACATGTCAAGTTGTAGAGACTCTTGCGAAAAGATACCTGCATTTCGATGCAAAATAATTTCTAGGCCATCCCAGAACATGCTGGTGCAGTAACGTCAGTAGATTACGTCACCTTGGAGAGATTTCGAGCCTTCCAGTAAGTTGAGGAATGTTCTAGATCTGACCTGTTCAGTACGTAAGCAGCCCTGCACAGCGTTCTGGATTCTTCTTCTTTCATGAATTTGTTCTCCGCGCATATTCTGTTCAATTATTGTATTGGAGTTGTAGTCTGTTGTATCCCGTATCATCTCTGCGAGTGCACGATGATGGCGACATAGCATAAGTAAAATACAACACCACGTCTCCAAACAGAGGAATTCCGAAAGAAAGTGGCGAGACACCCCCAAGAAAAAACAGCATCACGTCAATCAGACATGACGCACTTACTTTACGTCAGTGCGCGTGCGTCTCTTCTTCGATGTTTGTGAGGCGTGTGGCTTGCAGAGGAAATGTGCTGTGAGTACAAATTTTCGAGTCAACTGACGATAACGGCTGCAGTGAATTTTTCAAATTTTTTTGTATATTTTTTATGGCACCCCAGGCTCATTATCTATGTATAGTAGGAGCGATTTTGAGATCTAAAGTGTGTTCACCAGCACTTTCATCAGGTACGGCTTACGCCAAAAGTATAAAAGCGACAACCTCCAAAATTCACTGAGTTGAGAGTCCGTATTCATGCTATCTATGTCCCAAAAATGGAGTGGTTTAGGTAAATATTACGCCTTTAAACGCCAGAAAGCCACTTTTTCTGAAAAGGGCGATAACTCGCAAATCATGTGTGCAATCGTACCTGGATCGGGCCTTCTATTCAACAATCTTGATTCATTTAGAAATCCCAAATTTGAAATCGATCGGTTCAGTATTTTCGGAGAAATAGGCATCTGAACTGGGTTCACATGCAATGTCAACTCAGGCTCGGTTTACATGAAAACTATAAGAGCGACCATTTTCTAGTAGTGATTCTGTTCAGAGTCCGTATTCAAGCTATCTACTGCCAAAAAATTGAGTGATTTAAATAAATATTACGCCTGTACACGAAAGACAACCAACTTGTCTCAAAAGGGCGATAACTCCCAAATCACTTAAGCAATCATCACACGCTTGAAACGTCTAATGTAACATTTTGATATATTTGGATACCCCAAATTTGAAGCCATTCGGTTGAGTATTTTCGAAGAAACGGGCCTGGACACAATTCACACACGCACACACACACGCACATCCGCACAGACGGCACTCACTGAGGAGGAGAAGTGCGTTCGGAACACCATACGCGTCAGCATCGATGACGCAAGTTTTCTTACGTCATTGTCAGAGTTACACTTGCAAAATCGTCTCTGCGGGAGATCGGCAGTGACGTGCGTTTGTACCACAGATGCTTGCCTATGAACGTGGAAATTTTAGCCCGTCCTATTATGTTGTTTCCATTACTATGGAAACAACATAAAAAGAAGAAAAACACCTTCGACAGTTTCGACGCAAGCAGTTACCCGCAGTCGAAAAAATTTCCACAACGATCGTTAAATACCAGACAAATCTATAGAAGCTTTGATGAACTTAAGGCGTGTTCAGTTAGCGTAGGCCCAACGTGGAAAACGCTAGCTCCTTTGCAGAAAAGTTAGGGGGGAGGAGGGGGGTGTTTGGAAGTTTGACGTCCTTTTCCACCACGCAAGGGTGCAGATATCAAAGACAGGGCAACGAGAAAAAGGCCAGCACAATATATGCCCCCACTTCCTCCACCGCCCCCCCCCCACCCCCCTTCCCGCCTTTCCAGTCGTGATTCAGTCGAACTCACGACCCGAGCATTGAAAGTCCAACGATCATACCATTCGGCTATCCCGGAGAAAAGTTAGGACTTCTGCGCGATGCTAACTTTCCAAAGCCAGGGGCTTATAACTCTTTAAAACTCTTCAAACGAAGCCATCAACACAATCTAAAACATAGCCCAAGCTTTCATTTGTGACACTCCCCAAAAGGAACATCTACAATTTTGGCGAACAGTCTCGTTGCTTTGTAAGCGGCAGTCCCCCCCCCCCAAAAAAAAAAAAAAAAAAAAAAAACTCATTATAAACGTAGCGACTGCAAGATATGTCTCAGATTTCACACTACCTCTGACTAAATCTGATCCAGGCATTAGATATAGATCCAAATTAATCGCCTTGCCGGCCAGCTAGGGTTCACAGTTTGGGGTTTTTTTTTGTTTGTTTTTTTGTCCATGCGCTCTTTACCCCCCTACCTTTCCACAGTGGTGTAGTGTCTACGAACACATCAATATTGTCTGCTTCACCCCCCCCCCCCCCTCTCTCTCTCTCTCTCTCTCTCTCTCTCACACACACACACACACACACACACACACACACACACACACACACACACACACACACACACATTAATTTTCTCTGTAATTTCAGTTTTTCCCCCTTTCCTTAGTATTTGTGTGTTGTTAATATTGTTTGCAAGGAATGCCGTACTTGGTGAATCTGTGTATTTGTGTTAGTACATGTACTTGTGCCCTTATGAGTGCAGTGTTAACGTGTCTAGAAGGAATGCCGCACTTGGTCAATCTGTGTATTTGTGTTAGTACATGTACTTGTGCCCTTATGAGTGCAGTGTTAACGTGTCTAGAAGGAATGCCGCACTTGGTCAATCTGTGTATTTGTGTTAGTACATGTACTGTTCCCTTATGAGTCCAGTGTTAACGTGTCTAGAAGGAATGCCGCACTTGGTCAATCTGTGTATTTGTGTTAGTACATGTACTGTTCCCTTATGAGTCCAGTGTTAACGTGTCTAGAAGGAATGCCGCACTTGGTCAATCTGTGTATTTGTGTTAGTTCATCGTCATGTACTTGTGCCCTTATGAGTCCAGTGTTAACGTGTCTAGAAGGAATGCCGTACTTGGTCAATCTGTGTATTTGTGTTAGTTCATCGTCATGTACTTGTGCCCTTATGATTACAGTGTTAACGTGTATATGAAGGAATGCCGTACTTGGTCAATCTGTGTATTTGTGTTAGTTCATCGTCATGTACTTGTGCCCTTATGAGTCCAGTGTTAACGTGTCTAGAAGGAATGCCGTACTTGGTCAATCTGTGTATTTGTGTTAGTTCATCGTCATGTACTTGTGCCCTTATGATTACAGTGTTAACGTGTATATGAAGGAATGCCGTACTTGGTCAATCTGTGTATTTGTGTTAATACATGTACTTGTGCCCTTATGAGTGCAGTGTTAACGTGCATGTGACAATCGTGACACAGGAGGCTGTGATGTATATATGTCTATCTTTTTGTCCAGTGCCCCCAGAGGGTCGGAAAATATACTTGACTTGACTTGACTTGGTTAACATCGCCACGTCGATCCCATTCTTTCTCGTCGTGAATCAGTAATTATGTGTTTGTACTACATGTATTAGTGTGTGGTGTGTGATTTTGAATTTTGAAACGTGCTTTGCCTTGTTTATATATGACTGATTATGAGTTCACCTTATTACTGTAGCAGCTGATAGTAGTTTAGCAACCGTGTGTGTGTGTGTGTAGAGTAGCAAGGACAAGATGTAAGCCAGGTCTACGCACCTAATCTTATAATCATAATAATAAGGACGACTTATAAGGCGCATATACATGAAATAAAACAGGCTCTAAGCGCCGTACATCATAAATACATACACCACTTTCATACACACAGACTCACAGGGAACATTCAAAGTTAAACAATATCTCACAACAAGCAGACTGACACGGTGTGGAAGGGCAGAGTAAATCAATAGTCAGTTTTAAATAAGTGGGTTTTGAGGCAGCGTTTGAAGCTGGCACTGGACTCTGTGTGTCTAAGCGGTTTAGGAAGTTGGTTCCAAAGAGCTGGAGCCTGAAAGGAAAAGGATCTCTGACCATATGTTTTAGTTCTTACTGAGGGGGTGCTCAGAACTTTAGTGTCAGAGGAGCTACGTAACTGCCTGTGTCCTTATGATTGCAGTGTTAACGTGTACATGAAGGAATGCCGTACTTGGTCAATCTGTGTATTTGTGTTAGTACATGTACTTGTGTCCTTATGAGTCCAGTGTTAACATGTAATGAAGGAATGCCGTAATCTTCTATCCTTGGAAAATAAAGTGTCATTGTCATTGTCATTGTCAGTGTCTGAGCGCGTACACCTTCAGCTTACGTGATACGGTCGACATTTGTTATCCCCTGTGTTTTCAGCCCCGTTGGCGGCTGGCCTGTAAGTTTCCCGAAATCTCTTTTCAAAATATCAGGGCACGTGCAATGCGTTTCGCGGTCCAGCCGCTCACGACTTTATTTCCTTTCTTACTATTTGATTTGATTTTTTTTTTCAATATTATTTCCATGTATTAATTTCATTTCTCTTTTTTTTAATGCCTGGTTATTCATTTATTTTTATTTCTAATTATTTGTTTATTTTTATTTTTTCTTTTTTTCTATTTATTTCTAAATTTTATTTCGAGGGGAGTCGGAATACCCGAATGGTAGAGCGTTGGACTCTCAATGCTCGGGTCGTGAGTTCGAATCTCAGCTGGGGCCAAATCTTTGTACTGGCCTTTTTCTCGTTGCCCCGTCTTTGATATAGCCCTTACTTGGTGGAAAAGGACGTTAAACTCCTAAACACCCACCCACCGTATTTTATTTCGATTTAGTTATTTTTTATTTCTATTTTTTTTCTAATACCTTATATCCCTTTTTTTACGCGGTGGGGGGAAGACAGAGGGGGAGGAGACTAGATAACACGTTTTGAAACGCAAATCACCACAGACTAGATCAGAGGCAAAAACAAAAAAAAATATCTGTATCTCGAAAATAGTTTTTAACTTGTTCTAAAAGCTAATTTTGTCAACCCTGACAGAACCGCATTAGTCTGGAGACGTCATATATATATATATATATATATATATATATATATATATATATATATATATATATATATATATATATATATCCCATTGTACTGTAATCGGTTGATCACTTCCTACTGTAACGGAGTGCGTTGGGATTTACCTCTATGTTTTCAGAATGCCCAGCCCGAAATAGGAAAGCCACAAGGGAGATACAAACCTCTGTTTGACCGCTTCATGTCATTGCTTCCACAAAACAACATCAGATCCCTGGTGTTTCCTTAAAGGGACACTTATTAACTGCTCCAAGCTCAAAGATGAACATGAGCTGGTTGGCATGACTGAACACGACGCCATAAAGATGTGTGCAAAATTAGAGTCTTTTACGATCCATCGCTGCTAAGATATCATCTAAAATACACAGAGGCCACTCGCTGCAGGACCAAAAATAGGAGGCGGGGGCCACCTGCTTGATATCTGTGGCACGCTGCGCTTTATCGGCTCGCGCTTCGCAGAATACACAAATTTCGGGCAGGTCGTAGAAATCGAAAGTCGATGGCAACGTTACAAGTTCACAAAGCTCTACAAGGTGGGGTGAGCGGTGGTCTAATAGGTAGCGCGTCGAACTTAGCCGCTGCGCTACTGAACGGCCGTCACCGCTGTCACGGCGATGAAGCGTGGGTTCGAGCAGAGGTCGAACTTGTGATAATTATGTGATACCGGTTTTTTCTGGCTACCGGGCTCCTAATCGGGGGTTTCTCTTCGGGATATCCGCGTTTCCTCCCCCAGTAAAATTGAAAATAGGATAGGTATTGAGTGGCGCTGCACCGCGACGACGCACTTCGCCCGGGGAAAGCAGCCTAAATTTCCCGAAAAAGGCAATTAAGTAAAACAAAACAAAACAAAAACAAATTTTGGGAAGGCCACAAAACTGTGGCGGTATCTGCTTGATACACCATTTTTGACAAAGTGTGAGTTTCTCATCCTAAAGGAGCCGGGGTGGTCGAATGGTAGAGCGTTGGACTTCTAATTTCCCGGGTCGTGAGTTCGATCCCGGCTGGGGCCAAATATTTGTGCTGGCTTTTTCATCGTTGACCAGTCTTTGATATCACCCTATGTGGTGGAAAAGGGCGTTAAACCCCCAAACACCCACCCACCCTTTCTCATCCTAAAATCGCCTTCTTTAACGGAGTGCTAACCAGCCGCGACTAGACATAAAAAACAATTCCAATAAGATTTGCGCAGCAGGGATTTCTAATAATGTTTGGACTGGTGCTAAAAAAATAATCTGCCGTTTCTTCGCCGATCCTCAATTTCCCTGTCGTCGCGAGTGAAGAAAATGATCTGCGGATGTCGCATTGATTGTTATTGATGGGTATGAACTGACGACAGCGGTTGGCGACACCGTTAGACACGGACAAAACAAAACACGCGAGGAAACCCGAGAAGCAACGAGCTTACGCAAATCTCGTAAACTTTTCTGTGTCGTAAAGCACTTTTCTTTATTTTTGTTTGATGGGAGTGCAACGTGCTCGTTATTTTCAGAGTGTTTCAAGGAGGAGGGAAAAAACCGAAAGAAAGAAAATGCGATTAAATGTTGACCTGACACAATAGGTAGCTTGTCCGACGTTAAAGGTCTGCAATCTCAGCAAAAGGCCGCAAACATTGCGTTTTTAAAAACTGCGACTTCTTCGACTGTGCATAATCCAGGCAACTCTGTCACAGTTGCAGAGTTTTCAGCGCTTCGGGGACTCTTATAAAAACCAGAGCACGAGTTTGCCGTGACGTTATTTGGCTTTTGGTCAGTGAGCGAGACACATCGCTACAGTGTTTAGCGGATGTTGAGTGCTGCACGATCTTTCTCGCTCAGTGTCAAAACGTAAACTGAGCTGTGAAATCAGGCTGCCCTTGGCTTTTATTGGGGCTTCAGGGACGCTGAAAACGTTGCAACTGTGACAGAGTTGACTGTGCTTGCACGGTCGACTCTGTAAATTTTTTTCACTCTTCGGAAAGATTTTTGTTGGGAGCTTAGATCTTTAAACTCAGGTGGACGGCTCACAGGCGTAAGAACACAATCTGAGCGCGGGGGCCTCTTTGGTGAGTGTACTACTTTGTAGTGAATTTTGTTGTCATGAAAAAGCGTACGTTTCGTGATTATTGTATTTTTAGGGCAAGGTGTATGCCAGGGGGCCGCAACAAGAGGCAAGCCGCCAGTGAAGCTGGGACTTTTTGCGCTGGAGATTGGCAACAGCGACGCGAGCGGATTTGCAGCTTCTGGCCTAAACAGAAAGTAGGCTAGCATTACTCCAATGACACCTGAGCGGAAATTAGACAATCATTTTTTTTTTTCAACTCCTGTCAGGTGCGTGCCCTTGAATGGTCTGTGCATGGTAATTCTTGTTTGTAGATTGAAGCCTGTTTAGGGGTGACTATGATGCGCGAGGCTAGTAGGGAATATATAAAGGCATTTCGAGACCCCGTCCATTTACGTTCCCAAACTCCAGCTGAGAACTCACTCCAATAATTCAACTCAGACCTGAGTTGGCCTGCGTGCTGGGTACCTGAGAGCAGGTGATTTCTGGCCGGGCAGAGTCCTGAACTAAACTCTGCCTGAATGTAGAGACACTTTTGCCTGTCCTTTTTGTTTTGTCATCCCATCTTTGAAATCCAGCACCTCCACCGAGTCTTTCAGGAGTCACCTGAAAACCCATCTTTTCCTCAAAGTTCTGGTTGCAGCAGCCCCCCCCCCCCCCTCCTCATCCCTCCACCTTTTCTGTTTCAAATTTAAACTTCCCCTCCCCCTCCCATTCCACTGCCCTACGAGCAGGCGGTGCACGATTTTTTTTTCCAGCACAAGACATCATCATCATCATCGTCGTTGTCATCATCATCATCATCACCATCGCCACCTTCGTCATCGTCGTCACCACCACCATCATCGCCATTATCACCGTCGTCGTCATCATCATCGTCGTCGTCGTTATTATCATTGTCGTCGTCGTCGACGTTTGCGACAGGTGTACGAATTAAGCGGCTCCATGGAAAGCTATCGCCGGACACTGTCAGCAACAGCAGCCCCCTACCACCCCCATCCCACCCCCACCCCACCCCCCTCACCCTCGCCTCAACGCATTTTAAGGGACTGAGACGATTCCCTCCCTCACAGACACGCAGAGACAATCCTGATCAGCTAGCACAACATGCTGGTACATGCATAATACAGTGTCTCTCAAAATAGTCCTTCAATAATTCCGTCGATAAACTTCAGGTCTGCAGACATGAGCGCAGATTACAAGACATCCATCAGCCTGGTCTGCTTACTCTTAAAACATTGCCTGGGTGCACCGACTGAGCTGTGGATAAATATAGCAACGGCACAATACTCAAGAGAGCCGCGTCTCAACAGGAAAGTTGTTTATATAGCGGGAAATACGACACTCGTTGTGGAACGTCCATTGTAGTAGCTAGCTTTTGTTAGCTGGAGTAACTAAGGTTGTAGTGAGTGAAAGGATTTCGAAGTGTCTACCAAACCTACGGTTCTATTGTACTTATGAGCGAGTTTTTTTGTTTGTTTTTTTCGGCTCAGTTCAGATCAATTCGGATCTGTTTAGTTCAAGATGGCTGCATAAGCTGGATGAAAAACTCTTCGGTATTACAGGAAAGGTGTACGTCAAGTTGCTAAATCTGCGTCATAATTATCCATTCCGGCCACACTAAATTTATCTTCATCTGAAGACTTTTCTTTACCGTCAAGCTTTTGTTGGTTCACTCCTGCTGAGTCTGTTTACGTGTACGTTTAGTCGCCTGTTGTCGCCGCACCTGCCAAATTGGATGTTAGAGTGTGTGAAAATTGTGTGTGTGTGTGTGTGTGTGTGTGTGTGTGTGTGTGTGTGTGTGTGTGTGTGTGTGTGTGTGTGTGTGTGTGTGTGTGCGTTAAGCGCTGCGACTCCTTTGCATTTGGAGAGCAGCGCTCTATAAACTATGTATTATTATTATTATTATTATTTGGTTTGAACTTTGATAGAGATAGCACAGATATTCTGCAACCAGAAAAACCGGGCAGTTTTCAAAGGCCTATGTGCGTAAAAATAGTCTGTTTTTAGAGTATCCTATTTTGGGCTCGCTGTAGGCATAATTAAGTTAAACAGAGAAAAAAGATGGGGAAGTAGAAAGAAAGAATAGAAGAAACGAAATACGAAAGACGACTAGCGTGAAAGTTTATATGTATAACTATGGCCCAGCCGCTATCATCAGCACCACAGGCCAAAAAAAGGCATCGCTAATGTTGTCCCTAAGAAAGGAAATCCGATTTCTATCTTGCGAAAACAGCGGTTGAGCTGGTCTGAGTTTTTTTTTCAGAGCTCTTGGACAAAAACAAGATACAATTTCATCCTCTGTATTTTCCCCCATACAGAGAGAGACTCACAATCAGTGGTACAGTGGTTAAGAGACTTCGTCACTAATGCGAGAGGTCAGGTTCGAGTCCCACTCACGGGGTTGGGTTTGCAGGTACCACGGCTTCCTCCCCCATCTGCTTTGGAAATGTTCAGCCTACAGAACTTGAAAAGAGTTGCGAAACTTAATTTGCTGAGCTGACCCTTCGCAACACGTCACTGTAAAGTGTGAAGTGTGTGAAAGAATGCGTGTGATTCACGTGAGTGTGTGTGTGTGTTGGGTTCAGCTCGCGTTGCTATGCGCCAGTAGAAGAAACTGGGCAAAGCGCCAACACAATACTCAATCATTATTATTATTATTATTATTATTATTCTGCGTGGAATGTCACGGCGCGACTTATCCACCATTTTGTGAGAAGGGGTCACATAATCATGGGGGATATCATGGGAGATATCAGGGGGATATCAAGGGGGATATCATGGGGGATATCAGGGGGGATATCAGGGGGATATCAAAGACGTTCCAACAACAACAACAACAACAACAACAACTCAAGCCAGCACAAACTTTGATCCCAGCCAGTAATCGAACTCACGACCAGAGCACTGAAAGTCCAACGTCCTACCAACCATCTGGCGTATATCCTAGACCTCCTTGCTCGGCGAAAGGTTAACTGGCGGATTCACACAAATTATAAATCATGCATGGGAAAACCCCTCCAACAATTCCTGATCCACATAAGGTTTTCCTAGAACTGTGAACCTCCTATCACGTCAGGCTATAAATTCCGTTTATGCATGGAACAGCGCTTCAGACTACCCGGACGAAGCAGAGCTCTCTTGAGGAAATGGCGCTTATCGCACCCGACAAATCGTCTAGCGGTGACGTCTTGACACGTGACTTATGTCTGGGTTACCCAAACATATCGTCTTCCAACCGAGTGACGTCATGACACGTGACGAAAACCAGGGGCACCGAGACCTCCGTGCTAAAGGCTACGGGGCACTAATAGCTTCCGCGGCATGCGGTAACAACTACGCTAAATATAGTATAAAATTTTTGCCCCTTTTTAAATTTGTGTGCAGACTGAAAAATGGTAATCTGAGGCTCTTTGCTGACTTTGTAAATATATTTCATGCCAGTAATAGTAAACTTAGGGGAAAATGAGCCTGGCTTGTGGACTATATGTATTCATGCGCGGCTGGCACAAGAGGTAGCAGACGGCAGAGGAATGAGGGGGTATGTGGTCGCTGCTAACACTGCAAAAAAACAACAACAAAAAAACACACGGAATATTGGAATTTGTTTAAATTTACTCTACACAATCATGAGTCTTTCGCTGTTGTTGTTGTTGTTGTTGTTGTTGTTGTAATTTTAAAGCATTTCTAGAGTGTGATACTCGACGTTACTAGGAACAGCAATAGGAATATACGTTTAATATAAATATAATTATAACGTTTTTCTTAAAATTTGCATTAGTGTGCTTTAGCCTGTATTCGCACCCAACAAATCGTCTAGTGGTGACGTCTTGACACATGACTTATGTTTGGGGTACCAAGACATATCGCCTTGGAGCCGACTGAGTGACGTCATGACACGTGACAAAAGCCAGGGGGCACCGAGACCTCCCTGCTGAAGACAACTCGGTTGAAGAGATTGAAAGACTTGTTGTGGGGAGAGGGGAGGGGGGGGGGGGTGACGGTTCTGAAGCAGCAGCAAACGAAAAAAAAACAAAAACAACAACAACAACAACAACAAAAAACACACACACACACAGAGAAAATATTAATACCATCTGAGCGCAGTGTAAAGACGTATTGTTGCTAATTTTTTTTTTTAATATGACAACATTGACGTGCAGTGTAAAGACTTTCTTTAATTCTTCTTCTTCATTTAAAAAAAAAAAGGAATCTGCCAGAGCCTATGACATCAGCAGGGGAGAGGCAGAAATGGAGGACGAGAGAGAGAGAGAGGGTGTAAAATAAAAAAGATGAGAAAAAATGGAGAAGAAGAAGAGGATGAGGAAGGGAAAGACTAGCACGTTCATCTACAGAAGTTCATCTAACTGGGTCCCTTACATCACAACATTAGCCGGCAACAAAAGCCTCCTTCAGCCGCTTAATTCACCTCATCATTTTTTCCCTTTCAACTGCTCAGGGACTCAGAAATAGGCTCGGCCCCCAGGAGATCCCCAGATTATTCTTCTCCCAAAGGACCCGGGCCTTCCCGGCATGCTGCAAAATGCGCTTTTCATCCAACGGGATAAATCGCCAAAAAAAAGGAGGGCGCGGCAGACGATTCAGGACCAGATGGTACACACGGGTGACTGGTTGTTTCGTAGGCTGGTTCACTGTTCTCGGTTTAATGAAGGAACAGTTTCAAAAGAGATCCGAGAAGACAGTGTAACCTAGACTACAACGATACACGCAGACAACACGCAGACAACACACATGGCACAGAGAGAAAGAGAGAGAGAGAGGGGGGGGGTGGGCAGGAAGACAGACAGACAGACACAGACAGACAGACACAGACAGACAGAGGGACAGACAGACACACACACACACATACACACGCACACACGCACACACACACACACACAAGGACACACAGAGAGAGAGAGAGGGAGACAGAGAGAGAGAGAGAGAGAGAGAGAGAGAGGACAGAGAGAGAGAGGACAGAGAGAGAAGAGAGGGTGGGGTGTTTGGGAGTTTAACGTCCTTTTCCACCACGTAAAGGTGATACCAAAGACGGGGCAACGAGAAAAAGGCCAGCAAATATTTGGCCCCAGTCGAGGTTCGAACTCACTACATGAGACGCTCTACCATTCGGCTAGCCTGGCTCCCCAGAGAGAGAGAGAGAGAGAGAGAGAGAGAGCATCAAGTCTCTTCCATTTTTGCATTATCTTCTTTTCCGCAGGATCAAAAAAAAAAATCCTCGTACATTAGTCTTACGCGAAAACCATCGACAAGACATCGGATACAGCCATTTTTGTTCTTCTAATTACATGTCTGTAACGGAACCCTTTTCCATTTTTTTTTTTTAACCCTCCCGGTGCTGTGATGAAAGAGAGAATTTACTTTCAATTTCTCACAGAGAGTCGACCAAGCCCCCTCCCTAATGCATGTTAGCAAAAACAATACCTAATTTCTTCTGCAGGGGATTAGTCGCAGTACTGACAAAAAAAAATGTCGGGGGGAAACTTGGCATTAAATCTTTTAGAGAAAAGAGGACATGGGTCTTTCTATGAGTTTCCTGGAATGCCTGTCACATTATGGTGGCTTTCGTACAGTCTTGGAGGGGGAAAAAAGAAACGTTAATGGGAAATAGCGTTGAAGTGGTGGTTGGAAAAAGAGGTTGTCGTGTCCTAGCGAACGGAAAACGACAAGTATAGTGGCAGGTGGTTGTTTTGTTTGTTTGCTTTTTGCAGGGGAAGGGGGTGGCGGTGTAGGGTAGGTGGGTGTGGAGGTGGGGGGAGGAGTGGTAGGAGGTGTGTTGAGGAGGACGGGGGTGAGGAGGGGGGGGGTGAAGGCAGAATCTAGGAAATCAACAATGAGGAATAGGAAATCACACACACACACACACACACACACACACACACACACACACACACACACACACACACACACACACACACACACACACTCACACTCTCTCTCTGTAGTTTAGCAACGGCAAGTTCGAAAATCACATTTCTGCCAAAACTTCAACCATTGGAAAATAAAGATTATTCTCACTCTCTCTCTCTCTCTCTCTCTCTCTCTCTCTCACACACCACACACACACACACACACACACACACACACACACACACACACACACACACACACACACAGCCGAGAGAGAGAGAGAGAGAGAGAGAGAGAGAGAGAGAGAGAGACACACACACACACACACACCACACACACACACACACACACACACACACACACACACACACACACAGAGAGAGAGAGAGACAGACAGACAGACAGACAGACAAGCAAAGACAAACAGTCAGGGACGGAGAGACAGGGACAGCGATAAAGACATACATACATAGAGACAGGCAGGTAGAGAGAGAGGGGGGGGGGGGGGAGAGGGACCCACAGGAACCGACCGACAGACAGACAGGGGACCTACATGAACGTGGCGTCCCCCAGCAAAACATGGCCGAGCGCTGTCTAGCATCAGACAACACACTGACAGGTCCGACCAGAGTCCCATGTGTCATTGCACTTCCTACAGATTAGCTCTTCATTCAGCCAATCAATGTGTCTGGTCGGGAGCCGATGAGCGTTGTATATCAGAGTTGGATACGGGGAAAAACGTCCAATCAGCGTGCATGACCTAGAAAACCAAGTTGAATATGATGTGATACTCACCGAGAGTTGATTTCAAGGGTGGTGGGAATTGTATGTGTGGGCTATAAGCTCTTCACGATTTTATCAGCTGCAGTCAGGCGGTTTTACGCTGTCAATGTAACTTATGGCAATGATCCCAGCTCTCTCTCTCTCTCTCTCTCTCTCTCTCTCTCAATTATATGATTTGTATTTACAAAGTCGCACGTATGTATAAATGGGTTTTGAACCTGATGTACGATTTTCTCCATGATTTTGTTTCTTGTAGTTTAGTGCATAAATTCTGTCTCGAATATTTTTTTTTTTAATTTTAATAGATAGTCTCTGTAGCCTTAGCAACGGCAAGTTTGCAAACCGGCGAATTTCTGTGAAAACCTTTTACCTTTGATAAATAAAGTTTCATCATCATCATCATCATCATCATCATCTATCTCTCTCTCTCTCTCTCTCTCTCTCTCTCAGTCTCTCCACTGAAAATCTAACTGGACTGTGACCATCGAAAACTGTTGTTGTTGTTGTTGTCCATGTCCAACCCCACACAGACAATAGTAGGACTTCGTAAGGAGGACTTCGTTGAGCAGCGTAACCCATTTACATGTAAATTAGGCTCACACGGCAGAGGCCGCGAGCTGCTAACGCGCTGCGATTAGCTAATGGTACCTGTAACGTGCCTAATTTACATGCAAGTGGGTTACGCTGCTCAGCGAAGTTCTCCGTACGAAGCCCTACTAAGTCTCACTATTGTTTCTACTGTGTGGGACGTACAACTGCAGTCAAGTTCATTTACCTAAACGCAAACCCCCTTACACAGAAGATCAGTTAAACAGGTTCACCCTCATTCTACCATTCCAACGGACAAAGATTCAAACAGCTCGGGAACTCTGTCTCTGCGTAGTTCAACAATTATCCCTGAACAACTGTTCTACTTGTACACATACCATCTACGCCAATGCCCCGTCATACCTTAAACTGCGCATTGAACAACCGAAAACGTGGCAGGTGCGGAGCGAGGAAACAGTTGATACCTCTCCCACTCCCTAGGGTAGACATGTACAAAAATGGGGTTTGTACTTTCTGGGTCTGCAGTGTGGAATTCTCTACCTCCAAATCTAATAGGAATGTCCGTGACGTGGTGGGTGGGTGTTTGGGTGTTTTAACGTCCTTTTCACACCACATAACAAAGACGGGACAACGATGAAAAAGCACTCAGCACAGATATTTGGCCCCAGCCGGGATACGCACTCACGATCCGAGCATTAGAAGTCCAACACTCTACCATTCGGCCACGCCGGCTCTCCGAGGAATTCCGTGACTTTACACGCTTCAAAAGAGTGTTATCCCAACAGGAGTTAGTTAGTTAGTTAGTTAGTTAGTTTAGTTAGTTAGTTAGTTAGTTAGTTAGGGTTTTACGCCGCGCAATCCCACCTGGAGTGATGCAGAAAAGCCGAGTCAAACGTCTGTATCTTGTAAATAAAAATTATTCTGTGCGACACTTGTCTCCTCTATACTCTAGGTATGATTACTTACTTGTTTATTTATGTACATATGCTCACTAGAATCTGTTTCCGCAAAAAAAAAGAGATGTACATTTTCCTCGTGTACATTCTGTATTTCAGTGCTTCCGAAAGTCTGGTATGGATTTAGGACAGCCCGGTCTGAAATTCCTGCCAATATTAGTCCGCAGAGTCATGCAATCAATGCATTTACACTTAACGTTCGTTCCACCGGCATCGTCTTCGCGACTTCAGCGCTACTGAGTTTTCTGTGTCTCTGTGTAAGTAGGTTCCCCTCACTTCATATACTTGGATCAAGGAAAAAGGCTTGACTCGGGGGATGACAATTATTGGCACATACAGATTTTCTTTAACACGAAACGAAAATGGTGAATTGTTTGAACACACACACACACACACACACACACACACACACGCACGCACGCACGCACGCACACACACACACACGCACACACTACCTGTATTCATGCGCGGCTGGCACACGAGGTAGCAAAGGACAGAGCAATGAGGGGGCATTAAATTAAGTTTGGTCGCTGCTAGCATGACAAAAAAACAAACAACAACAACAACAACAACAACAACAAAACACCGGAATATTGGAATTTTGTTTAAATTTACTCTATACATGAGTCTTTTGGCTGCTGGATTTTTGTGATTATTTGTGGCGAATTTCAAAGCATTTCTTGGGTGTCATGCGCAGCGGTACGTTTGACAGGAATATCTAGCATTTTCTTTGAAATCCGTATCCGTGCTGTGCAGCACAAGATGTGTCGAGTGTCAGACCAGAAAGATCAAGGCCGGGAGAAGCCCCAGCCAATCAGAGGCGAACAAGTGCTGTGTCCCGCTGTAGATCACCGACATCCGGGTCTTGTTATTCGGAAATCCTTGCCGGTGATTGTTCTCTCTCTCTCTCTCTCTCTCTCTGTTTATAGTTTTGTAGTTTAGCAACGAAAAGTTGAACTATGGTGTTTGTGCCAAGATTTTACCGTTGTAAACGCTAAAGAATCATGATCATATCATATCATAACTCTCTCTCTCTCTCTCCAAAGTTGTAGGTTTAGCAAGGACAGGTTGTCAGACATGTTGTAACGAGCCTCCATTTCAGTCCTTGTGTAATACAGTTTCATTATCATCATCATCATCATTGTCGTCGTCGTCGTCATCGTCGTCGTCATCATCTCGGTCTGTCTGTGTGTCTGTGTGTCTGTGTGTCTGTCTGTCTGACTCGCTTACTCTGTGTGTGTGTGTGTGTGTGTGTGTGTGTGTGTGTTTGTGTGTGTGTGTGTGTGTGTGTGTGTGTGAGAGAGAGAGAGAGAGAGAGAGAGAGAGAGAGAGAGAGCAAAGAATATCACTTTTTCAGCAAATCACACAGCTTGCATCTCCCACGACCCACAAAAACAAACCGCCACCACCACCGCCACCCCTCCCCCCGCTCCCCACCCCAGCAAACACCACCCCCTCACCCCCCCGCCCTATCTTCTCTGAGTCTTTAGCAAGTACATGTATAGTGAAAACTACCTCATAGTTCATGCGTGGTCAGCACCAGTACTGAAGTCCGCGACCAATCAGTAACCATGCCAATTTCAGGACAGGAGCCTGTCAAATTCTCCCCGGAAGGCCAGGTCCCTGAGAGCCTAAGTCCTTGTGATTGGCTGATAAACTCGTAATCCGGAGAAGGGGTCTGGTCGGCGGATCCTTCAACTGCCGTAAATATCTTGGTTAATGATACACGATACTGGGTTTCCATCGCGCTAGACAGGCAAACATGTGACAGTGCATTTCAAAAGAAGTGGGCGCATCATTATCATCATCATCATCGTCGTCGTCGTTTGTAGTCCGTCATTTTCGTCATCATCATCATCGTCTTCTTTCGTCGGTCGTCATCATCGTCGTCGTCATCATCGTCATTATTATTGTTGTTGATGTTGTCGTTGTTGTTGTTGTTGTTATTCATTCACTCACTTACATATATATTCATTTACTGATACGTATGTGCATATCCCGCTCGTCGATCATCCTGGTCATCTCCGCTAACGCGAGATTTTGAACTCTCTGTCTCTGTCACTGTGTGTGTGTGTGTGTGTGTGTGTGTGTGTGTCCTCTCTCTCTCTCTCTCTCTCTCTCTCTCTCGGGGAGCCGGGGTGGTCGAATGGTAGAGCGTTGGACTTCTAATGCTCGGGTCGTGAGTTCGATCCCGGCTGGGGCCAAATATTTGTGCTGGCTTTTTCATGGTTGCCCCGTCTTTGATATTACCCTATGTGGTGGAAAAGGACGTTTAAACCCCCACACCCCACCCACCCTCTCTCTCTCTCTCTCTCTCTCTCTCTTTCATACACAGAGACTTTCATTTGTGAGGGGGGGCGGGGGGGGAGGTGAGAAGGGGGGACTGGGGGAGGGTGGGGGGAGCTGTTCTGAATCTCCTTAACTGTGCTGGAAGTATCTGTTTTCAACGTTCAACTACAAAGACGTCATGTGCAGCATCAGACACGGTCTCCTCGGCACGTCACAGTTCCCCATTTTCAGTCAAAAAAAAAACCAAAAAAAACAACAGAATCAGAAAGGGGCACCAGGGAAGTGTAATCCTTCTTGACATTGTCTTGCCTCCTTTCCGTTTCTGCCCACGTTTCTACTTGCTGTAGTTTGCACTGAGACTATTAGCTTTTATGTTGTTACCGTCGTGGCCCAAAATAGTGCTCGTTTGTCCTTTACGCCAGTAGTTCTGATGTTAAACTTCAAGGGGGGGACGGTACTCCGGGTTGAAGGGAGAAAAATAGGCTACTTCCGATTTAACTGGCGGTGTGCAATGACCCTTTTTTTTTTTCTTTTCTTTATAACTTCAGTGTTTTTGTTTTTTTTAATCAAAGACGTGTGTGTGTGTGTGTGTGTGTGTGTGTGGGTGTGTGTGTGGGTGTGTGTGTGGGTGTGTGTGTGCGTGTGTGTGTGTGCGTGTGTGTGTGTGTGTGTGTGTTGTGTGTGTGTGTGTTGTGTGTGTGTGTGTGTGTGTGTGTGTGTGTGTGTGTGTCGGAGCAGCGGAGGCTGTATATCATGCTGCACATTACGTGTTTGTAGTTAAATATATGTGTGTTTCTGGGTGAGTGAGGGCGTGTCGACTATCAGGCGCCCTGAGCTCCTGCGGGAGGGAGGCCGTCCCTTAAAAACCCATCAGTAGTAGTAATAATAATAATCATCATCATATTTATAAGGCGCCCGTCTCTGAAAGGCAGACTCAGAGCGCTAGCGCACTGTAGTAGTAGTAGTAGTAGTGTTTTGAAGACTGGTAATTCGACGTACTTAGGTTCAATGATCGTTCTGAACCAGCGGAAGGTTAAAGGAAAACTCGAAGTGTCTGTTTCAGAGCCGCTTTCACTCAATGGCTGACAAGAGTTTCTGGTCGTGAATAAGTTTCAAGTCTGCAAGGGCAGCACTGTACCTCTGGCTGTCACACACAAGTCGTTCCCGTGAACACACACACACACACACACACACACACACACACACACACACACACACACACACACACACACACACACACACACACACACACACAAGGGCGTAAGAACACAAACTGAGCCTGGGGTTACGTGCAGTGTTTCTTTGAAGATCGCTGTTTGGCAAGTGTTTAAGTTTCAACTAATTTTTGTTGTCACCAAAAAGCCTGATTCTCGTGATTAAAAAAAAAAATTATTTCATAACAAGGCACAATCCAGATTAAGCAAGCTGCCACTGAAGCTGGGACTTTCTGCGCACAAGAGAGGCGGGCGGGCGGGTGGGTGGCTGTGTGTATGGGGGTTTAACGTCCTTTTCCACCAAACACGGGTGATATCAAGGACTGGGCAACGATGAAAAAGCCAGCACAAATATTTGGCTCCAGCCAGGATACGAACTCACGACCCGAGCATTAGAAGTCCAACACTCTACCATTCGGCCACCCCGGCTCCCCCTCACAAGAGAGGCAAAGGTGGCGTGCGTGGATTTGGGCGAAGTGGCTACATTACATTTTAGGGGTGACTATGAATCCTCAGGATAAATATGGACTATATAGACATTTGGCGTTTGAACAATTTCAATGAAATTTGCGTCAGTTATTGGGGTTGAAAGTCATAGTTTGTTCCACGGTGTGGTCGGTCCCAGGTACCGACCTAGGACAGTGATGCGGGCCCCACTGGTCGCTACCTGGTACCGACCGCGGTAGAAAAGTGTTAATACGTCTAGCTTCCAAGGACGTCACATTTCTGGGCTTTTCTTTTTCCTGATGTGACGCATTTTCCTCTAGGCTTCCCAGTGTTGTCGTCAGAACGTTACCAAAGCAACTTCAGTCTCAAAACTCGTAAAAGTCTGAAACAATAGCCCCACAAAATGACATAAAAACATCCGTTCTCCTCAGGGGGTCTGCAATTCCACCCGTTACAGGATTCTCCACTCCCTCGCTTTTCGCGTCAACGAAAAAGTGACGCGCCATTGAAAAAGAGAGCACTTGAGACCAGGCACAAAGACTGCCCCGGATGATCCCCCCTAGAGCTGATTTCCTGCCTTCAGGCAGAGTGATCTCCCGTGTATCGATTCCCATAGCTTACCCCCCGGCCGTCTCACAGTGTTGTTGTGTTCCGAGGCCGTATGGAAGCGAAGGTAGGGCGGAATATGTAGGGCAGTAGTTCATAAGTAAGGCCTGATAGGTTACCGGCCCCCGTAGTGGTTAGTTGGAGCCTCAGGTTCGAGTCCCAGCCAAGGCAAGCGGGATTTTTGCCTACCTAGGTCAGCTCCTACCCAGAGCGCGTGTGCAATGGGGCCAAGTTGGTAGGCTGTTGCCACACAGCCGAGGCTCACCCACTTCACGGGTGCGACTTTGGGGGGTGCTTCCCTTGATACTATGACACATCGTCGGGATATTTAGCGTGGAGTGCCGACCAGCCCCGCAGTCCCAAACCACACGGATCTCCATCACCACCATCCTCATCTCAATCATCATGCATAGTAAAAATTGCCCCCGCTTCCGAGCCCAACGCTGACCTGGGAGGTGGGGGGGGGTTGAAAGTTTAACGTCCTTTTCCACCACCACGTATGGGTGATATCAAAGGCGGGGCAAAGAGAAAAAGGCCAGCACAAATATGTGGCCCCAGCCGGGATTCGAACTCGACTCGAGCACTGAGAGTCCAACGCTAATACCATTCGGCTATCCCGGCTCCCTGATCTGGGAGGAACACCACTACAGCTGGCGAAAAACTTGGGGCGGAAGTAAAAGTGATAGATTATCCCACACTCAGAGATGAGTTGTCTTTTCTTTACCGGCTACATAATAGAGGGTGGGGTGGGTGTTTGGGGGTTTAACGTCCTTTTCCACAACATACGGGTGATATCAAAGACAGGGAAACGATGAAAAGGCCAGCACGAATATTTGGCCCCAGCCGGGATACGAACTCACGACCCGAGCATTAAAAGTCCAACGCTCTACCATTCGGCCACCCCGGCCCCCCACTACATAATAGGAACAGGCTGGAAACGCAAT
>JACVVK020000445.1:187500-190000 GCA_018292915.2 Batillaria attramentaria
CAGTATTATTATTATTATTGTTAAAATGGCCGCAAAAGCCAAAAGGCCGAAATCTATTCATTTGGCGAACAGCCTCGGAGCTTCTGTGAGCCTCAGCGTTTGTCATCAGAACTTACTACAAAGAAAGATTTTAGGGTTAGGGTTAAAGTGTTTCAGGCGCGTTTCCGACATTTGAGGGGACTGAAAGGTAATGCACGCTGATGGTAGTCCCAACTTAACAGGTCTGAGACTATGGCTAAGTCTCAGACTTGCCTAGTCTCGTTGTATGCATCAGACTCCAGATGTTTAAGTTGTACGATGTCAGACACCAGCAAAACAGTTTAATGATTTTCGAGCTTAGATACGTCGGAGTGCCCCCCCCCCCCCCTCAACCCCCCTCCCCCCCCTTTTTTTTTTTTGACAATGTCCCAAGTCTTTGCCAGCGGTGTTCGTCCAGGGTCATGGGTGGAATCCACGGGGTACTCGGAAGCTGGAGCGATTTTTTTTTCATGCATGATGATGGAGATGATATGATGTGGAGGTCCTTGTGGTTTGGGACTGCGGGACAGGGCCAAATTCCACGCTTTCTGTCATGAATATCCCGGCATTAATCAGGCCCGGGAACTACTACACTGGTTGTGTAATAATCCACATCATGAGATGTGTCATACCAAGGGAAGCACTCCCAAAGTCACACCCGTAACATGGGTGAGTCCCGGCTGTGCGGCAACAGCCTCCCCATTTTGGCCCATACCACACCCGCTCTGGGTAGCAGCCGACCTAGGTAGGAAAAATCCCGCTTGCCTCGGCTGGGACTCGAACCCGGGTTTCCCGGTCCATGGTACGCAGTGCTAACCACTACACTACGGGGGTCGGTGGCTCTTGAATTTTTTTTTGTGTGTATTCCTTGTCCCTTGCTTAGCTTTGGAGGCGAGACTCGAGTGTGTGGGCGACCAGCTAGCGAAAGTTCGAGAATCCTCCAAGGAAGCGTCCTTCCTTAAAAAAAAGGTGTGTGTAGAAAAAGGAAAAAGAAGTCGGTCCTCCCTAACAGAAGCAAATTGTGGCTGAATTCCCGGCGCTAAATTTGCGTTTGAAATTGACAGCCCTCGACAAGACAGGTCGAAGAGGCTGGACCACAGTCCTGTTGGTGCGACTGATCTTGTGTTCATCAGTCACACCATCAAACGCGTATGGGGCTGTCGTTTTCGACGGTGTGTGTGTGTGTGTGTGTGTGTGTGTGTGTGTGTGTGTGTGTGTGTTGGGAGATTGGGTAGGGAGGGGGTTGAGGAAGGAGGGTGTCAGGAAAGGGGAGGTTTGCGATACTTGGGGGTTCCTCGTAACGACACGCAAAGTAAAGAGAGAGAAAAAGAAGAAAATGAAAAGAGAGAGAGAGAGAGAGAGAGAGAGAGAGAGATCGGTATGTCCGCAATCTACTTCTCTACACCGTGCAGCAATCTCTGCACCTGGCTCCGCTAAATATTTCTCCCCCTCCCTGAACCCACATCAAGACAAACCTCGCTTGATGCTTAACCTCACCGCTATGCAGCATTCCACTGCAAAACATCTGCAATATTTCATCACTGTGATGAAAGCAGCTTCGCTGACATCGCCGCGGGAGGGCGCTGGTGTATCTTGGGGAAAATGGCGTCAACATACGGGTATAAAAAGCAACATGGCGGACAGGCCAAGTTTAACGTCATTAGCTGTAACAAGTATGCGTGCCACCAAAGCGTTCATCAGTTTTTCAAGAGGTTGGAGAAGATGTCAGAAGAGAAATTTGTAAACAAAACAACTCTACCTCTTGAGGTCTTGACAACCTCTGGTAAAAAGGCGTATTTGCCACAGATTTGATAAGGACGTTGGCCCTTATTCTACCTGATGATGGTCGAGCAGGGATTTCGGAGGAGGGGGGGGAGGGGGAGTGAGGAGGACCAACACCAACTCTCTCTCTCTCTCTCTCTCTCTGTTGTTCGTAAGCAGATGCCATTAGATTTTAGAATTAGCAACGGCAGGTACAAAAATTGCCTGTCGCATGAACTACCTGTACCGTTGAAATTGAAGATTTATTGATTCATTAACTCTCTCTCTCTCTCTCTCTCACACACACACACACACACACACACACACACACACACACACACACACACACACACACACACACACACACACACACACACACACACACACAAAAGACCAATAAAAACACTTATGGCGTTGTAGACCGTCAATAACCCAATCACGGCCCCCATGCGGCGAGATTGTTATGACAATTCATTGACGTATTCCCGGCCTGCCCATATTCCTGCACCCTCACCCGCCATAGGGCTTGCCCTCCCATCCTAACCCTTCCCTTCATCAACTCCTAACTGGCCTAAAATAAAATCAGGGCTCGGCGAGGCAAAGGGAGGGAGAACGGGGGGAGTGCTAAGAGAGAGAGAGAGAGAGAGGCTGATCGACTGGTGAGTTTGTTTGAGAGGCCAAAGGTCCATTGGTGAGTTTTCAACGTATATATTGCATAATG
>JACVVK020000445.1:192500-212500 GCA_018292915.2 Batillaria attramentaria
CTCACTCAAATGGAAACAGTTTCCTATTACACGGGAGGAAGTGATGGTAACCAGAAGCAATAATGTTTAGGGTTGGGAGTGTAGAGCTAGGGGTTTTTGTGTCATTATTTTGCAGCCACTAAAAAAAACCGCCTCGAGTAATTTCCTGATGAAAAGCGTAAAACGGAAGTAATAGCACGTTGGTGTGTGTGTGTGTGTGTGTGTGTGTGTGTGTGTGTGTGTGTGTGTGTGTGTGTGTGTGTGTGTGTGTGTGTGTGTGTGTGTGTGTGTGTGAAATTTTTATGACATATAAAACACACACACACACACACACACACACACACACACACACACACACACACACACACACACACACACACACACACACACACACACACACCGGAGGAGCTTTTGTGAAAGAAATTGCCTTTGAGCAAAGCAACTTGGAAAGCGCCTACAATGATATTTATTAATACACATTACTATTATTATTATTATCATTATTATTTCTCAGAGTCTCAGCGAACCTACTGGCTAGATGCGAATAAATGCACACTCGCTGGAACCCCCGTGAAACAGTAGTCAAGCCTCTTGGTTCTAGTCTTAGACATCCACTGTGCCATCGAGGCTCAAATATAACGCGCTTCATCACACCAAAATCACTTCGCGGCACGGGACCTGCGCGAAGACTCATATACATACACGGTCTGATAAGAGATCTCATTCGTTTTTTTTTTTTTTTTTTTTGGTCTCTCTTTTCTCCGTTCCATTACTTTCCCTTTCATGTTCGACTCAGCAGTGGTGTGTCTATCTGTCAAGGGAGGCAAACCGGGACTTTGCCTGATTGTCTGCCCCTGACGTGAAGGATTTGGGCCGGATTTTCCGGATGTCATTTGTTTATGCACACGTCATTCGAGTCTTTGCATGTGCAAAGCTAAAACACTAAAACTTGTAAGGTTTTTTTTTTTTTTTTTTGGGGGGGGGTGTTTTTGGTGTTGTTGTTGTTGTTTGTTTATGTTTTTGTAATAATAATAATAATAATGAGTATTGTATAGGCGCCTTACCCAATTTCATGAATCGGCTCAAAGCGCCGCGAACTGAACCCAACACGCACGCTCACGTGAATCACACGCATTCTCTCACACACTGGACATAAACACATTACAATCACGTGGTGCAAAGGGTCAGCTCAGCTATTTAAATTTCGGAATTTAGAATTGTATTTATGTTTCAGATTTGGTCGGCTGAACATTTCCAAAGCATTATTTATTTTCATATTCTTTTCTTTAACTTGGCTGAGCCCACCTTTTCATTGGTTCTGTATTCAACAATACAATTTATTTACTGCTGATGGACATTTGGCAAAAAGAAAAAAAAAACCTCCCCCCTCTCCCCGCCCGCCAAAAATACAAAACAAAAATACACACAACAAAAACAAAGAACAAAAAAACCCAAACAAACAAACAAACAAAACAGATATTGCTTGCTCACCAGAGAGCAAGGCTGAATAATTTTTTAAAAAATGATTAATTTAACTTTAAAGGGTGGGTGGGTGTTTGGGGGGTTTAACGTCCTTTTCCACCACATACGGATGATATCAAAGACGGGGCAACGATGAAAAAACCAGCACACACATTTGGCCTCAGCCGGGATTCGAACTCACGACCCGAGCATTGGAAGTCCAATTACGCTCTACCATTAACTTTACAAAGAAAATACCAGTGGTGAAAGTATTTTTCTTTCGAAGGAGAAAGACTTGCATGTAATATAATAAATGACGTAAGGAATGGTGGCCAGCTTGGTTGAGTACACAAATAACACGGGATAATCCCACTGGCATTGGGCAAGAACTCTCTTTGAATCCTATCCTGACGGAGTTCTGGCCCTGAGGCTGATGCTGGTAGGCCAGATCAACCCCGTTCCCCCTACCTACTAATTTATGCACGACGCCACAGGCGATCATGCAGTTTGCCCAAAATTAAAATTAATAATAACAATAATAATAATACTAACAATAATAATGATAATAATAGTATTAATATAGACGCTTCGTCCAAAAAACGGACTCAAAGCGCCGCGAGCTAAACCCTACACGCACGTTCACGTGATTCACACGCATCCTCTCAGACACTGAACACGAAGACGTAAAAATTAGGTGTTGCAAATGGCCAATTTAAGTTTCGGATTTTTAGATTTGCGTTTATTTTTTAATTTTGTCGGCTGAACATTTCCAAAGCAGAGGGGGAGAAAGCCGGAGTTCACGGAGAGAACCCCCGTCAGTCGGCCCGCATGAAAGGTGCCACGTAGAGCTGGATTCGAACCTGACTTCTCTCACTGGTGACAAAGTCTTAACCACTAGACCACTAACCGCCCCATTTGCACATGTTACATGTATTCCCAATGGAAAACGACAACACAGTTTGAAATCCGCCAATCGCGAAGCGTGTAGATCACGTGAAGTGAACTGGATCAGACCTAGTTCCTTTATGTCAGGGGCAGATAATCAGACAACTGAATCCCACCAATCGCAGTGCGAACGTCAAAAAAACATGCGCATTGCGTAAATTTGACTGTAACGGCAGAGCGCGTTCACAAGAGGGCCAAAGGCGAGTCTCCTCATAGCAATATTCCCATATCGAACAAAGAGAGGATGTTCCAGGCTATATGATTACGTAAACGAAATCGACCAATCGTCTTTATTAGCATGGGCTGAGATATTGGATGCAGAACATTATGACACGATGAAACCTCTTATCCTCCTTTGATAAATCGCCGAGCTTTTCTCGAGGACGGTCTTCTGTCTTACGGTTGCCAAGGAGTGTTTCCCCAGGGGCGGATAATTGCTCGATCCATCAGGAACTGGACCGGACCAGGCCGGTCCAAAAGAGATATCACATGTCCCGGGCAATATGTGATCATATCAGTTTCAAAAGACGCTTTCAAAGCTCTGGTTGGCCGGCTGATACGGGAAAACGCACACGAGCCGCATCCCCATTATAATATTATCCCCATCATATATTTTCTTATGTTACACGTGTGTATATCAGATGATACATTCTCGTCAACGTCCATGAAAGTTGGTGAAGAAACGATAAAGATACATTACACTCTCTGTCTGTCTGTCTGTCTGTCTCTCTCTCTCTCTCTCTCTCTCTCTCTCTCTCTCAGTCTCTTTATGCGTCTGTGTGTGTGTGTGTGTGTGTGTGTGTGTGTGTGTGTGTGTGTGTGTGTGTGTGTGTGTGTGTGTGTGTGTGTGTGTGTGTGTGTGTGAGAGAGAGAGAGAGAGAGAGTGAGAGAGAGAGAGAGCACAACAGGAAGAACAAGAAACTTTTACTTTACAACGGTAGAAGTTACATATAGAGGCATGTACAGTTTCAAAGTTTGCCGTTAATTGATACACTACATGAACAGCTTCTTCTACTGGCAATTACGAGACTAAGGGGAAAGAGAGAGAGAGAGAGAGAGAGAGAGAGAGAGAGAGAGAGAGAGAATGACAGTCAGTGGCACTTTATTTTCAACGGACAGAAGATTAGGTGCGCAGACCTGTTTTACATCTTGTCCTTGTTATGCCACTCACACACACACACACACACACACACACACACACACACACACAACACACACACACACACACACACACACACACACACACACGCGCACACACACACACACACACACACACACGCGCACACACACACACACACACACACACACACACACACACACACACACACACACACACACACACACGCACACACACGCACACACACACACACACACCACACACACACACGCACACACACACACACACACAGACACACACACACCACACACACACACACACACACACACACCACACACACACACACACACACACACACACACACACACACACACACACACACACGACCATGCTACTACATACATAAATCAAGCAATACTAAGAAGAAAAAAAAAAGGGGGGGGGGGGGAAACAAAGGATGTGATAGGTGAGCAATGCAAAAAAATCTTGAGGCGATGTTTGTTACAGTTTTAAAACAAACAAAAAAAGCCAAAAAAAAACAAACAAACAAACAAACAAACAAACAAACAAACAAAAACAAAAAAACCGCGTGATGTGAATAAGTATTGGGATTTTCTTTGCCCGAAATACAAAATCCTACAGTACATGTATAGTCAAGCCCATTACGAGCTGTCCACCAGAGAGAGAGAGAGAGAGAGAGAGGGGGGGGGGGGGAAGAGGACAAACCCAGACATTAACAACCTGTCAGTGAATACCATTACCTACCCCCAACGTATACTAGCTGCCATCTACTTCTGGCAGCAACACAAGTCATCAAATACTTCACTTAGCACTCGTTCTCGGTTCGTGTGAAGGCTGCTGTCCACGCAATCGCTATCGGTTCGCCTGAGGGATTACTGATCAGGTGTGAGTCGCGCTGGTCTAGACAAGCTGTGAACTTAACCCTCGGACCCAAGCACAGTCTTGTCTCACGGGGCGTAAGTCGAGACGGCGGGCAGCTTTCCTGAAGCTACCTCCATTCAGAAATGTTGAGGACGATTCACGGGGTGATAGCAAAATAGGCGCAAGTGTGTCCGGTGTTATTCCGCTTTAAGTGTTAAGAGACCGAGTAACACCACCCCTGTCCCGCCACATGATAAGACTTGATTGTTAAAGACAACAAGCCACTGCACACCAGTAGGAGCCACTTCAAGCCACTGTTACGCAACAGAAGGCGTGGGCCTTTCCTGCTAGCCCCAAGACCACTGCAGACTGCCTATTAGTGGGTGGGTGGGTGTTTTGGGGTTTAACGTCCTTTTCCACCACATAGGGTGATATCAAAGACGGGGAAACGATGAAAAAGCCAGCACAAATATTTGGCCCCAGCCGGGATCGAACTCACGGCCCGAGCATTAGAAGTCCAACGCTCTACCATTCGACCACCCCGGCTCCCCTTGCCTATTAGTGACTTGAAGTGGCTCTTAGAGATCTGAAGAGCAACTAACCTCTAACCTCGAACTAAACTAGCTCTAGGTTTGTTTGGTTTTTTTAAATCAGGAAGCGGGCCCATTCCAGCAAGGTGCCTGAGGCGTTATAGAAGGTTTTTTTTTTTCTTCACTTCCTTTTTTATTTAATTTTGCTTTTGGGATTTCTTTTGTCCTAGTCTGGGTTAGGTCCGTAGCCGTGGGTTAAATTAACCTCGACTTTTACATACGGGCCCTGGGTTAGAGTCTAACCTCGAACTAAACTAGCTCTAGGGTTAAATTTCCTGTTGTTTCTTTGCTTTAAATCAGGAAGCGGGTCCATTCCAGCAAGGTGCCTATGCCGTTATAGAAGGTTTTTGTCTTTCTTTCTTCGCTTCCTTTTTTTTAAATTTAATTTTGTTTTGGGGTTTCTTTTGTCCTAGTCTGGGTTAGGCCCGTAGCCGTGGTTTCAATTAACCTCGAGTTTTACAGACGGGCCCTGTTGTTTGTGTTGAGTCGTGGTAGCACCGTTGACACCCTGCCCCTGTGTTTATTACCCACTGCTCTACGTGGCGATAACTGTCGCACGGTGAGTGAGTGGTATGCTCCTCTTCACCACCCATGACTTTTATTTATTCCAGACGACCGAAAGACAGCCAGACGACAGTTCCAAGAGGATAATTTACATTTCCGGTCTGGTTCAGTCTGAGTATCACGGCGGGCTTCTTCTGTCCGTTTACTGGCGTACAGGCTTACAGTCTATGCTTCAAACCTCAAGTAATTATAATTTTACAAACATGTTTTGTCCATGCTGTCTACTTTTTCACCTATTTCCCGATGTGTTTCTCTAGAATTTCTTGCGCTTCTTTCTGTCTTTGCATGTTTATTTATTTCTTTCCTTTTAACTATTAGATTTACTCCTTTTGTGCCAGGCATACTTTTTGTCATATTAGCCTTTATCTTTTAGTGTTTCTAGATTAGCAGGACAGCTTGTAAGATAGGCAGACCATGCCTACAAGTCTTTATCCTGAAATAAACGTTTCAGTCTCTCTCTCTCTCTCTCTCTCTCTCTCTCTCTCTCTCTCCTCCCCCCCCCCCCCCCCCAATGTTCCTCGTCCAAGGGTTGATATCTACAAATGTAGCCTCTAAAACAGCATCTGGAATTTAACAAATGCTTACTGATGCACAAAACTGTTTACTTAAAAGCCCCAGCATATCTTCATCAACTGTTTAATTTGAAACATGATAAACACAACACAAGGAACAGTCTGCTGACAGTGCCTCGTCCAAGGGTTGATATCTACAAATGCAGCCTGCCTTTCTCAGGGGCATCCATATGGAACTCTTTACCACTGAGTATCCAAAACGTTTCCAAATTCACTAACTTCAAACAAAATCTACACGACACCATAATAGATAGAAATGTGTTACATACATGTTTTTGAATGTTAGTGACGACTTTACTTGGCATACAGCCAATATCATCGACACATGCCACGTATGTTTTGATTTGTTTATCATGTGTACTTTTCTCTTCTTAATTTCCTTTAGATAGTTAATACTTTTGTTTGTCTTTTTTCTCTCTTTTTTTTTCTTCTTTTTTTTTCTCCTTGTTTTGATGTTGTCTTTTTTTTACCCTTTAACGTACAATAACAGGACAGCTTGTAAGACAATGCCTAAATGCTCTATCCTGAATAAAAATAAAAGTTTCATCATCATCATCATCATCATCATCATCATCATCTCTCTCTCTCTCTCTCTCTCTCTCTGCGTGTGCGTTGAAAATTTTAGAGAACTGTATCTTTAACATGTTTTGTACGGTTAAAGACATTTGAAGTTAACTATTTGAAAAAATAGAAACAGTCGACCAAAGCTGGAAAAAAAAGGTTGCAAAATTAGTCAGAACGTCTTTGTAATAGGTGAAAATTGCGCTATCTTCAGATTACAGACCTTTAGAATTTCTGAGCATAACGACATTGATCAAATCCCTTGGTCTTCGAACGCCTCGTAATTACCCCCCCCCCTCCCTCGTCTTTCACCACCACCACCACCACCACCATCCCCCATCCCACTCCTTAAAGAATTCTGTTTCTTTCATGTTTTTTTTTCTTCAGATTACCTATATGCGATTTTGTCGATATAATAGCTCGTTAGGTTGATTCATGTTGTCAAAACCAAGTGGTGTGTGTGTGTGCGTGAGTGTGTGCGTGCGTGTGTGTGTGTGTGTGTGTGTGTGTGTGTGTGTGTGTGTGTGTGTGTGTGTGTGTGTGTGTGTGTGTGAACAATGTAGAATTACTGTGTTTGATAATGATAATAATGATGATGATAACGATGATGACTGGTCATTTGCGGGGCACAACAAAAACTTACTGTGTTTGATAATGATAACGATGATGATGATGATGATAATGATGATGATGATGATGATGATGACTGGTCATTTGCGGGACACAACAGAAACTTCAAAGTTTACTGCATGCTCACGGCGCTTTGGAGAGGTAAAAGAAATAAAGAGAAGAAAAAAAAAAAAAATAGACGTAAAAGAATGGATTCGTCTTGAGGTTCCACTAAATGTCTTTGATTTTCGTGGAACATGACTTGAAGTGAGTTGGAAAGTTGTTGCACAGCGAAGGAGCTACACTTTTTTTGTGCATGTAATAACGAAAGAAAAAAATAGTATAATGCATGCACAGCGATGATTGTGGTAATCATAAGGACAGTCTTTGAACCTGGTTCCGGCAGCTGTTCTTCTAAATCATCCCGAGGTAAATGCCTTGAAATGTCTTATTTTGCAAACTGTCCGTGTCAGATTGCTGCAATCTGGCAAATCGGGATAAGAAAGCAGCATGCGACAAGAAACAGATAGACACAAGAGCTACGATACGATCAGGGGAACAAATAACAGCGACACGAAACCGCTTCATGTGTGTCAGGTGTTGTGACGTTTTTACTATTGTTTTCTGGTCCTTTTCTCCCCCACCGTTTTATTTATTTATTTATTTATTTATTTATTTATTTATTTTTCCCGGGCCGTGTATGTCAGTATGTCAGCAGAGCTACCGTTTGTTTGTTGAAGTTATGTCCCATTTGTTTGTGTCCTGAGGAAGGCGAAAGCTGAAACGTTGACCCGTGCCGTTCTTTGTGAAAGTTAAGTGGTTTCTGTCCCTTTCATGTCGCTGTTAATTGTTTAACTTGTTACCACTTCGCAGTCATTAACGTTTCCATTTCTATAAGATCAGGGAAGTTAAGAGAGATCGGACAAGTTCTGCAATTTTCAGAAAATCGCCAAAGTTTTCTACAATCTACAACTTCCTTCGATCTGTAACAATCTTCCCCCCTAAACTGATGATAACGTCCTGCGCTACGTAATCTGTGACGTCATTCTCACGTCATTGATTCGTATGACGTAAAGTTCAACACTACAACTTGTGCGTGACCCTGAGTTCAGGAAGGATCGTAATCACACGAACTGCAGGAGGGAAATGACAACCGAGAAAACTGCCGTAAAACGTAATTTAAAGTGCACTTGCGTGAATAAATGACTCAGGGCACATCGGAATATCTTCTAATCCACTTTTTGTGAGCTCTGTCCAAACCCAACTGCACAATCAGCACGCCAAGAAACCATCCATTTTAATATGGCCGACAGCTCAAGGCAAGAACGAGAAGTTTGCAGACAGGGCGACAACTCCTTGTTGCTCTCGCAGCGCAGCTCCCCCTGGCTGGAGGGGTTTTAATGGCGGACAGGAAAGGCTCTGTCTGATTGACCGTCCGGAGTTATCACCCAAAGCTTGTTAGCTTCTTCCTGCAAACTGTGCCCGCTGGCAACGAACCCCCCAGCCAGTTTTGCGACCAGAGTCTGATTCGTGAAGTGCTCATTGCGTGGAGGTTGGGAAGGCAGTTCAAATGGCGCTGAAAGGTCTGCTGTCTCAACAAAAAAACAAAAAACAAAAAAGGAAAGAAAGGGTGTGTTTTAAAACTTACCCGACTGCGCACACAGCCTTTGGACTAAGTCCCATGACACACATGTGACTGTTTTGTTAGAACAAACAGCTCAAACACACGCTCAGGAAAAATTACCGCGAAGGCGTGTTGTAGCCGCATGTCATACGAAAAACATTCGAGAAACACGGAAAAACACCATGTTCGCTGTTTGTTCGGAGTTAAAACACTCCCTTGTGATAAATGACTCAGGCAAACCAGCACGGCTCTCCAAGGCTCTCTCTTATATTTTAGTAGGTATGTGTTTATTTCTCAGTGCTACTGGTTGGTTGTATTGGGATGATGGTGATATACAGTATATGTGTGATTTGTTGATAATATGATGTGATGAGATATGTTACGTGTGTTAGAAATCTTAAGCTGGGTAAATTTTTAATGTTGATGTTTATCATTAGTCATTGCCCGTCCGGTTACCGGCTACCTTTAGCACGAATCAATTGCCCGAAAGGAACAATTTAAATTACTTTATTAATCCCAGAAGAGAAATCATAGGCCACCATAAAAAAAGAATAATAAGACATAACAATAAAAAAAAAAAAAAAAACTTGCACTAACAGAAGCCTCAGTCGCGCACACAAGTAAATCTTGCACACACACACACACACACACACACACACACACACACACACACACACACACACACACACACACACGCACGCACGCAAGCACGCACGCACACACACACACACACACACACACACACACACACACGTATAAGTTCAAAGCTCTCACGCTCTTAAAATATAAAACCACTCATATAATTATATCTGAAACACTCACACACTCATAAATAAAACTTACTCTAAAACACATACAAGTATAAAAGTCTTCTGCACTCACACACCTATGAACTAGAGGAGCAAAGCCTCCTTGGCTCACTTGTGAGATGGGTCAGGGTCATTCAAAAGAGTATGTTTGTAAAGCTATCACTGTCTATCCTGAAGTAAGATGTCTCTTGTGTTCATAGTTCCTAAGAAAAAGGCAAATGGCAACATAACAGTTTTCCAAGGACAGCGTGTATCACCTTGACTTTGGGTCAAGGTCATTCAAATGAGATCTGTAAGTGAAGAGCTTATCAATGACTATCTTTATGCCACGTTTGATAGCTCTAGTTTTCGCAGCTTCTGTACAAACGGTAATGTAAAATTTCATAACAGACAGCTGTATTGACCTTGACCTTGAGTCAAGTTCATTCAAAAGGCTATGTCTGCATAGGTCTCATTGCTGCCTATCATTGTGCCTTGTTTGGTGTCTCTGCTGTTTGTTGTTTCTAAGAAAATGCTAACGTTAAGAACTCCGCAAAACATTTTGAGTGGCCTTGACCTTGACTCACGAAATTGAATACAAGTATGCCAGTACAGGTTTTGTCAATGTCTATCATCGTACAAAGTTTGATGTCTCTGGTATCCCTAGATTTTGAGAAAATGGCAATTGTAAATTTCCAGTGAGACAGATTTAGTGACCTTGACCTTCAGTCAAGGTCATTCAAACAGTATGCCTTGGAAGGTCTTACTGCTGTCTATCAGCAAGCCAGGTTTGGTGCTTCTGCCATTTATTGTTTCTGAGAAAATGTCAATGTTAAGGTTTTGGAAGCATTTCCGCAAACAGCTTGTATGGCCTTGACCTTGACTCAAAGCCACTAAATACAGGTATATCAGTAAAGTTGTTGTCAATGTCTATCATCACGCAAAGTTTGATGTCTCTGGCTTTTCTAGATTCTGAGAAAATGCCAATGTAAAATTTCCAAACAGACAGCTTTGGTGACCTTGAACTTGGATCAAGGTCAGTCAATATGGTATGTTTTGAAAGGTCTTACGGCTGTCTATCAGCAAGCCAGGTTTGGTGCTTCTGCCATTTATTGTTTCTGAGAAAATGTCAATGTTAAGGTTTTGGAAGCATTTCCGCAAACAGCTTGTATGGCCTTGACCTTGACTCAAAGCCACTGAATACAGGTATGTCAGTAAAGGTGTTGTCAATGTCTATAATCACACAAAGTTTGATGTCTCTGGCTTTTCTAGATTCTGAGAAAATGCCAATGAAACCCAGCAAACAGACAGCTTTAGTGGCCTTGACCTTGGGTCAAGGTCAATCAATATGGTATGTTTTGAAAGGTCTCATGGCTGTCTATCAACAGGCCAAGTTTGGTGCCTCTGCTATTTGTAGATTCTGAGAAAAGGCCAATGTTAAGGTTTACTGCGGACACACAGACAGACAGACAGACAGACAGACAGACAGACAGACAGACACACAGACAGACGACGGAGGGCTATTACATAGACTCACTTTGTTACACAAGTGAGCCAAAAACTTACTCTCACACACACACAAATGAAAGTCTTTTGTACTCATAAAAAACAAACAAACAACAACAACAACAACAACAACAACAAGATGGCCACCAGCCCAATATGTTGTTTCCATTCAATGACCTGCTGCAGTCACAGTCGTAGTCGTTGTGTCATGTATGCAGCCCGCGCGCACACGCCGGAACGCAAGCTCTCTGACATCAAGCATGCTGACATAAAGAAAGTACTGAAAACCCTTATCGTGCCTCTATGCACTTGCAAAAACCCAAACACATGAGGTCGTGTGAGCTCGCCTAGCTGGTTGACGTCACAACTTGTTGGCGTATGCGAGGTTCTACATGGGTGAATGAATTCTTGTAATAAAGTCGTTCCCCTTTGACAGAGTTACTTCCCGCAGACCTGACTGACAGACGATTGCTTACTGGTATCGGAGAAGAGACCCTCTCTCTCTCTCTCTCGCCTTAGACGCGCGCTTGCGCGCGCACGCACGCACCCCCCCTCCCCCTACACACACACACACACACACACACACACACATTATGCAAAGACCTTGGAATCAGAAAGACGCGTCACTCCTGCCCTCGTAAGATTAGACTCCAGAGTGCAGTCCCTTTTCGGCGGGGCGTGAAAATGTGACTGCTTACACCCAGCGCCATTTTTAAAAATGGCGAATTTTTTTTTTTTAGAAAAGCAGAGACTTGTGTGTCATATGATTCGATTTGAAACGAAGTCTTGAATATCCGACCACTTTTCGTTTGGGCAAAATCTTTGCCAGCGGACAATTATTGTTGCGCTTTGATGGCACTGTTTACGTGGTAGACTGATCCAACAGGATGTGAGTAAACGGCAAGGGGGTTGCACTCTGACAGGCAAGGGTGTTGCACTCTACAGGCAAGTATTATTGCACGGTGCAGACGATCACGTACCTGCCTTGTGGTGGAATAAGAGACGATTACAAAAGCATACACACCCGTGCTCTAGGACTGAATGTAATAATAGATCTGTCCATTCAGACAGAGACAGGTTATGTATGTCTCTGATTCAGAAACACGCCTACTTTCACTCTGAAGACAGCCTGCTAATCACTTGCGCCACTGAGGATCCCTCTGGGTTCAAAGCTGGTCAAGGATGACATAGTGCGCGACCTTGTGTTTGAGAGCACCGAGACAATTTAGGCCCGTCACGGTAGCGCAGTGAGCGCCATTTCCCCACTGTGCACAGAGGTACTTTCCACTGAAAGACTCTGTGCTCCAGAGAGTGTCGTAAGAGAGACATATAGCGGGACAACGCGAAGAGTTGTCTGCCCGCATTAGCGCGCATCCTAGATCTGGCCCCTATAGTGACAGCATGGCGGAAAGTGGAAAGCGATCACAAAAGCATGCAATTGTGTTCTGCGCCGAATTGTTCAAATAACAGACAAATATAAACGGGGAAATACTTCTTTTGGTATTCCTGTTGAAAAACAAACATTTTTTTTTCGCTTTCTTGTCCAAAAAAAAGAAAAGAAAAAAAAAAAAAGACCTCAAGTGGTACGTGTGCATGCAGTGTAAACTAACAGTAAACACACGCGGCTGACGCAGATACAGCGTAATTTTTTTCCCTGACAACTTTACAAATCACGGTGACTTAAATTGTGCTAGCGTCTACCTGCATCTAAATTCAGAACACACACACACACACACACACACACACACAGAGAACAAAATCATCCGGCTGAACTTCGTTCTAACCATTGTAAAACCATATCACAACATAGAATCTGCTGGATCGTCGGTCGCAGATATGATTAATGCTGAGTTAGCAGGAAGTATTCAGCGGATGCGTCCATCTTTGGATCTCTCGCACATTCGATCTTTCTGTGTTCCGTACTAGTTTTACTTGAACACATCGAACGAAATGCACTGCGTAGCCTACGTACAGCAGTGAAAGCCAAACTAGATCTTTCTTTCGTCCTCCGGAACTTTGAGAGTACTTATGTTTTCCATAGGCCTAAAACACATGCGAAATATATGGGGGGAGACCACCTGGCAGTCGCTGACATCTTCGTTTTTGTTTATTTTCTTAAAATGTTTTACGGCGGCTAGTGTAGGGTTGGGTCAAACAACTGCGTAGATCTGCGGGATGCGCGCTAATGCGCGCAGACAACTCTTACGCGTTGTCCCTCAAAGGGAGGTAAGTGAACTATCTTTATGTTTCCAAGATCTTTGCATTATGCTTCTGAGTGTGAGTCAGTGGCAAAAACGAAACCCACTGAAATTCCCGCTTTCCACATGTCAAGTTGTAGAGACTCTTGCGAAAAGATACTGCATTTCGATGCAAAATAATTTCTAGACCATCCCAGAACATGCTGGTGCAGTAACGTCAGTAGATTACGTCACCTTGGAGAGATTTCGAGCCTTCCAGTAAGTTGAGGAATGTTCTAGATCTGACGTAAGCAGCCCCCCTGCACAGCGTTCTGGATTCTTCTTCTTTCATGAATTTGTTCTCCGCGCATATTCTGTTCATAAAGTATTGGAGTTGTAGTCTGTTGTATCCCGTATCATCTCTGCGAGTGCACGATGATGGCGACATAGCATAAGTAAAATACAACACCACGTCTCCAAACAGAGGAATTCCGAAAGAAAGTGGCGAGACACCCCCAAGAAAAAACAGCATCACGTCAATCAAACATGACGCACTTACTTTACGTCAGTGCGCGTGCGTCTCTTCTTCGATGTTTGTGAGGCGTGTGGCTTGCAGAGGAAATGTGCTGTGAGTACAAATTTTCGAGTCAACTGACGATAACGGCTGCAGTGAATTTTTCTAATTTTTTTGTATATTTTTTATGGCACCCCAGGCTCATTATCTATGTATAGTAGGAGCGATTTTGAGATCTAAAGTGTGTTCACCAGCACTTTCATCAGGTACGGCTTACGCCAAAAGTATAAAAGCGACAACCTCCAAACTTCACTTAGTTGAGAGTCCGTATTCATGCTATCTATGTCCAAAAAATGGAGTGGTTTAGGTAAATATTACGCCTTTAAACGCCAGAAAGCCACTTATTCTGAAAAGGGAGATAACTCGCAAATCATGTGTGCAATTGTACCTGGATCGGGCCTTCTATTCAACAATCTTGATTCATTTAGAAACCCCAAATTTGAAATCGATCGGTTCAGTATTTTCGGAGAAATAGGCATCTGAACTGGGTTCACATGCAATGTCAACTCAGGCTCGGTTTACATGAAAACTATAAGAGCGACCATTTTCTAGTAGTGAGTCAATTCAGAGTCCGTATTCAAGCTATCTACTGCCAAAAAATTGAGTGATTTAAATAAATATTACGCCTGTACACGAAAGACAACCAACTTGTCTCAAAAGGGCGATAACTCCCAAATCACTTAAGCAATCATCACACGCTTGAATCGTCTAATGTAACATTTTGATAAATTTGGATACCCCAAATTTGAAGCCATTCGGTTGAGTATTTTCGAAGAAACGGGCCTGGACACAATTCACACACGCACACACACACGCACACACATCCGCACAGACGGCACTCAGTGAGGAGAAGAAGCGCGTTCGGAACAGCATACATGCCAGCATCGATGACGCAGGTTTTCTTACGTCATTGTCAGAGTTACACTTGCATAATCGTCTCTGCGGGAGATCGGCAGTGACGTGCGTTTGTACCACAGATGCTTGCCTATGAACGTGGAAATTTTAGCCCGTCCTATTATGTTGTTTCCATTACTATGGAAACAACATAAAAACCCGCACATACTCTGTTTGTTGTTTTTTCTTGAAAGTGCAGACCTTTAAACCCGCCTGAAGATCACTACGGTTCGCAGACGACTTTATGTTTTTCCCAACAATTTCTCTAGAGAGTGCACATGCGCGCTGGGAACACTGTATTATGTCTTCATGACTGATACGTAGAGCCCTAGGTGAAACACGCTGAAGACCGCTGCCGCCCGACCTTGAACTAATACTATAGCGATGAACGATTGACAACAACACTAAAACAGACGCCTCGCTTTTCCCTTCGTCTTTAGGCTTGTGGTAGACACTCACGCCTGAGCACGTGTGTCAAGAGAGACAGACAGACAGACAGACAGACAGACAGACACAGACAGAGAGACACAGACAGACAGACACAGACAGATTCACAGACAGACAGACAGACAACGCAACAGTGTAGTGCAGACGTTATAAATTGACTGCCATTTACGTGAGCATGAGCGGTGCGTGCGTGCGTGCGTGCGTGCGTGCGTGTGTGTGTGTGTGTGTGTGTGTGTGTGTGTGTGTGTGTGTGTGTGTGTTCACGTTATGCGTGCGTACATGCGTGCTTGTGTGTGTGTGTGTGTGTGTGTGTGTGTGTGTGTGTGTGTGTGTTAACGTGTGTGTTGCCTCAACGACTGACTGTATTTTGTGACTACTGCCCACGTTTTCCTAAACGCTGACAGCACAGCAACAAACTATCCCCTCAGACGGAAGAAAGCAACACCGCTTGTACACCCTAACAACAGTTACTAAGGAGCCGCCGGAAGGTTCATTACTTGACAACTAAACACGCGCCATCCCCGTACCGGGGGCCGTAACGTTAACACTAGGCCCCCGCAACCACGGCCAAGTCGGGCTAACCGAGACCGAGCCGAGATAAGTAATAGCTAAGAAGGAAAAACATTAAAATACTCGGTGACAAGGAAAGTGGACAGTTGCGAACAATTTTAAGGCCCCCGTGTTATTTCACAGTGTGCACAGAAGCGAGGAATTCTGTCAAATTCACCGGCACAGTGAATTTTTAGCATGGCTCGGAGATTATTGTGCGTGGGAGTGATTTCCCTTGAAAACAAAAGCAGACGTTTTTTCCCGGGGGAATTTCGATCACACCTGTCAACAACATCGTCTCCTCCAAAATCAGGGTATGGTATTATTTTGTTATGCTAACAACATTATACAGCTTAGCGAGGCGTTTCCAAATAATTAAGTGCTCTTAAACATTATGCAGCGCGAAATTAACGTCTGCTGTAAAGGACGTTAAACACCCAAACACCCACGTACTTTCTGTTTCGTGTAGTTTACAAATAAAGCTGATGGCCACTAATGAGAATTGACTCGGAAAACTGATAATCGGTAGGCCTAGAGCATCAGAATCGGTTCCGAAAGCTGTCCTGCAAAGGTATACATACTAAAGAGAGAGAAAACAATTATATTATCGTAACCAACTTGCTGCAATGATCCTATATACGAGGATCTTTGCTTGCTGTGAAGCTGATGAAAAGATGGCATTCTTTTAAGAGTATAAATGATCCTGTGAACAGGCGATAATTAAGAAAGTCACTGTCAGCAGCTACGAAGGCACATTTAGAGATAGGTAGAAAATGCTATGTAGTAAGCAATGACTGAAGTTTAGAATCAATTAGCAAAGACGCACCAATTGACATAAAGGAATGACGTTACCGACGCCGGAGAGATAAAACTTGATGCAGCTACAAAGAAACTAAAACCAGGGTACGGTATTATTTTGTAATGCTCACATTATACAGCTTAGCAAGGCGTTTCCAAATAATCAAGTGCTCTTGAACGTTATGCAGCGCGAAATTAAAGTCTGCCGTAAAGAACGTTAAACACCCGAACACCCACCCCTCTGCTGTACGCCTGTACTTTATCTTTCACGTGGTTTACAAACAGCTGACAACGCTCTCTGAGAACGCTACAGGTATGACATATTGTCTTTGGTTTCGGGCATTAATAACAGAAAAGATGAACGTTGAGGAAGTTTCTTTGTAGCTGCATCAAGTTTTATCTCTCCCGCGCCGGCAATGTCTTTCCTATAGTGTCAGTTGGTTATGACCATTAAAATAAATCAATCTCTCTCTCTCTCTCTCTCTCTCTCTCTCTCTCTCTCTCTCTCTCTCTCTCTCTCTCTCTCTCTCTCTTTCTACTTATACCTTTGCAGGACAGGTTTCAGAACCAGCTCTGATGCTTTACCGTTTATCAGTTTTCCGTTCTCAATAATGCTCATCAGCTTTATTTGTAAACTACACGAATGAGAAAGTACGTGGGTGTTTGGGTGTTTAACTTCCTTTACAGCAGACGTTAATTTTGTGCTGCATAATGTTCAAGAGCACTTAATTATTTGGAAACGCCACGCTAAGCTGTATAATGTTGTTAGCAAAACAAAATAATCCCGTACCCTGGTTTTGGAGGAGACAATGTTGTTGACAGGTGTGACCGAAAAAAAAAAAAAAAAAAACGTCTGCTTTTGTTTTCAAGGGAAATCACTCCCACGCACAATAATCTCCGAGCCATGCTAAAAATTCACTGTTCCGGTGAATCTGACAGAATTCCTCGCTTCTGTGCACATTGTGAAATAGCACGGGGACCTCAAAGTTGTTCGCAACTGTCCACTTTCCTTGTCACCGAGTATTTTAATGTTTTTCCTTCTTAGCTATTACTTATCTCGGCTCGGTCTCGGTTAGCCCGATTTGGCCGTGGTTGCGGGGGCCTAGTGTTAACGTTACGGCCCCCGGTACGGGGATGAACACGCGCCATCTGCTGAGAATTGGACGGAATACGTAGCGTGTTCAAAAGCATTGCCGCCCTCACCACGGCCGTTGAATTGCCCTGTCATAACCCGCTCGCCTGCCATCAACGTCTGCACGAAACCCTGCACGCAGCACATCGTCACGAGATGTGCAATCTCATCAACAAATTGGATGGACGGTGTTTTGGTTTTTTTCCCTCCTAAAAAGAGAAACACATGGCAATTTTCACAATTAGCTCCCTTTTCATAATCGCGTCGTGCAGAGGTTGCTTCCCTTTTTATGTGATGTCAAGTGGAGGACGTGCGTGATTATTGACGTTTGTTGCTTGGTTGGTGGGGTGGGTGTTTGGGAGTTTAACGTCCTTTTCCACCACGTAAGGGTGATATCAAAGACGGGGCAACGAGAAAAAGGCCAGCACAAATATTTGGCACAAGCCGGGTTTTTACTTGGTGGATTTAGGATACTTTTTTTTTTCAATTCAATTCAATTCAATTCAATTCAATTCAAAATACTTTATTGTCTGTTTAAGAAAGACTCTAAAAACAGAAAATCTTCTTTGGACTCACTTGATGCTCTGTCACAGATAAGATAAAATACAGTCATTAAAGATCTTGGTATAAAACATAAAAACAATAAAATAGGGTTAAACGTTGAGGTCAAACAAAACTTCAGGACAATTTAAAACAAGTAATCATACATAATGTCAAACTCTAAAACTGTTTAACAAGAAAAACAGCTCTCTCTCTCTCTCTCTCTCTCTCTCTCTTCCTCCCCCCCCCCACCCCCATCCCAAGTGCACAAGGTTACTAACGCAAACCGTTTAACCGTTTTTTTTGCTGCCCCAACTCTTTTTGCCAGCTCCAGTTGTGTTCCTCCCAGGTCATGGGTGAAATCCACGGAGGGCTCGATAGCTGGGGCAATTTGTATTATGCATGAGGATGTAGATGAGGATGATGGTAAGATGATGCTATGGAGGACCGTGTGGTTTGGGACTGCGGGACAGGGCCGCAATCCACTCTTCCTGTCGTAAATATTCCGGCATTAACCAGGCCCGGGAACTACGGCACCTGCGGTGCCGGCCGTGTGATCATCCACATCATAAGACGTGCCATACCAAGGGAAGCACCCCCAAAGTCGCACCCGTGAAGTGGGTGAATCTCGGCTGTGTGGCAAAATCCTCCCCACTGGGCCCATAGCACACCCGCTCTGGGTAGGAGCCGACCTAGGTAGGAAAAATCCCGCTTGCCTCGGCTGGGATTCGAACTCGGGTCTCCCGGTCCACGGTCCGAAGTGCTAACCACTACACTACGGGGGCCGGTGGAGTTTAGGATACTAATACGTAGCTGTTTACAACAAAAACAAAAACAAAAAAAAAGTCATAATATTATTCTCGAGTTTAATTCTGAAGGAAACTTCCACATACTCGGGATCTCAGTGGTAAATGTCGCTTGGAAAAAAGCTTATCCACTTTTGTTCCCAACTTCACTAAGCCACCCCCCACCCACCCATCCACCATCCATGTTCCACCCACCCACCCATCCAGAGCCTCCCCCCCCCCCCACACACACACACACACGCACACACCTGAAAACAAGAAACAAATAGAGAAGAAAGAAGTAAATAAATAAACAAACAGATAAATAAACACATAAAATAAAACTTTTTAAAATCTTTAACTCCCTTTGAATTCCGCCAAACTGAAAATGCTCACTGACAAACTGAGACCTCCCCCCCCCCCCCCACCTTCTCTCTCTCTCTCTCTCTCTCTCTCTCTCTCTCTCTCTCTCTCTCTCTCTCTCTCATAATTCGCGAACCGCCGTTGCAGAGGTTCCTTTAATTGAATTTTTATTGAGCATGTCATAAGCACGTCTTGTTTATGCTCAAACTGTTTTTTTTTTTTTTCCTGTACTTTTTCCAGTGCGACAAAATAAATCTGTTTAAACCAATTCCACCAAACGCTGTGCGAAGCTGAGCGGTGCGAAAGTCAAGTGAATTGTTTTCATTCTAGAATCAGACTGCGAGTCTTCAGCGAGTGTGGCCAGGAAGACACGTAATAACTTCAGTGTAAATGGCCGGTATTGCCAAAGTACCCTTAAGCGTCATTTGCTGTAGCCACGCGGACAAACAAAGCAATTGGAAGTTTTTAGCACGAGTCCCGAGCCAAGCGGTTGTCGTTTTTATGTCCCGCTCTCACTCACGGGACTTGTGTAGACAAGCCACT
>JACVVK020000445.1:217500-225000 GCA_018292915.2 Batillaria attramentaria
ACAGCATCTGAGGCCATTGTGATGACTCTGGCCAGCGTATGAGAAAAGCTACTTCAGGTCCCCCGGGTCAGCCTCAAAACATTTGGCCAACGTTCTGTCAGTTACAGCCCCCCCCCCCCCCCCCCCCCGCGTTTGGAACTCCTTGCCATCTTCTCTGAGAAACACCCCTTCCCTCCTACAGTTTAAAGCACAACTCAAAACACATCTGTTCAAACTAGCTTTTAATCTTTAAGTTTAAACTCCACCGCCTGTATTGATGTGTATAAATGTGTGCATGTGAATGTTGTGTGTATGCGTGAGCAAAAAGCGCATTGAGTGCTTTTCTAAGCAGAACTCCGCGCTCTACAAGTGTATTATTATTATTATTATTATTATAAGTTGTTCTAGAAGTGTACCGCGTACTGAGCAGATGACGTTATTTGGTTGCGGACTGAGGACCAGCTACACGGCGCTGACTCGTTGCTATTTTTATCAGCTGTTTTCGCGTCCCAGTCCGTTCAAAATTGGACAGTAGGCACAAAAGAAAGTGGTATTTCTCTAATATTAGAAGCCACAAAGTCGCGAAAATGGTCGCAATGGCTAAATGAAACATTCTTCTTCTTCTCCCCCCCCCCCCCAACTCTTTTTGCCAGCTCCAGTGGTGTTCCTCCCAGGTCATGGGTGGAATCCACGGAGGGTTTGAAAGCTGGGGCAATTTGTATTATGCATGATGATGGGGAATGAGGATGTTTAGGATGATGCTATGGAGGTCCGTGTGGTTTGGGACTGCGGGACAGGGCCGCATTCCACTCTACCTGTCATAACTATCCCAGCGTTCACGAGGCCCGGGAACTACGGCACCTGCGGTGCCGGCCGTGTGATCATTCACATCATAAGACGTGTCATACCAAGGGAAGCACCCCCAAAGTCGCACCCGTGAAGTGGGTGAATCTTGGCTGTGTGGCAACAGCCTCCCCATGGGCCCATAGCACACCCGCTCTGGGTAGGAGCCGACCTAGGTAGGAAAACTCCCGCTTGCCTCGGCTGGGATTCGAACCCGGGTCTCATCCTTCTATCTGGTAAACAGTGTTGGAGCTTGGAAAGCTGCAGTTTTCCATCTCAGCGGCAACACGAACAAAGAGGCTTCAAATACCTTCTTCTTCAGGAAACACAAGAAGGAGGAGACAACTGAGAGGAGGGGGGGGGGGCTGGAGGGAGGGGCAAGAAGGGACGAGGAAACAGACTGACCTTTAGATTCAAAATCCTGTTATCTTGTCTTACCTTGTTAATCTGGCCTGGTATTCACGAAACGCATTCACCTAGGATAAACGTGTTTAGGTCGAAACGCGCGTTTGACAATAGTAATTTTCCCGTCCTTGTATGCCCGTTTAGATCAAATCAAATGCGTTGATCCTAGTTGAACGCGCTTTTATGAATACCCCGCCTGATGGTCTCATTATCGTTGTAGGAAAATTTCTCCCCGTCCCGGTCGCGTTAAACACTAAGGCCAATTCCTCTCTCTCTCTCTCTCTCTCTCTCTCTCTCTCTCTCTCTGTGTGTGTGTGTGTGTGTGTGTGTGTGTGTGTGTGTGTGTGTGTGTGTGTGTGTGTGTGTGTGTGTGTGTGTGTGTGCACGCGTGCCTGTATGCGTGCGTGCGCGCGCAAAACTCAACACAATTTATCTGACGTTTTTGTCGGCATATTTCAGGAACTGGAATGCCCTGCCCGAATAAGTAAACATTAATATTCGGCACAGAAATTTGCTTCACCGGTCAAGCGGCAAGAGAAACGGGGTCTCGAGTGAAGTCCTCCCCTGCTTTACGAGAATGGAAATGGTCTTAAATCAGAAGGCAAAGTCAGGTCTTTTTCTTTCTCTTCCTCCATCTCCCACACACATTTCCATCCGCAGCTGTCAAGGAACACGAGATTCTGGAAGACGAAACCAGAATTGTTCCATTTATGTGCGCCATTTGTCTTTGCAATTTTAAAGTTTTCAACAAGTTATAAAAAAAACAAAAACATTCTAAACCGTTTTTGTACACGAGCAGCCTACGTTTCAAGCATGCACGAGAGAAATATGGTGGTGATTTGTCCTGTGTGTGTGTGTGTGTGTGTGTGTGTGTGTGTGTGTGTGTGTGTGTGTGTGTGTGTGTGTGTGTGTGTGTGTGTGTGTTTTGTTTTGTCACTTTCTTCGTTTCTTTGATTGGTTCGTTGTTGGTAAAGGGGACATAATTGTTAACGCCGTTCTTGGCCTAAGGTAAGTTATGGTCTGTTTGCTGTTGTTGTTGTTGTTCTTCTTCTTCTTGTTGTTTTCTTTACTTATCTGTCCGTGTCAGTGGGAGCCGGGATAGGCGAATGGTAGAGCTTTGGACCCTCAATGCTCGTTTCTTGAGTTCGAATCCTGGCTGGGGCCAAATATTTGTGCTGGCCTCTGGCCTCTTTCTCGTTGCCCCGTCTTTGATATCACCCTTACGTGGTAGAAAAGGACGGTAAACTCCCAAACACCCACCCCACCCACCCCTCTGTGTCGGGCGTGTGAACTGGCTGGCTTTAATTTAATCTCTCTCTCTCTCTTTCTCTCTCTCTCTCTCTCTCTCTCTCTCTCTCTCTTTCAGTAGTTAAGCGCTCTCCTAAATTTAACAGTCTGGGCCCGCATGTAAAAGTCGAGGTTACGGACTTTAGCCCCGGGTTGAAGTCTAACCTCGAACTAAACTAGCTCTAGGGTTAAATTTTCAGGGTTTTTTTTTTTTTTTTTTTTCACCAGGAAGCGGGTCCATTCCACCTAATCCACCATGGTGCCTACGCCGTTAAAGGATGATTTTTTTTTTTTTTTTTTTTTACCTTTCGTCGATTTCTTGTTTTTATTTACATTTGTTTCTGAATTTCTTTTGTCCTAGTCTGACTTAGGCCTGTAGCCGTGGATTAAATTAACCTCGAGTCTAAAATGCACACACACATGCGTCCTGGTCAGTGATTAGTTTCGTAGGGCAACCAGAAGCAACGGCAACTTGGAACACTGGCTGCTTTAGTCAAAGCTTCTACCGTTAAAATTCTCTCTCTCTCTCTCTCTGCGGGATAGCCGAAAAGTAGAACGTTGGACTTTCAGTGCTCGGGTCGTGAGTTCAAATCCCTTTTTCTCGTTTCCCCGTCTTTGTTATCACCCACAAATCTACAAATGGAGGAAAAGGACGTTAAACTCCTAAACACCCCCACCCCCCATCTCTCTCTCTCTCTCTGTAGGAAAATGACGTTAAACTCCAACCCCCCCCCCCCCCCACACACACACACACACCGTCTTATTCCCATACAGATGTGAAAAGCGCCGTATTTTCCAAATCTTGAAGTGTAATCTCATTTTGCAAGCACCATTAGAGATTCTCGCATTTTCCTCTCTCTCTCTCTCATGTTCTCATCTCTCATATCGTACACATCTCATACATTTAAAAATACTACAGAAAAAAATTCTACCCGCCTTCTCTCTCTCTCTCTCTCTCTCTCTCTCTCTCTCCCCTCACTCTCTCTCTCTCTCTCTCGTCGATTTGATTTGTTGGCAGCTTGATAGTTGAAAGTCTTCTTTGTTCTGCGTGCCACTTGCGGGAAACCTAGCGCACGCAAGGACATTGGATCTGATTACAGAGCGGACGCTACAGTGGTGATCCTATCCAAGTGCTTCTATTCCCACCCCAACACACCAGCAATCATCCTGTCGGGGTCACAAGGCACGTACCGAGCGACCTCTTCGGCCACAGCAAGCTTATATACACGGGATGCAATCAAAATTGCCGCGAGTGGTTCCGGTGCTTCTCTCTCCATGCTTAACGTGTTGTTGTTTTTTGTTGTTTTTGTTTGTTTTTTCCCTATGGGATTTGGTCGAATGGTTTTTGAATTGATTGACTGGAAAATACTTTTTAAAGGGAAATTGCTTCTGTCCAAAATACGTTACATCACGTAAGAAACATGACATTAAAACATAACAATTGCAGGACATGGTAAGACTTAATAATTAACAACATAAAATCGAATAAACATTACTTAACATAATCATAAATCTAACCTCTCTTATGTTAATGTATGTTAATGGATGTTATATATGTTGATGTGTGTTTATGTATGTTAATGTATGTTAATGTGTGTTAATGTATGTTAATGTATGTTAATGAATAAGGTACCCGACTTCGGATCTTGAGCCGACCGGGTCGAATCCCTGATGAGCAGGAATTTGGGTGGATTTTTCCTTTCCAAATCGAGTCAAAATTACGTGCAGACTTGGTTACGGTGCCTGTCCCGCCCTCGTGTACACACGCACGCAGATTTATCAAGTATGCACGCTAAAATTCCCACGTCCATCTTTCGAAGAAAAGCAGGCTGAGGCCAGTGACGTGGAAAACAGACATTCTCGCAGGCACCAGAGTGAATAGCAGGGTCAAGGTTTGCACATAAAGTCGGCGCACATACCCATCTCTTCTGAAATGCTGATGGCGCCGCAGGGCTGGAGGACGAAGCAGCGAAAGCCTGCTGTCGCTAAGCGCTCCTTTACGTGCACACCTTGACCCAGCTATTCATCCCGATGCGTGCGACAGTATTTCTGTTTTCAACGCCATCGAGTATTTTGTTAGCGTGAACGAGGAATGTTTAGCGTGCACACTTGATATTTGTGCGTGCGTGTGTACAAGAGAGAGGGACAGGCACCACAAACAAGTCTGCACGTGAGTTTGACTCGATTTTGAAAGGATTTTTTTTCTTCCAAATTCCTGCCTACCAAGGAATCGAACCGGGCGGCTCAGGGTCCAGAAGTCGGGTACCTTAACCATTAACATAAATTAACACATATTAACATACATTAACATGCATTAACATACATTAACATAGACCACTAACCACATAGAACATTAACCACTAGACAAAATCCCTTGTAGTGGATACTCCGTGTAGTCGTCTCCCGTGGTTGATTACAAGCTGATTATGTGTTGCTACCACAGACCTAAAAAAAGATAGACCCACCGCCGCACGCTGCCACCGCTGCTTGCGAGTGTCGCTGTCGCGGCCATCTTACTAATACCAAAACTCAGATGCTCTGTGTACAGGACGCCTCGTTCGAAATACAAAGTTCTTTAGAAAGACGTCATCAGAAATGTGACGTAAGATAAAGCGGACCAATGCTATGCGCGCTATGTAAACAGCTGATAGCGTCTGGCCAATGCTATGCGCGCTATGTAAACAGCTGATAGCGTCTGGCACTTCCAGGTACTCGCAACATGGCGCACGGCGGCGTCACACTTCCAGCACCGCAGGGGGTCTATCTTTTTTAGGTCTGTGGTTGCTATTGTCAGGATGTGGTGTATGGCCGGTGAGGCGGTGTAAAGCAACCCGTGCATTCAGAAGAACCATCCACGCACACTCACGCACTCACGCTATGCAGGAAACGAGCACGACGAACAACATGCAGGTTACCAGACTGAAGAACTGCAGGCAGACAGGGTTTAAGTTTAATCCATTGTAAAACACACACACACACACACACACACACACACACACACACACACACACACACACACACACACACACACACACACACACACACACTCGCTCATCCGTTCGCCATTCTCTCGCACACTCTCACGTCATTCATTGTCATGGTCACCGTATCATGGTGACCGTGAGCCAAGGACGACAACATCCGCCATCTTCATTCACCCCCGTGGTATAAATCATCGGGGTTTACTCCTCAACGCTCGTTTCCAAGGCGTGTCCTCGGTAAAAAGAGGGATCACTGGTAGCCCCAGAAGCCCCGACAGAAGTGAAAGAACCTGGTCATCTGGTTGTTTCCACGTGCACGAGAGGACCTGACGAGGCGATTGTAACAGCGAACAAAAGACAGTGTTTTAGGATGTTGCTGAGGGGATGAGTGATACACAGAAGGGAGTTCGCCTGCTGGGCCCGTATGTAAAAGTCGAGGTTAATTTAACCCACGGCTACGGGCCTAACTCAGACTAGGACAAAAGAAACCCCAGAGCAAAATTAAATAAAAAAGGAAGCGAAGAAAGAAGGACAAAATCCTTCTATAACGGCTCAGGCACCTTCCTGGAATGGGCCCGCTTCCTGATTAAAAAAAAAAAAAAAAAAAAAAAAAAAATTACCCTAGAGCTAGTTTAGCTCGAGGTTACACTCTAAGCCGGGGCTAAAAGCCCTAACCTCGACTATTACATACGGGCCCTGGTCTGCAGATCGTGAGGTACCGGATTCAAACCGGGTTCGAGACTGACGTGGTGGAAAAAGGACGTTAAACTCCTAAACACCCGCCCCCACCCCGGGTTCGAGAAGACCTGATGTAGTAACTGACATGTTAGCCAGATTTTGATTGACAAGTTAGTGCAGCCAATCACAGTGCACCGATGCTCGGACAGACAAAATCACAATAATGGTAAAACTCAGTACATCCACGACGTCATTTTGTGGAAGAAGACAACTACGTCACTGTCTTTCGTCTTGAAATAACCCCTTCTCCCATGAAATGACGTCAAGGACCTACTGTGTTGGGTCATTAAAGAAAGAAATCAGATGTATTTCCATGGAGCATCAGAGGGCGTGGCTGCGGACCTGTGGGCTACATGTTAAGTGTAATTATGGACAAAGACGGAATTTTAGGATGTTGGTGAGAGAACGGGTGATACACATGCAGGCTCAGTGGTTTCAGGCAGCCGGTCTGCAAATCCTGATTTACACGGTTCTAATCTTCTTGTGGGCAGAAATTTGGTTGGCTTTTCTTTCCTCGGGAGATTCTTAATAATAATAATTATTATTATTATTATTGATATTATTGACGCGGTCGGAGGTCTAGTGGTTATAAGGACGTAGTCACCAATGCGAGAGGTCAGGCTCGAGTCCCACTCGGGGCGAAGAGTTTTATTCTTTCTCGTACGTGGCACCGTTCATTCGGGCCAGCCGTCGGGGGTTCTCTCCGGGTACTCCGGCTTCCTCCCCCTCAGCTTTGGAAATGATCAGCCCACAAAATTCAAAAGTAAATGCAATTTTAAAATTCCGAAAGTTAAATTGCTGGGCTGGCCTTTCGAATCAAGTGATTGTAATGTGTCCATGTCCAGTGTGAGAGAGAATGCGTGTGATTCGCGTGAGCGTGCGTGAATGTCTTGCGTTTGTGTAGAATATCAAGCGTATACACCAAAAACCCTATCTATAACGTGAGGGGCAGCGGTTTGGCAAAATTCAAAGTACCCTTCAAGTACCCTGTCTAAAATTAGAATCAGTGGGAATTCCCGAAAACAAAGGTAGGCACGAAAAGAGAAAACATTGCAGGCTTCTGTGTGTTACTTTTGCTTCTGTGTGTTACATTTGCTTCTGTGTGTTACATTTGCTTCTGCATGTTTCTTTTCCTTCTGTTGAATGTTACTTCTAAGGGTGCAGCCAACATTTGTAAATCACTGCCAAACATTCGCACTGTCATCAATCAAACTCCTTCTCACGGTCGATGTGGCGGGATGTTAGTGTATACTTGGCGCTAAGCCGT
>JACVVK020000445.1:227500-247500 GCA_018292915.2 Batillaria attramentaria
TGTCTCTGACCTATTGTCACTGCCAGATTTCCCCGGCACGTTTCCTTCTTTTGAGCTGGCCACTCTTGGGACCCATTCTAATGCGGACTGGATTTCAGAGGTTAACCCCTTCGACGTGGTCCAGCTCCCGTACTCCCGAAACCTCCCGAAGTCCCCAAAGAGTTGGGAGGGGACTTGGCAGACAACGTGATGCGTCCTAGGTGCAATATCAGATATTATAGCTCGCCCTTCCCATCATGCACTTCTCGTTCGCACGTGCGCGTCTAGGAGGAGACTCCATCATCCTTTATTCCCGGGAATGGATTTCTTTTTGCCCTAGGGGCGATTTGGTCTTGGCGCCAGTGCGGCTGAGGCTACTAACGCAGAAATGTGATCCGACCAAAAGTGTTCAGTAATAGACTCGAAAAACTAAAAGTGCGCACTGATAATAAAGATGTCGGTGCAATAAGAAAGGAAGACCTATGATGGCTTGAAAAGTAAGGCATCAAACAATTTAAGATCCATGAATAGAGAGAAGTGGAACACGAGATGCACTTTTATCTTCTGTGGTTCTTTAGACATGTGATGATACTCTTTTTGTGAATTCTTTTCCTCGGTCAAAAACACAAGAAAAACAACACCAAAAAACACCACCAAAAGAAAAGAAAAAACAAACAAACAACAAAACAAAGAAAAAGAAAACAAACAACCAAACAACAAAAACAAAAAAACAACCACAACAACAAACAACAACAGCAACAACAACAACAACAACAAACAAGCAGAACAGCTGCAACAAGCAACCATAAAATCGTTGCTGTACGTTTAAATGTGGCACATGCAAAAACAGCATTCACGTAAAAGATGTTGTTTATTGCTTTAAGGAAATTGCCGGGGTGTCAGATTCGCACTGTTTATTGTGATCTCATTCACAACAAGAAAAAAAAAACTCGTTTAATCCTGAGAGAGAGAGAGAGAGAGAGAGAGAGAGAGAGAGAGAGAGGGTTAAGAGAAGACGAGGGGGGGGGATTAACGTGAGTTATACATTGTGGTGTGTGTGTGTGTGTGTCAGAACGTCAGATAGGCGATTTGAAACGAGACGTAAAGTGTTCTTAGTCTGCTGTAAACCGCTTACAACCAAAATCCATGTGTATTACATCGATCACAGCTTGTCTCCCACTCTCTCTCTCTCTCTCTCTCTCTCTCTCTCTCACCCCCCAACCCCACCCCGCCACGCGCTCTTCGTTCTTCCTTTGAAAAAGTTTTGAAAGTTTCTCACCGATTTCTCAAGGCAGTAGGCGAGCGCGTCTTTAGCTTCGCTGCCCCGTCACTCTGGAACGCACAACCTGCCGGTCTGGGAGCCCTAACGGACGTAGGTCGTTTCGAAAACGCATCTGCTCCAGCTGGCTTTCAACTAGGCCCGCTTGCTTCCTCTTGTTTCAGCTGCTCTCTCTCTCTCTCTCTCTCTCTCTCTCTCTCTCTCTCTCCTGTTTTTGTCCATTGTAACTGAGTGATTAGCGATAATTTCTCAGACTGAGGTATTCGGTACAATTTCCTGTTCCACATGGCGCGTCCTCAGACTCTCGGACTCAGTCTGATTGATGACAAGTGTATGTGTGCGTGTGTGTTAAATATTATTTTTGATTTTGTCTCGTCTATTGCGTCTTATAAGCTAAATAACAGACTAGCAGGTGTGTGTGTGTGTGTGTGTGTGTGTGTGTGTGTGTGTGTGTGTGTGTGTGTGTGTGTGTGTGTGTGTGTGTGTGTGTTGTGTTTAAGAAACTGCAACGTGTATTTTGATACACATATTATGAGCCCTAGGACCTGGAAAACGCCGGGACGTTGGACCTCCATAGCAGCATCACACAATTCCGTTCATGCTCATCATCATGCGCAAGAAGACTTACCCCAGCGTCTCAACCCTCCATAAAGTCCACCCACAACTTGTGAAGAATACTACTGGTGCGGGCTTCTTTGGCGGGGGAGGGGGGAGAGAGGGGGTAGGGGGAGCGGATAAGGGCGGCTGGTCAGTGGAAGAAACATAAAATCCTACACAGTACAGCCCCATAGTTAACTGTGACGTTTTCCCTCTCGCAAATCCATCCAGTTTATTGCAAAACCAACCCCTAACACGCGAATTAAACCGTCATACCCGGGGGGTCTCAGTCCAATAGCCACCAGGCGGCTTGTGTAACGCAAGACATCATCTCATCCAATCAGTCGTCTCACACAAGACACTCAGTGTTCCAGCCTCCCGAAATGCAATTGCCAGCGCCTGCGCACTGGCCGGCTTCCGTGGTAAAGGGCATGCCCATAACCAGATGGATCTAAAGATTTCATTTTCCCTTGCCCGCTGTAAAGCCGTGTAGGGTCACAATTGGACAGTGGTTGTGATATAGGTTCGATCCTGCAGTAGACGGGGTAAGGGGGGGAGGTCTTGTCGTGTCAGCTGACAACGTGATGTTTGCCAGACAGCTTTTACTATAGCCTGCCCTCTCTCTCTCTCTCTCTCTCTTCTCTCTAACACCCCCCTCCCCTCCGTCCGTGTGTGTGTGTGTGTGTGTGTGTGTGTGTGTGTGTGTGTGTGTGTGTGTGTGGACAGAGAGAGAGAGAGAGAGAGACAGACAGACAGAGAGACAGATATACAGAGACAGACAGAGACAGAGGCAGAATCGAAGTTCATTTCTTGGGAATGAGGAAGCCAGATTGTTGCATTTTTTTCAAACCTTTTTTTAAGCGAACAGATTTTGAAAAAAACAAAAATACAATAACAAATTGGCATTGGGGTAGACACAATTACTTACGCATAAATCACACACACACACACACACACACACACACACACACACACACACACACACACACACACACACACACACACACACAATTAACGCATGCATGGATTGAACTAGTGTGTGTATACATATGTAAACGTATGGTATCTACTTTTTATCATTATCTGTTATCTGTAGGCTAACAGATATTTAAAGAATTTGTTTTTAAACGAGGAGGCTGACCGACTATGCCTTAAATGAAGACAGAGACTCGACTCGACAGATTTTATTGATCCCGGCCGCTATCACGAGGGTAAACAAAACAAAACAGCAACACTATGATCAAAGGAACACACATACATGTACATGAACAACAAGGACGTTTACAGCATAATACCACAAAGTACGAACGAGTAGTAAAACTGAATAATTAGTATTGCACTTGCAACCGGCAACGAGGCGCGACGTTTGAAAGCGAAAAACAGGAATTTCGCTAAGCTAATTATCTTGGCCTCGCTATCGCTTTTCATGATACTTGCAAAGCGAGTCTGGTCCAAAGCTGGTAAAAACCTGTCCCTCAGCTGCGTGTAGACAGGACATTTGAACAGCACGAGCAGCTCGGTTTCTATACAGTCAGTGCACACTGGACACAAAAGGCGATCAGCTGACTTTTGGTAACGGTAGCGGCGAGAGAGGGAGAGAGAGAGAGAGAGGTCTTTACAAACACGCTAAGCGAGTTAACCCAGTCGCTGACCTTATCTAAGGAACTTGAAAGTTCCTCAGTCCCCGAACTAATTCCAACAGTACATCAGTCCATCGGTGCGTCCGTATCACTCCTCTTTGCCAGTCTTTCGCACCTCATTCAACATCAGTGTGTGCAACATAGTTACGTAGATAGGAAAGATATGTTGTTAACTTTGTTCATACGGGATGCCGTGCTCGTGCTCTGTGTATTTGCATTAGTATTGTTCCTTTGTGAGCGCAGTGTTAACGTGTATGTTAGAATTATGCCACAGGTGGCTGTCATGTATATAAAGGCTGTTTCGTATTTTTTTTCCCAATGCCCCTGGAAGATCGGAAAATAAATTTGACTTGGCTTGTAATCCTTTTCCACCACATATAGGTGATACCGAAGGCTGTGCACCGATCCGGCCGGGGCCAAATATTTGGCTGGCTTTTTTCATCGTTGCCCCGTCTTTGATATCACCCGTATGTGGTGGAAGAGGACGTTAAACCCCCAAACACCCACTCACCCACCCCTGTGCACCGAGAAAAAGGACAGCACAAATATTTAACTCCACCCAAGAATCGAACCCACGACCCAAACATTGAAAGTCCAACGCCCTAGCACTGGACTGTCCCAGGTGTCCCGTACAGATGTGAAACTTGTGGATGATGTGTTAAGTTCAGAAACGACTGCTGGCTATACACCTGTTACTGTGGCATAACTTCAACGGAATGTAGTTTCCGGGCCAGGCATGTAACCTGTTATGCACCTACTTTCTACACGGAGTTGAGGGAGAGATGGGAGGGTGGGTGACTGAGTGAGGGAGTTTTTAGAGCTTAAGTTAAATTCGGGGCTCATCAAACAGATCTACGGGGCAGTATAAACCTAGGACATGCAGGAGACGCTGCATCTTCATGCTGATTTATCGAACTCCCGATGACAGAAAAGCATAGTAAACGAATATCGAATAGCACTGAGTAGAGAATTTAGTCATTTATGTTTCTTAGTTTTCTGTAGTGTATGTTGGGGTAAGGGTGGAGAAAGGTGGAAGGGGGTATATATGTGTGTGTGTGGGGGGGGGGGGGGGTGCTAAAGTCTACAGTATTTGCATTTGCAAATGCATCTGCAGGTTTGTGCCACCTGCATCAATGAGAAACTAAACAACAAGAACTACCATAATTACAGATCGTCACTGAATGTCTTTGTTCCGTCCTGAGCATTATCATAAGCTGTGCTTGATCATTGCAATAAACCTGTTTAAACCACCACCACCACCACCAACAACAACACCAACAACATCAACAACAACAACAACACCAACAACATCAACAAGAAAGAACAAAAGAAATCTTCGACCACACACAGAAGTCCCAGGCTGTTACGTGCGTCATGTTGGATTACTGACATCCTGATCTTGCACACCGGCTTAATTTCCTCCTGCTCGCAAAAAAAAAAAAAAAAAAAAAAGCGTCTGTATGTTGCTAGGACAGTGCCTATCTCCTAACACGAGGCGAGACATCCCATCTCGCACCGCACCTACCATCGGATGCTGGCATCATGGGAAATCCGTGTGCACGGCGGAAGACGCCGACCAAATACAAAGGACGACGGGAAGGGGATGACAAAGACATGAGCCAATGAAAGCCGCGGTTCGATTGGAACCTGTGTTGTGTTGTGGTGTGTTGTGAGCCTTTTGGGATGAAGGCAGTTGGCTCTCTCTCTCTCTCTCTCTCTCTCTCTCTCTCTCTGTCCTTGTGTGTGTGTGTGTGTGTGTGTGTGTGTGTGTGTGTGTGTGTGTGTGTGTGTGTGTGTGTGTTTCACAAAATTCACGATGCTCGTCACTTTTCTCGTGTTTTGTCAGTCAGTGCAGTACTTAATTCTTTTCTCTAAGTTGTATAAACCTAAGTTGTCCATGCCGCTTTGTCGCTCTTTGTATTTGAGACTTTGATAATGATGCCGTTTACCAAGATGCTGATGAATGAAATGTTGCATAACTATCCTCCATATCTCCCACCCCCACCCCCATCCCCGAAACACACACACACACACACACACACACACACACACACACACACACACACACACACTTGGCAAACACACTCGTTTACTGTCACCGAGTAGTAGCCTGATTCGTCTGTGCACGCGCGAACCCGAAGCAAATGACGTAGTAAGCCTAGCTGGTTTACGTCACTTACTTTCTGACGTATGTGAAGAGGGATATATTACCTCGCATCTTGTATCCTGTAAAGTTATAGTTGAACATGGCTGTTACAGTCCCCTCGCGGTGCGCAGTAATATTCGACGTATGTGAAGAGATATATTACCTCGCATCTTGTATCCTGTAAAGTTATAGTTGAACATGGCTGTTACAGTCCCCTCGCGGTGCGCAGTAATATTCAGCCTCTTGCTGGGCCGATGTCAGTGCACATCATATTAACATGCAAATGAGTGCAGACAGAAGATCAATCCGCGCGTTTTCAAAACGAACACATTGATATTGCCTCTGGGAAGCGAGGCGGAAGACGGAAAGAGTTACAACCACAGACGTATAGAGACAGACGCACCGCGGTGCCGGAAAAGTGACGCCGCCGCGCGCCATGTTGCTAGTACCTGGAAGTGCCAGCTGTTTACATAGCGCGCATAGCATTGGCCAGGCGCTATCAGCTGTTTACATAGCGCGCAAAGCATTGGTCCGCTTTATCTTACGTCACATTTCTGATGACGTCTTTCTAAAGAACTTTGTATTTCGTACGAGGCGTCCTATACACAGAGCCTCTGAGTTCTGGTATTAGTAAGATGGCCGCGATAGCGACACTCGCAAGCAGCGGTGGCAGCGTGCGGCGGTGCGTCTATCTCTTTACGTCTGTGGTTACAACGCCGCACGAGACGTCACTTGTATATCGCGCAAATTTTCCCAATGCAGATAAGGCGACAAGCACGGCTGAGGGGCATTGCACACATTACCTCAGGGCAGAGGTACATTTTCGGGCTCGCCGCTGACCTGAATAGAGTATGACCTCAGACTGAATGAAATGTTGCACCACCATCAATTATCCCCCCCCCCCCTTCACACACACACACACACACACACACACACACACACACACACACACACGCACGCACGCACGCACGCACGCACACCCCCTGACACGATTTCAATGGCTTTTTTTCCCTCTGTAATTTCGTCTTGTCAAAACAGCTAGATGAAAAGGGCAAAAGAAAATGGCAAAAAAAGAAGATCCACAATCATATTCCGAGTTGGTAACTTCTTATGCTGAAATTAATCCTCAATCTTTAAAGGAAAACAAATCACTCGAATACATGTACACGGCCATTTCGAAATGATGACTTCTCGAGGACAAGCCAGTTTGAGAGAAGGGCAAAAGGAAATGACCTTACACACACACACACACACACACACACACACACACACACACACACACACACACACCAAAGACAGACAGACAGACAGACAGACAGAGACTAACCGACCGAAACGTATTTTTCTTGATAGTGGCTTGTAGGCACAGAGAGAGAGAGAGAAGAGAGAGAGAGAGAGAGAAGAAGAAGAAGACCGACAGAGACCGACAGAGAGGGAGAGAGAAAGAGAAACCAAGATGCAGATATAAAAGACACAGACAGACTTACAGACAGACATAACAGAGACAGGCAGGCAGACAGACAGATTTACAGACAGACTTACAGACATAACAGAGACAGACAGACATGACACAGACAGGCAGGCAGACAGACAGACAGACACCGAGACAGACAGATACAGACAGACAGACGGACGGACAGACCCTCTAGCAAGCAGACTTACACACAGCGCACTATGCAAAGAACACACTGAAAATCACGCAGACACACAGACGTACACACTCGTTCTCTACTTACCCGAGTATTTCATCCCGACTTTGTCGATCAGCATCTTGCCGATGTCGTGGTTGTCGGGCAGATACATGTGGAAGTCGTTCTCCAAGTGAAGCATCTTACTCGTGAAGATGATGGCGGAAGCTGCCAGAAAACAGAACCTGTCCATGACGTAATTCATTCCCTCCTGGTCGTATATCAACATGAGTCTTCGCCAGCCGAAGTTGTGAGTCAGGACTCACCACGTAATCGGCCATGGAGTTGAAATGAGGACCCACTCGAGTTAAGGTTTGGTACTCCTCGTAGGGAGGTGTCAGCTTACTGAAGTCATGCGCAAACCCGCCGGAAGTGATGACAGGGAGGTTCCAGTACGGCGCGTACCTTGCGACAGGAGCGAGGGAGTAGTCACAGATTGGTCCGAACACCACGTGGATAGGTCTGCTCCGGTAGTAGTCGAATAAAGCCAGTGGCGCGTTCTTCGAGTTACACCTTGTGTCGTTGAAAAGAACCGTGAAGGTGACGTCAGGCAAGAGATGACGTCGGACGTGACGTATTGCCACGTCGACAGCAGGCATCATGCGGGCTTCGGAAAAAAGGTAGCGAGGATCTTTAGCCAAGAGGTACACTGCGTTTATTGGCACTTGGGTATGATTTGAGTTGTCGTCCACACACAGCGATGTGGATTTTGCGGGTGGGATCTGTGCCTTGGGAGCGACGTATGTTACAATATCTTCCATGTTTGTCATGTCGAATTCTTCCGCCTCCTCCTCCACTTTCTCTTCGTAGCTAGATCTCTCCGTCGTCTTGGATTCGTGTAATTCGTTAATGTCTGTAGTTCCAGATTCCGATAAACTGGGTGCTCCTGTGACACCGCTTATCACTGCATCTCGTGCTGGGTCATCCGATGTAGACGTTTCATCCATTAGCTCGTCGGACGTGTGATTCTCTCCCCCTATCGACCTTACCTCCCTTGGTATTTGGGCACTGGCAGGGGTGTCAAGAGATGTTTCTACGCCTGTCATATTTGCCTCTGGTCCTATTTGGGTAAAGTTAGCGTCGATTGTGCCGGTCATCAGAGCACAGACAATCAGTACGAGACAGGACTGTACCCACAACACATCTCCCTCCATTTTCCGGTTAGCGCGCACTGCCCTCCTCCTCGAAAAACAGCAGAGCTTGAGGCTTGACCAAGGGATAGATGTCCCGGCGTGTGGGATCATTCTCACGTGACCATTGATCAACCCCTAACGCCAACACTTTCACCACAGTCGGTCGCCTGTCAGCAAAATAAACAGTGTCACCTCTTCCACCTTGTCGAGTGCTTGTGATGAAAACACCGTCAAGTCCGACACATTGTCAAGAAAGGGAGATAAGAAGTAAGGGCAGGCAACCCGTCTTACAGCTGGCTTGACCTTGATGGGGAAATTTGAGTGAAGTGACAAAAGAGATTAAGTGTCTTCTCCGACCGTTCGTGTTTTGTCTGCCGCCTAGACGTCCCATCTCCAAACACTTCACAGTTTATCGGAAAGCTCTTCAAACCAGAGGCACAAAAGCGTACAATGGAAGCGTTGCTAATTTACGCCAGCTGGTCGGAACCTCATACCAGCAAGAGCCCCTATAGCTTGAGGGCAGTGGATTTAACGCAACACTGTGCCACGTGGGCATTCCAGGCGCCAACGGTTTCACCGAAAATAAAACTCACAGGCTGTTTGTAAATAAACTCCTTCCACTGTTTTCGGTTTACGAAAATAAAATGAGTCAAAGAAAAACACAAAGGCAGGAAATGCGAACTGGTGGAAACGCGTACTTCAGAATGAATCCATCCACAATTGAAGTTTGGACAAACGAAATCTTCATTCGGCGCCTGAAGGGATCTTGTTTTTCTCTACACAAAAAGGAGACGAGATTGAAGCTGAGGGCGAGCGAGCGAGAGAGAGAGAGAGAGAGAGAGAGAGAGAGCACGCCACTCCTTTGACAGCACTTCTCACAGACTAAATACCTGTGAGCGACTCAGCACGGATGCTGTTCAAAGACTCTTGAAAGCACTTCCAGAGATGCGTTTGAGGTTCGGCAGGCTCTTGTTTTATTTCAAAGATCCTAGCTGATAGACCGGGCGGGGCAGAAGTCAGCGAATGAAAGAGCAGCAAACACTCCACGCTAAAAAAGACGCCCAGAGAGAGAGAGAGAGAGAGAGAGAGAGAGAGAGAGAGAGAGAGAGAGAGAGAGAGTCAAACTTCAATCAGCTACTGCCTTTTTTGAAATGTTAGTGGACTATCGGCGCGGTCTAAATTTGAGCCTGTTTGTTGAAACTGTTGGCAGCTCGGCAATGAAGCGGTCTGAGAGACAAATTTGAACTGAGGGTTTCCAGCAGGTATCAATCACGAGAACTAACGCTTGGGACTTGATTACGTGCCGAGGCTGAAACTTGTGGAATTCACTATAAAAACGATCTGGCCAAAGCCTTTTTTTAAACAGCAGAAACTTTCTTTGGAGCATACCTGTCTGGATGAATTAAGTTTAAAATAGCGAAATGGAGTTCAGACCACTATCTCGTACTCTTGTGTCAAAGAAAATGTTTTAATGTTATCAGATAAGTTTCATTCGTTTAGTAGTTATTTTGGTTTATTTCTTTATTCACTCACTCACTCACTCACTCACTCACTCACTCGCTTCTCTATTTATCATTATTAATTCATTTATATGAAAGTCAGTAGGTGGTTGATTCGTTGTTGTTTGTTGTTGTTGTTGTTGTTGCTGCTGTTGTTTAGTTTAACTATGCTTTCAATCACGTACAAGTGGTAAGAAGAAAGATGAAGGGAAGAACCACCATGAATTATAATTTATTTACTCCAAGTCAGAACGCGTATTCGCAATAATCTCCCGTCTGAACGGAAAGGGTGGGGTGGGTGTTTGGGGATTTAACGTCTTTTTCCACCACATAGGCTAATATTAAAGACGGGGCAACGATGAAATAGCCAGCACAAATATTTGGCTCCAGCCGGGATCGAACTCACAACCCCGACGAGTCCAACGCTGTACCATTCGACCACCCCATCTCCCCGTCTGAACGGAAAAGGAAATGAAGCTGACAGCAACTGAGCAAGTGGGAATACAAACACCTAGAGGCAACAAAAAAGAAATATAATTGGACAAATCTTGGACATATAAATCTTGGACAAAACCATCTCACTGTCAACAGTCCAAGTTTCGGCTTGTTATAGGCCTTCGTCAGGACAAACAATAACAAAGCATTTGTTCTTTACATTCGGAATGCTTCTGACTTACTTGATTTTAAAGCCAAACTCAAAACCTTCTTGTTCAGACTGTCCTACGACTAGTTTCACAACAGATCTTGACCCAACTTGCGAACTGTTGCTGGTGGAATGGCAGGTGTGTGTGTGTGTGTGTGTGTGTGTGTGTGTGTGTGTGTGTGTGTGTGTGTGTGTGTGTGTGTGTGTGTGTGTGTGTGTGTGTGTGTGTCTCACAGTGTGTGTGTGTGTGTGTGTGTGTGTGTGTGTGTGTGTGTGTGTGTGTGTGTGTGTGTGTGTGTGATGATGACAGTATGAGTTGTAGATTCATATTAGTTTAGTCAGAAATTCTAAAGCGCGTTGAGCTCACCTCCTGGTGATACTGCGCTATATAAGAATGTTATTATTATTATTATTATTATTATTATATTTCGTTGTTGTTGTTGTTGCTTCTAGTTGCTATCCGTACACTCAATTTTTCAATGCTTCAAAAGCTCCACTGCCCTCCCCGCTTCCCACCCCCCCCCCCAGCCCCTCCCACTCTCTCCCCCCCCCCCCCTCTAAAACTGTCTAGAGGCTAGGTAAGAAAAGCTGTAAAATGCTGAAGTGAAAAGAACGCATTATGTTTCGTATCAATTTGTTGTTTTGTTTTTGTTTGTTTGGATTTTATTTTTTTTTTTTTGGGGGGGAGGGGGCGATTGGGGGGTGGGGGGAGGGGGATGGGGAGGTGCATCTTGTGAGACTACACACATCGCCTGTAATGCATCTACCGGCATCTGCCGGAAACAACGAAATTGAACAGAAAAGAATTAATGTCACCATGTCCTTATTACTTCCTGCACGATAAAAGCGAGGGAAACACGTGACACGTTGTCGATAACAATAACAATATGAAAAGGATTTCGCTGAGCCCAGGAAGTTAGTTGACAAGTATCCTGTGAGAACAAAGACCAGAAGCAATAAAGGACAATTTGCACTAGCTTACGTGCGCCTTTTCTCCCATCCGCTGTGCGTACGTGAACTGAGGCAAATTCACACTCGCTCTGAAATTGCGGCTGTTCCAATCATATCCCAACTGCCTTTCAAACACAGAGGGGGAAAAATCCTGTAAAAAGAACGCGGGATGTAATCAATATGGCTGTGAATGTTCCGGGTGCTATTCAGATTCAATGATGAATGCCTCTCCCAAAGAGCCATTCATTTGAAGTGTGAAGGGTGGGTGGGGGTGGGGGTTTGGGGGTTTAACGTCCTTTTCCACCACATACGGGTGATATCAAAGACGGGGCAACGATGAAAAAGCCAGCACAAATATTTGGCCCCAGCCGGGATACGAACTCACGACCCGAGCGTTAGAAGTTCAGCGCTCTACCATTCGGCCATCCTGGCTCCCCTTGAAGTGTGAAGAAGCATGCGTGTTTGTACCTGTTGCAACTGGTTATAGTCAAAGTCGCTGTTTGTTGATAAGCGGCTGTTTACAGTACAACTTGGGTTCAACCCGATTTTAACTCAGCTCGGGTAGGACTCGGGTCATTAGCGTTTCCGCTACACTCTCTGCAAGTCTAACCCTGACAATAATAATAATAATAATGAGTATTGTATAGGCGCTTTACCCAATTTCATGAATCGGCTCAAAGCGCCGCGAACTGAGCCCAACACGCACGCTCACGTGAATCACACGCATTCTCTCACACACTGGACATAAGCACATTACAATCACGTGGTGCGAAGGGTCAGCTCAGCTATTTAAATTTCGGAATTTAGAATTGCATTTGTTTTTCAAATTTGGTGGGCTGAACATTTCCAAAGCAGAGGGGGAGGAAGCCGGAGTACCCGGAGAGAACCCCCGACGATCGGCCCGAATGAACGGTGCCACATACGAGAAGGAAAAATTCTTTGCCCCGAGTGGAGCTCGAACCCCTGACCCCTCGCACTGGTGACAAGTCTCTTAACCACTAGACCACCGACCGCACGACAATGACGTAGAAAAACTTACGTCACACCCGCCGTCATGCATTGACGAAAGCATCATATAATGACGCCAGCTGCTTAGATCTAAAATGCGACTTGGCCCAGGACTCGGGTTCAACCCTGGTCCGTAATACGGTTAACACCGGCCCCCGTAATGTACTGGTTAGCACTTCGGACCATGGACCGGGAGACCCGGGTTCGAGTCCAAGCCGAGGCAAGTGGGATTTTCCTACCTAAGTCAGCTCATAGCACACCCGCTCTGGGTAGGAGCCGACCCAGGTAGGAAAAATCCCGCCGGCTTGTCTCGGCTGGGACTCGAACCCGGGGTCTCCCGGTCCATGGTCCGAAGTGCTAACCGCTACACTAGGTGTTGGAAAAAAATCTTTAAAATGTAACACTGGGAACTAATTCTTGAAAACACACTGTCTTGCCAGTGCCAGGCTGCTACCGACTTTTGAAGCGGGGTTACACCAGAAACACCGCCGTCTATTTTGATTACACTCCGTGCAGAACGCAGCAAAGAAAACCCACAAGCACACGTGACATGCCTCTGTTATCTGCCTACACCACAAACTCGTTACAATAATTAGGTTGCTATGTCTTCGCGAGTTTTTCCCCCCTTGTCGGACCAGCTAAATTTTGCATCATGATAAACTGTACACAGGTGTCTCCCTAGCTTGAACCGTCACAGCTGGGACTATAGGCTGGGTTCTGTCTGGGTTGACATGAATTTAATCTCTCCCAACTTGAGATTTCGCCGGCTCCGCAATCATCCGCGGTTAGAAACCATTGCTTTATTTGTCTGGCTTTGCGAAAGGAAGCGGTAGATCAGAACTGTAACGTGTTCGTCTATTTTTAGACGTGTGTGTGTGTGTGTGTGTGTGTGTGTGTGTGTGTGTGTGTGTGTGTGTGCGCGCGTGCGCCTCTCACAGTGTGTGTGTGTGTGTGTGTGTGTGTGTGTGTGTGTGTGTGTGTGTGTGTGTGTGTGTGTGTGAGCGAAGTGCCTACATACCCTCTATACAGCAGATTTCATATTTGTTATTATTACCATGAAAAGTATCACGTTGTCTGTTTGTTTTCTTTCGTGCCGTTGTGTTTTTATTCTTCTCAATTTAGTGTACATACTGATCATTTTGATAACTTCTTTGTGTATGTGTTTGTACTGAGTTTACTAGAGATTCCAGTTTGCCATTTTATGATAGTTTCGTCCGCAGGATTGTGAAAAGCTAGGCTGAGATAGAAAACCATTTGTTTCAGCTTTGCAATGCGTGTCATGATAAACGAGCCCAACTTTTAGCGCTTTTAAAGAAAGTGAAACGTAGGCAGACAACTAAGTAAATTTCATTCTCTCCCTTCTATCTCCGGGCACAGGACGAGTTGCGGGCCCTGTCCGGTGCAAACAAATTGACAACCGAATCATCCCAGCCGACGTCAGTCCACGTTGCTTGGCGGAGTCGCGATGTCTGTTATGTATTATCAGCCCATATTATTCTCAGCGCCCTACCTCATTCCGCCACATTAAGGAACTTGAGGGCGGCGGGTGGTGTGGAGGTAACGTACACCGGCACCAATGCAATGGCTGTAGGCTACACTTGTAGCTCCGGAGTTGTTTTTTGTTGTTGTTGTTTTGTTGTTGTTGTTGTTGTTTTTTCTTTGGGGGGGGGGGGGGGGGGATACACGGTGTATTTAAGCCGCGGTCGTGGAGAGTTCTTACCCCCACCCCCACCCCCCACTCTGTTTCGTAAATATACAGTCTCCATAGACAGATGAGAACATGGTGATGATGATAATGATGATGATGATGATGATGATGATTGGCCATTTGTGTAGCGCTACAAGAAAACTTCCATGCAGTAAGCATGTTGACGGCCCCTTTGGAGTGAAAAAGAAAGAAAAAACGTGAGAGAGAGAGAGAGAGAGAGAGAGAGAGAGAGAGAGAGAGAGAGAGAGAGAGAGAGGCTAAAGTGTCAAAATATCATTTCTGAGTTTTCTTGTTGTTGTTGTTGTTGTTGCTGTGGTTGTTGTTGTTGTTGTTGTTGTTGTTGTTGTTTTTGTTTTGTTTTTTTTTTGGGGGGGGTTGTTGGTTTTTTGTTTTTTGTTGTTTTTTTTTGGGGGGGGTAAACATTCAAACTGTCTTTATTGAGAAAAAGGAATAGTTTGAAATTTGATTGCTGTTAGGCTATAATTCTTGGATTCTCATCAAAGCCATCATCATTAAAATCATCGTCAACAACAACAGCAGCAGCAGCAGCCGCAACATCATCATTACCCAGCCTCCGCCTTACTCGTGATTCGACCTCACAACCCGAACACTGCCCGCCCGCTTATATCACCCAATCAGGCCTACCGTGCGCCTGCTCAGATCGGACCTCAGGTGGGTGTTTGAGGGATTATAAACTCCTTGTCCATCTATACAGGAATGATATGAAAAAGAGGGTAACCCCCCCCCCCCCAAAAAAAAAAAAAAAAAAAATTGGCTCCAGCCGAGATTCGAACTCACAACCCGAGGACAGGAAGTTTAACGCTTTATCGGTTCGGTCAGCCATCCCGGCTATCCCCCCCCCCCCCCCCACTCCTCTCGGGATACAGAAGGGTGACGATGATAAAAACATGGAAAAAGTAGAAGAAGAAGGTACACCGAGAGACCAGAAACGAATTTTCTCGCTACGCGCCCGCAGGGGGAGAACACTCTGTGGGAAGTTTGTCGTCAAGCGTGATAGTTTTCTCCCCATGGATGATGCATGTTACTCGTGCTTGAGTGCCGCGGTAATTAGCCAGAGGCGAAAGTCTTTCCGTGTATGGGAGTAGGAGGCTTTTTTGTGATACGTTTACGGGAAATGAGTGGAGTAGATGGTCACAATTTACGCTAGCGTAGTTTCTTTACACACACACGAGTTAGGCCCATCTTGTACAGTGGTGGGGAAAGGTTGTGTGCGTGTTCAGCTGGTTTCTGAGCAGCCAGTCACCCGCAACGGGTCCACCACAGGTGCACGTGTTTATTTTTTTTTTTACACCTGTTGTATATTCAAAGGAAATTAATGTTGGGAGAAAGCAAATAAACTAGGCTGTGTGTGTGTGGGGGGGGGGGGGAGGAGGGGAGTCGGTGTGTGTGTGTGTGTGTGTGTGTGTGTGTGTGTGTGTGTGTGTGTGTGTGTGTGTGTGTGTGTGTGACCGAGAGAGAGAGAGAGAGAGAGATGATGATGATGATGATGATGATATGAGAGAGAGAGAGAGAGAGATGATGATGATGATGATGATATGAGAGAGAGAGAGAGAGAGAGAGAGAGAGATGATGATGATGATGATAAAACGTTTCATTGAGAAGAAAACTTACAAGCATTTTCAAAACCTGATTCACAAGATCCACTGGTACGCTAATTTCTACTAAGAATGTGTGTGTGTGTGTGTGTGTGTGTGTGTGTGTGTGTGTGTGTGTGTGTGTGTGAGAGAGAGGGTGGGTGGGTGTTTGACGGTTTAACGTCCTTTTCCACCACATAGGGTGATATCAAAGACGGGGCAACGATGAAAAAGCCAGCAAAAAAATATTTGGCACCAGCCGGGATCGAACTCACGACCCGAGCATTAGAAGTCCAACGCTCTACCATTCGACCACCCCGGCTCCTCGAGAGAGAGAGAGAGAGAGAGAGAGAGAGAGAGAAGCTGTTTACGAATACTGCTAACCAAGTTAACCCATCCATTGACCTCATCTAACACATATCAAGCTACTGCCCGATCACTTCTCGGAGATTCACGCAGAATGGACGGATATCTCGCGCGGTCAAAAACCCTGCGTTGTGCGGAGACTAAGAAAATGAAGCACGCTATACATATATAACCGATCAATATAAAGGAATTGTATTTGGTGTGGTATATATTTATCAGATTTGATCGTTGAGACAAACAGCGGTGTAAGGTAGGAACTTGGACTCAGAATCGGAAAATACTCGGCGAGTTGTCTGAAAATCAGCGATGAGTGTGTGCGCGCGCGCGCGTGCGTGCGAGTGTGTGTGTGTGTGTGTGTGTGTGTGTGTGTGTGTGTGTGTGTGCGTGCGTGAGTGAGTGCTTGTTTGTTTATTGTTTATGCTGTTTTCAGTTCATCCTGTTGCTGGGAAATGTGAGTTACTCCCCCTGGTGGAATCGCAAGCCGACACGGCCCGTGAGTGTTTCCTATTCGGTGGCCAGGCCCTCGGGTTTGAAATGGGATTCAGTTTCAACGTGTCAACTTGATATCGTGCGTGCGTGTGTATACGAGGGGGCGACATACCCCTTGAACGAGACTGCACCTGACTGATGTTGACTCGATTTTGGCCCAGAAATCCTACCAAATTCCCGCCTATCACAGATTCTCATCTCTCAGATCGTGCGTATCTCATGCCTTTACAAATACGACAGAACAAAACACAAAAAACTGCTCTCTCTCTCTCTCTCTCTCTCTCTCTCTCTCTCTCTTATAGGCAGACAAAACGACTCGACCATCTTTTTCGTCCTACATCAAAAGCTAGTTTCAATTCGTTTTCATGTTGCGTTATGATATTTTTATAATAAGTTTGAGGGAGCTTTCTCGAGGGGACATATTCGGCTGTTCCTTGGAGTGGGCTTCACGTATTAACGGGTGTAGAATGTAAGGAAATTGGATCACGGCTTGCAAGAACACCACACTCACCACTAACTCAATGTCGCCAACGATGAGCACACTCATCCTATCTCGTCCTATCCCTCTGTCTCTCTGGAGAGAGAGAGAGAGCGAGAGAGAGAGAGAGATTCTCACTCTGTGAAAAGGTCGGAAAAAAGGAGGGGGGAAAACCCCGTACATGCGTTAGAATGGATGACAAAGACACATCATGCATACAGGAGAAGGAAATGATAGGCCGCCTTGTACTAATGGCCGCTACGCGCTCCCTCCAAAGGGAGGGGGAGAGCGGGAAGGGGAGGATGGGGGGGGGGGAGAGGGGGAGGCAGCTCGAATCCTGCTTACTTTATGAATGGAACTATAAGATACGTATCCATTAGTGATAAGTCAAAACAACAGACGGCAAATTCAGGGTGCAGTTTAAAACACAACCGTGTGCCTAGGTGATAAATTTTCTTTGTTCATATCAGTGATATAATAATGTGAATGAAATGTGTCAACTCTCTCTCTCTCTCTCTCTCTGGCCGTAAGGGAGCCGGGGTGGCCGAATGGTAGAGCGCTGGACTTTCAATGCTCGGGTCGTCAGTTCGAATCCCGGCTGGGGCCAAATATTTGTGCTGGCCTTTTTCTCGTTGTCCTGTCTTTGATATCACCCTTATGTGGTGGATAGGGACGTTAAACTCTCAAACACCCGCCCACCCACCCTCTCTTGCCAGAATATGGTTTTCCATTTTACCTGCATGATTTTTAATCTTTTTACAGTTTGATACCTAGATATTGTAGTGAGTAGCAACGGTATGTTTGTAAACTGGCGTACATTTCTGCCAAAAATTCAACCGTTGAAAAGTTAAGATTCCTCCTCCTCCTCCTCTCTCTCTCTCTCTCTCTCTCTCTCTCTCTCTCTCTGTGCAGGGGAGCCGCGGTGGCCGAATGGTAGAGCGTTGGACTCTCAATGCTCGGGTCGTGAGTTCGTATCCCGGCTGGGGCCAAATATTTGTGCTGGCTTTTTCATCGTTGCCCCGTCTTTGATATCACCCGTATGTGGTGGAAAAGGACGTTAAACCCCCAAACACCCCCCCCCCCCCCCCATCTCTGTGCAGTATTGGAAGTAGCACATCGTTTTCCGCCCCGCCCTTCCCATGATGTCTACTGACTGTTTTAATGAAAGCCGCGGCTTTTGGGAAAGATCACTGTGCTGTTTTTGTAACCTTTCCCCATTGTGCACGAACTAATGCCCTTTGTCAGTCCGTTTCTTTTTGCAGCTTATGGAATGGCAGATAACATTAGCATGTTGGAAACGGACGCACAGCAGTGTATGGCGATGTGCTCATGAAAATGAGCTTGGTGTCGGCAAGAAAAAGAATAAAAAGGCATCGTGGAAAATAATATCTTGGCGAGAAGAATATTTGATAATGAAAATGGATGAAGATGATGATGATGATGATGATGATGATGATGATGATGATGATGATGATGATCATCATCATCATCATCATCATCATCATCCATTTTCATTATCAAATATTCTTCTCGCCAAGATCACCACAGTCGTCTCAGGGCCCGTATGTAAAAGTCGAGGTTAATTTAACCCACGGCTACGGGCCTAAGCCAGACTAGGACAAAAGAAACCCAAAAGCAAAATTGCATAAGAAAGGGAGAAAAAAAAGCTTCTATAACGGCTTACGCACCTTGCTGGAATGGACCTGCTTCTTGATTTAAAACAAAACAACAGAAACTTCAACCCCTTCAACCCTAGAGCTAGTTTAGTTCAAGGTTAGACTCTAACCCAGGGCTGCAAGCCCTGGGCTCGTATGTGAAACTCGAGGTTATTTTATCCCACGGCTATGGGCCTAACCCAGACTAGGACAAAAGAAACCAAAAAGCAAAATTAAATTAAAAAAGGAAGCGAAGAAAGGAAGAAAAAAATCCTTCTACAACGGCGTAGGTACCTTGTATTGCTGGAATAGTCCGCTTTCTGGTTTAAAACAAAAAACAACAGAAAATATAACCCTAGAGCTAGTTTAGTTCGAGGTTAGACTCTAGCCCAGGGCTAAAAGCCTCGACTATTACATACGGGCCCTGACCTCGATTATTACATACGGGCCCAGATGCTGTACTGTGACCAAAGTGACTGATTCTGTGGCACAGAGTCACCCCATTCGATATAAAGTTCTTTCCGTACGCTGTCGTACGCCTTCATACCTATTGAGACTTTTAAAAACATTGTGGATAATCCATTTTTTAGAAATTTCCTTTAAAAAACAAAATGATAATTTTTAAAAAAATGTCAGCGTGCCAGTTTCTCTGGAGGCAAATCTTTCTTGCTCGTACGTACGTCAAAGGTGTTTTCTCACGACGACGTAATTGTCGAAACGTCATTACAACGTCCCATCTAATCTTATCAGGGAGGAATATTCCGCGCAGAAGTCAACAGTGTCGGTGTAGATTGGAAGATCCAAGTCAAAGAAGGAACGTCTTCTTACCGCAAGCTAGCGGAAAGATTTGTCACAAGCATGTCTCACAGGGGGACAGCTATTTCAGGCAAACACAATTAGACGCGAAATTTGCGACACACGGGACCAAAAAACAACGCCCTCATTAAACAGGACGAGTGGTCGCCCTTCTGTCTCTCGCGGGGGCAAAAAAAAATGTCGCGTACGACATGTGCGAGTATCAGTAAACTGCCATGCGGCGCAAAGTTCAAAACAATTAAGGTCGCTACACTTTCCTTGCTGGGGGGGGGTGTCTGGTTTGTTTGTTTGTCACCGTGCTTCCTTGTTTCCATGTTAGTGTTTATTTGA
>JACVVK020000445.1:250000-257500 GCA_018292915.2 Batillaria attramentaria
GTGATCCAAAATAATCTGGAAACAAAGATACGAAGACACCTAGACTGATGTAACTATGAGATATAATGCTTGTGTGCCCCTGTAGATGCAGTGCACGAATGTGTGTGTGTGTGTGTGTGTGTGTGTGTGTGTGTGTGTGTGTGTGTGTGTGTGTGTGATCCAAAATAATCTGGAAACAAAGATACAAAGACACCTAGACTGATGTAACTATGAGATATACTGTTTGTGTGCCCCTGTAGATGCAGTGCACGTGTGTGTGTGTGTGTGTGTGTGTGTGTGTGTGTGTGTGTGTGTGTGTGTGTGTGTGTGTGTGTGTGTGTGTCCCTTTTCCCTGTTAACTTAAACTCTCCTTAAACCAATAGCTGTTTCTTACTACTTCTATCTCCAAGCACCAATGAGGGAGCAACGATAGCCGAGCTGTAGAGCGTTTGACTTTCACTGCTCGGTTTGTGAGTTCGAATCCCGGCTGGGGCCGAATATCTGCGCTGGCCTTTTTCTCGTTGTCCCGTCTTTCATATCACCCTTATGTATGGCGGAAAAGGACGTGCTAAACCCTGATACACCCACACCCAGCCTGTTGCAATAAGGCAGCAACTAACATCTGGATTAGACATTTCCTGCCTCTTTTTGTGTCATCCCTTGTCACTTGCGCTTTAAATAAACCTATATGTTTGTGATGCCACTGATACGGGAAAACTGCCGCCTTCGAAGCCCTGTGGCTGCTTTCGAGACAGAAAACCATCGCGACCGTTTTCGTGACTTTGTGGCTTCTAATATGTGACCCGTTCTCGCGAAAGGGACCAGAAGTCGCGGTTGGCCGAACGCCGCTACAGGCGAAAAGAGTGCCGGGGGTCAGTATGGCCGCCTTGTGAGTAGCCAACTTCAACTGCTGATATCTCCGTCAATTTTAGTAGTACAGCTTTCATTCTTATATTGAATTAAACTGAATAACCAATAGATTGCAGTGATACACATATCTCAAAATTGATAATTTTCGACTTACAACGAGTCACAACGAATTTTTCCTTCTCGTATGTGGCACCGTTCATTCGGGCCGATCGTCGGGGGTTCTCTCCGGGTACTCCGGCTTCCTCCCCCTCTGCTTTGGAAATGTTCAGCCCACAAAATTTGAAAAAAAAAAATGCAATTCTGAATTCCGAAATTTAAATAGCTGAGCTGTCCCTTCGCACCACGTGATTGTAATGTGTTTATGTCCCAGTGTGTGAGAGAATGCGTGTGATTCACGTGAGCGTGCGTGTTGGGTTCAGTTCGCGGCGCTTTGAGCCGATTCATGAAATTGGGTAAAGCGCCTATACAGTACTCATTATTATTAGTATTATCATTATCATTATTATTATAGAAGTACGACTTTATCTGAGCCTATGGTCCATTCCTGGGACTCGACAAAGCTTCTAAAAATAGCCACCAATCAGCGCCGTCTAGCTGGCCCTCAGACCGCAACCAAATAACCTCATTTGCTCAGTACGCGGTACACTTCTAGAACAACATACACGCCGTCCAGAGTCACCACAATGGTCTCAGATGCTATACTGTGGCCCAGATGACTGATTCTGACACGCCGGCAGTCAGAGTTCTTCCAAACACTGTAGTATGTTTGTCATACGTATTGACACTTTAAATTCTAACCCGTTAAACTAAGTTCCTATCTCAAACTGTAATGCTAGCGACTTTAAAGATCTAAGCTCCCAACAAAAAGCTTTCCGAAGTGTGAAAAATTTGTTACAGAGTCGACCGTGCAAGCACAGTCAACTCTGTCACAGTTGCAGAGTTTTCAGCGCTTCGGGGACCCGTATAAAACCAGTGCACGAGTTTGCCGTGACATTATTTGGCTTTTGGTCAGTGAGCGAGACACATCGCTACAGTGTCCAGCGCTGGGGTGTTGAGTGCTGCACGATCTTTCTCGCTCACTGTCAAAACGCAAACTGAGCTGTGAATCAGGCTGCCCTTGGCTTGTATTGGGGTTTCAGGGACGCTGAAAACTCTGCAACTGTGACAGAGTTGACTGTGCTTGCACGGTCGACTCTGTAAATATTTTTCACACTTTGGAAAACTTTTTGTTGGGAGCTTAGATCTTTAAGTACATTAGTCAAGTCACAGTTGTGTTCTGCTCGTGGTGACCAGAAGACGCAAATTTGGATAAGTCCGTAATTTAAACCTTCGACGGACAACCAGCTGGTAATGCTATGAGGCATTAGGTTCCTACATAAAAATGGAATTAAAGTATATTTAGCATGTGAGTCGTAAAAAAGGAAGGAAAAAACTTGATTTTTACATCCATGTATGCCGTTTTGCTAAAGGAGAAGTTTCATGAGGAGATCTGTCGTGCATTTAAATCTCTCTCTCTCCCCGTGGAGAAACACACACCCACACCCACACACACACACACACACACACACACAGATAGAGAGAAGGGGGGACAGACAGACAGAAGGGGGGACAGACAGAGGGACAGAGATAGCGAGGGACAGACAGACAGAGAAAGAGAGACAGACAGATAGACAGACATACAGATAGCCTGTATGCTTAACGGAAGCAGATCTGGAAATTGCTGCAACACGAAAGTACAAATTACGAGACAACCATCTCCCCCCCCCCACCCCATCTCCTCACTACGACTTTGGATTGAAAATTGACAGATCTCTACTGTTTTCCCCTGGGAGGCGCCGCTCACGCGGTGGAAACACCATCATTCCAAAATAACAACTAATACAACTTTTCAAAGTTTTCATCGGACGGTCTGTGACACTAAGTGGTCAAACACGCACAATTTCGAATTCTAACGCTGGAGCACAACTACATTGCAATGTACAATACTCTACAATACTCATTATTATTATTAGTAGTAGTATTATTGCCAGACGGACACAGTCCCCCGCAGTACGTCAAGGAAGCGCAACAGTACGTCACGTAAAAAGGAGCATAGAGGAAACGTTCTGGGCCCGTATGTAAAACTCGAGGTTAATTTAACCCACGGCTACGGGCCTAACCCAGACTAGGACAAAAGAAACCCCAAAACAAAATTAAATAAAAAAAAAAGGAAGCGAAGAAAGATAAACATTTTTCTATAATTATGGGCATAGGCACCTTGCTGGAATGGACCCGCTTCCTGATTTAAAACAAAGGGTGGGTGTTTGGGTGTTTGGGGGTTTAACGTCCTTTTCCACCACATAGGGTGATATCAAAGACGGGGCAACGATGAAAAAGCCAGCACAAATATGTGGCCCCAGCCGGGATCGAACTCACGACCCGATCATTAGAAGTCCAACGCTCTACCATTCGACCATCCCGGCTACCCGATTTAAAACAAAAAAACAACAAAAAATGTAACCCTAGAGCTAGTTTAGTTTGAGGTTACACTCTAGCCCGGGGCTAAACTCCCTAACCCCGACTTTTACATGCGGGCCCTGAGCAAGTAATTTCAAAAACAAATTGAATATACTATCGTCAATTGAATTAAAACTAAACGCCAGAATTTTATGATATATCGCACCAAACGTAAAACGCGGGCGTTCTACAAGCCGGTCATAGTAGTTCAAGTGTGGTGGTGTCATTAGTCGGCTCAAGTCTCAAAACTTGTGGACCGGCCCTCGCACAAAGCGAGTTAGCAGATGGGAACGACCAACAGCAAATAAAAAAAATCGTCCCGAAGACTATCTGTGAGACCGAATTGTCAAAATGTGGCAGATTCTAACTTCTAGGTGACAAAATATTCGCACTGAATAACAAAGTAATGATAAAATGTTCATAGAATATTCATCTTTGAAACACTTTACGTTAATTGTCGTCGACACTAAATTGTTAAATGTGGCAGCTTCTAACTTCTAGCAGACAAAACATGACCACGTTAATTTGTTTTTAAACGTGAAAAAAAGAAGAAACATCTCTGAAAGAACTTTAAGTGATTTCTCCTTGACGCTAATGTACTAAATTGCGACTGCTTCTATCAGTCTAAGCTGGCGAACTGTTTAGCGACACAATTTCACGTTTTATAATTTATACAAAAAAACCTTCAAAAGCACCATCACCTCTTGGGAATGAAACCCAATTTGTGAACAAACTCTCCTGGGAACGGAAAAACTGGGAGGCGTCCGTCAGGAAACCAGCTATAGCCGATTCCAATTAGATCCAGAACCACAGCAACCAGGACCGAGAACCACAGTCAAGGACACATCACAGACTTTCAGTTCTCTCCCCTTCACTTTCTCACCTTCACGATTGGTTGGTTGTTTTGGAGGTTAACGCCCTTTCCGGCGTCCAGTGAAGTAAGGATGATACCGAAGAAGGGCCGAGGGAAAAACTACTACAATATTTCTTGAAGCCACTTTGCGGAAATCGAACTCACAACCCGAGCATCCACTGTCCAACACCCTACTGTTTTCTGAACTTGGTATATATATAGAGAGAGTATACGACTATCGTAGAGCACAATAGAAGTTTTGAACACAGCACATCAATTCGTAAAGATCACGTGGTTTTGGAATTTTCACTTCTAACTCCCGAAAGAAAGAACTCAGTCCACCTTCCACTGGTATCAAATCATACGCCTGAAGCATAAGACTTGTTCACTGACGCACATATACTGACACACACACACGCACACGCGTCCTACACACGGCACCAAAGATCAACCATAAACTTCATGAACGCCAGTGTGCACGACTGAATCAAGCCAAGAGCACACACGTCACTTCTCTGGCAGACACAGGTGGCTCAGTAAAGCCCAAAGCACTGTGGGATTTTCCCGCCTCTCTCTCCCGCTCTCTCTGTCTCTCTCTCTCTCTCTAGCGCTGGTATTGGCGTTCGGATGTTCGGCGGACCTGCAGTGGGCCCTCTCTCTCTCTCCTCTCTCTCTCTCTCCCCCCGTTCAGTCCCAAGCCGTTTCATGTGCTGTGTAAGCTCCTGGAACACGGGATGTGGATTTTGGAGGCCGCAGCGTGTATAGCAATAAAAAGATATAGGAATGCTAACTAACTATGACTAGAAAACTATGCATGCTCTCTCTCTCTCTCTCTCTCTCTCTCATCTCTCGCTTTCTGTTCCTTTTCTTTCTTTCATTCAAGTTAGTTTGTACAACCTTGCGACAGTGTAACAAGGACAGTTTGTAAGACAGGCAGTCTGTGATGCATATACAAGCCATTGTCCTGTTAACATTTTTGTCAGTGTGTGTGTGTGTGTGTGTGTGTGTGTGTGTGTGTGTGTGTTTGCGCGTGTCCGTCTGTGTGTGTGTTTGCGCGTGTCCGTCTGTGTGTGTCCGTCTGTGTGTGTGTGTGTGTGTGTGTGTGTGTGTGTGTGTGCGTGCGCGCTCTCGTGCGTCCTTGCTTGCGTTTGACTTCAATCCTGTACATCAAAAACGCACTAAGCTAAACAGATACTCATCTTCTTATCCACAAGGTCAAGATCAACTTAAGAGCACCCCACCTCACTACAGATGCAGCGGGCGACATTTTCCGCCTGACTGTGTTCAGATAACGATGGTTTAAATAACCCGGGGCGTCCGGTTCAGCTGCTGGCGATGACTTGAGACATGATCGATATGAAATGACAGGCGGGCGAGAGGTTTCTGAACACACCGTGTTTGCACTGTCCTCCAATTTGATTAGCAGGGGAAGTCACTCTTTACCACCGCTTTCTGTCAGGTCCGACAACTCTTAACACTCTGTCACAGTCTCTCTCTCTCTCTCTCAAATAAATTTTCGGTCGTTCGTTCGTTCGTTCGTTCTCTCTCTCTCTCTCTCTCTCTCTCTCTCTCTCTCACACACACACACACACACACACACACACACACACACACACACACACACGCACGCACACACACACACACACACACACACACACACACACACACACACACCCGCGCGCGTGTTCTCTCTCAAATCTTGTCAGTATTTGAACTTGATGGCACGAGCAAGACAGATTATTTTTTGCCGTGAAAGCGAAATGATAAACATTTTGTGCGCCTCTCTGTGCCCACCCCGCTCTCTCTCTCTCTCTCTCTCTCTCTCTCCCCCTTAATTAAAAAACAAAACAAAACCCTAGTGTAGCAAAAAGCCGTCGATTCACCGAATGAATCTTAGTTCAGCATGTATCATCTGTGGGCAAGTATAGTAACACACACCGACACAGACAGACACAGACAGACACAGGCACAGGCAGATACAGACACAGACAGACACATATAGACACAGACATACACAGACAGACACAGGCAGATAAAGGCTGATACAGGCTGACACAGGCACAGACAGACAGGCACAGGCATAGGCAGACCAGACAGACACAGACAGACACAGACACAAGCAGAGGCAGACTGACAAACCGACAGACAGGCACAGGCACAGGCATGGACAGACAGACACAGACACATACTCAGACAGGCAGGCAGGCAGGCAGGCAGGCACAGAAACAGACAGACAGACAGACAGACGCAAACACGTTCCGTATTGTCTGGTTGCTAGTTTGCTGTCCACCTCACCGATCTTCCAGTTTGAGATAATAAAAATTGAATTTGAAACGCGCGTCCGAAGGCAGTAGTCCCGAATCCTCTGACAGGTCGACTAAAAGTTGTCATCAAATGTACAAAGTTTACTAGTCCTATTGCCACTTATAGTACCGGCAATGCCCAACGTGTATCCACTGTGCTATAGCGGTTTCATGGTCCTTGGTCGCAGCTCGTTTACAGCAGGAAGTTCTGGCTGTTTCTCGTAACTCAGCCCAGGGGGGTTCAATGTCTGAAGCCAGCGTCTTTTGGTATCGACTACAGTGTAGAGGCTATTGTGGATTAGATGCTCAACGATCGGGCTCTTTGGTACATTGTCCATCGTTGTAAATCTCTCTCTCTGTCTCTGTCTCTGTCTCTCTCTCTCTCTCTATTCCGTTGCGTTTTTGGCTTATATTTGGTTGTTTGCTTCGTGTTTGTCCTTGACTGATTGTTTAGCAGTTTTGGTTGCTTGAATTTTTTTTTCTCTCTTTCTTCTTCTTCTTTCTGTCTGTCTTTCTTTCTCTCTTTTGTAATTTAGAGTAGCAACGGCAAGTTTGGAAATGGTAATTGTGCCAATAGCTTTACCGTTGAAAAATAAAGGATCATTGTCATTGTCATTGTCTCTCTCTCTCTCTCTCCACCTTGTTTGATTTCCTAGTCGTATAAGACCTCTTCTTGTTGTTCTTTTCAGTTTTTTTTCTTTTTATGATAGTGCAGCTACGGGAAGTTTGGAAATGGTTTTTGCACACCCGGCGATAACTTCTTCCGTTGTAAAATAAAAGATCGTTCTCTCTCTCTCTCTCTCTCTCTCTCTCATGCGTCTGCATAATCTTGGAAAATGCGTGCAAGGGACATATTATATGAGTGCGCGCGCGCAAGTGCGTTCGTGTGTGTGTGTGTGTGTGTGTGTGTGTGTGTGTGTGTGTGTCCATGATGGCAGAAAAAAACTTAGGGTTTTGTTGTTGTTGTTGTTGTTGTTGTTCTTTGTTTGTTTGTCTTGT
>JACVVK020000445.1:262500-265000 GCA_018292915.2 Batillaria attramentaria
TACTACCACTACTACTACTACTACTACTACCACTACTACCACTACTACTACCACTACTACCACTACTACTACTACTACTACCACTACTACCACCACTACTACCACTACTACTACCACTACTACTACTACTACTACCACTACTACTACTACTACTACCACTACTACTACTACTACTACTACTACTGATAATAATAATAATAATAACAATGATGATGATAATAATAATAAAGATATTAATAATAATAATAATAATAATAATAATACCTTTGTATTGTGTGGGCGCTTTTATCCAATTTCTTGAATTGGTTCAAAGCGTCGCGTGCTGAACCCAACACGCACGCTCACGTGAATCACACGCATATTTTTTGGCGCACTGGACATGAACACAGTACAATCACTTGGTGCGAAGGGTCAGCTCAGCTATTGTAATTTCGTAAATTAGACCTGCATTTATTTTCAAATTTTATGGATTGAACATTTCCAACGCAGAGCAAAGGGGGAGGCAGCAGGAGAGAATCCCCGACGGTCGGCCCGAATGAACGGTGCCACATACGCGAAGGGAAAATTCTTCGCCCCGAGTGGGACTCGAACCTGACCTCTCGCATTGGTGGCAAAGTCTCTTAACCACTAGACCACCGACCGTCCCGGAGTATGATCATATCTAATGTTGGAATGAAGTTTATATTTACAATGTCGTGATCAGATCAGAGACTGAAAACAGGAGTCTCGACCCTTGATCCTCGCTTCTAGTATCGGCTAAAGTCAAAGCACCCCAAGTCGCACCCGTGAAGTAAGTGAATCTCGGCTGTGTGGCAACAGCCTCGCCATTGGGCCCATAGCACACCCGCTGTGGGTAGGAGCCGACCTAGGGTAGGAAAAGTCCCGCTTGCCTCGGCTGGGACTCGAACGCGCGTCTCCCAGTCCATGGTCCGAAGTGCTAACCACTACACTACGGGGGGCCGGTGAAATAAATGAACTGAATTTTATTGCTGATTCAAAACTCCTAACACGCAACATTCACCTAGAAACCCAAACTTTCTCATCGTTTTGTTAAAACCTTTCTGACACTCAAGCCCAGGCCCCCTTTCCCGTGCCGCTTCAACGGTCTTTGAAATTTTGAATGAGCCAATCAGAGACCGGAACTGCAGGGGCGTGGCTATACAGAAGTACCCACAATCCTCGCTGTTGAGACACTTCCTGAGTAAAAGATTACATTTTGCCCGTGACATTTTCAGTCGCAGCCCGCAACCGACAGTGAGATGATGATCCTACTTCCTGTTCTGTGTAGCAGAAATTTTGGAAACCTGAGGTTGGAAATGCCAGCCAAACATTCTCACAATGTGTTGGTGATAGTTCAGTCGAGGGGCGTTCGCTGCGTCAGATTATGGTGTGAAAAACATCACCACTCCCATCCCCAGCCCCCGCCACTGCACTGCCAAGACCCATCCCTTCTCAAGACAAACAAACTGACATGAGAGATGAGAGAACACAGTAAGTATATTGTCTATACCGCAAGACAGTCAACACGTACATGACAAAATCTGAAACTGTTCAGTGTACAAATTCAAATTAAAATCAAGCACTCAGTCAATGTCCATTTCTTCTTCTCATGCCGTTTCCTCTCTCTCTCTCTCTCTCTCTCTCTCTCTCAGAAGACAAATGGTCTTTGTATGCCTATAACTTCTTCCGTTGTAAAATAAAGGATCGTTATCGTTATCGTTATCTCTCTCTCTCTCTCTCTCTCTCTCTCTCTCCCTCTCCCTCTGTCTGTGTGTGTGTGTGTGTGTGTGTGTGTGTGTGTGTGTGTGTGTGTGTGTGTGTGTGTGTGTGTGTGTGTGTGTGTAAGAGAGAGAGAGAGAGAGAGAAACAGACAGACAGACAGACAGACAGACAGACAGACAGACAGACAGACAGACAGAGAAGGAATGTTGTGTGCTAAACACATGCCAAGAAGTTCAAGGTTCATTGGCACACACTCTTGTTTATCCTCCTCTTCTCAAAAAGATGCTGGAGAATAATTTTCATTTTTACAGATTCCTAATTTATCATCATCACCATCAGCAGCAGCAGCAGCAGCAGCAGCATGATCACCACCTCATCCTCCAGTACCGCCACCATCGACACACACACACCACGAACACAAACAACGACCTACCAGGAAACTGCCTCAACCCACTGGTAGTGTATGTACAAAGTAGACAGTGACCTAAGTTGGTTAAAAGTGAAGAATGAGGCGCGGTCTGACACGGTCCCTTCTACAGTCTGATAAATCTTGAAAGAAGCGAGACGGTAAAGTTTCTATTGAATTACAAAAACCTGTCTTCGCCAGACCTGCTCTTTGTGAGGTGTCTGGTTAACCACCCAACCTCTCCCCCTTCCCTGCTCCCCATATCCATCCCCTTACCCCCCTCCCCACCTCGCCCCACCCCCTCCCCCCGACCCCCTACCCCCACCCCCTCCCCACGACGTCACAACGTCCCGTGAGCGTATCAGAAGTGAT
>JACVVK020000445.1:270000-280000 GCA_018292915.2 Batillaria attramentaria
ATGTTTTTTATGCACAGCAAGAAATTACCACCGATCCTAGAGGCGAGAAAGAAGACCAAACATGCGGCCACAAACGTGCAGACTTTTATTGCGAAAGACCCGGCTTAGCTGGTGGGGTTTTTTGTGTGTGTTGGACAAGTCTGCATTGAATTTCTCCCATCCCTTTTCTTGCGACAGGAGAGCAAAATCGCCTGTAGGCTTTATATATTAACAGGGACTCCAAATCCGACGCCAAACATTGGATCGACTGAAACCGAGAAGGGAAAACTTTCCCAGTCTAGGCGTTAACGAAACCTGAAGTATGTTTTCCAAGCTGGTTTCCCTTGTCTCTCACTGTTGGTTTGGGACTTGTACCAGGCGTGCTTGGAGCTGCTGGATCTGGGAAGGTGGCACAGTGGGTGGGGAAATTAGTTCTGGCATCTGTTTCACAGGGTCCCCGGGGCAGCGACTTGGTGTAGCACGCAGGGGCTGTAGGTCCCGAGACCAGGGACAGAAAGCCGCTTATCAAAAAGCAAAGCTACCCTAGGCTGTTGTGTCCATCTGAAAAAATAGACAGAAATGGAAGTTGATTTGTGTCATCAGGATTTTTCATCCGTTTTTCTGTCTTCGTGTTGCCTTTTGCGGTTTCTGATATATTTGGTTTGGGGAATAAGGAACGTGAACGCCCCCCCCCCCCACCACCACCACCTCTCTCTCTCTCTCTCTCTCTAATGCTCGGGTCGTGAGTTGGTATCCCGGCTGGGGCCGAATATTTGTGCTGGCTTTTTCCTCGTGGCCCCGTCTTTGACCCATCACCCGTACGTGGTGGAAAAGGGCGTTAAACCCACAAGCACTCTCTCTCTCTCTCTCTCTCTCTCTCTCTCCACCCCCACCCCCCATGGCTGAGTGCCTGTCTGTCCGTATGTCTGCGTGTCTGCGTGTAAATCTTGAGCGTTGCGTGTGTCTGTCTAGTTTGACCACACTCTCTTCAAATTACAAGGCGTGAGGGTGAGAGAGCGGCCAGACAGCTCCAGTGGAGACAAGGACACTGACGCAGATTAACCCGACTCTCTTGACAGGGCGGATGGGGGGGGGGGAGGGGGACGGGGGGATGGGGACGGGGTGGTGGTGGTGGCGGTGGTGGTGTTTGTGAGTTTCACGTCCTTTTCCACGACCTATGGGTTAGATATCAAAGACGGGGGCGACGATAAAAAGGCCAGCACAAATATTTGGCCCCCCGGCCGGGATTCGAACTCACGACCCGAGCATTGAAAGTCCAATACCCTAGCGTTCGGCTATCCCGGCTCCCCCTCTTGGCAGGTCTTGAAAACATTTCAGGAAAACCAAACATGAGGGTACAACACGAGATAATATGGATTCAATAATAATAATAATAATAATGATTAAACCACCACAACCACCACCACCAACAACAACAACAACAATAACAACAACATCAATAACAGCAACAACACCAACAGCAACAACGACAACAACAGCAACAACAACGACAACATCAGCAATACATCATACTCAGCCTATTTTCATGATAAGTAGAACACTGATATCAATTATCATACTGACGTCTGTACAAGATGAGATATCAACAACAACGACGACGACGACAACAACAACAACAACAACAACAGCAACAATAATAATAAATAATCTTTCTTCACGACAAGTAGTGCTCTGAATGCAATACACTGTATGGCCTCTGTACAACAAGAGTCAATGTCCTTTCAATGATAATCAACATTATTAACATCGTCGTTATCGTAGTCGTCATCATTGTCATCGTCGTCGTCGTCGTCGTCATCATCATCATTATCATCATCATCAGATGAGAAGAAGAAGTCGCCAGCAACATCAGAGGGGAGCCGGGTTGGCCGAATGGTGCAGCGTTGGATTTCCAATGCTTGGGTCGTGAGTTCGAATCTCAGCTGGGGCCAGAATTTGTGATGGCATTCTTCTCGTTGGCCCGTCTTTGATATCACCCGTCCGTGGTGGAAAAGGACGTTAAACTCCCAATCACCCACCCGCAACATCAGAATACATATGTACTACCACCTCCTTGACCGCTGGGAACAAGTCGTGCTGATGCGCTTACGCACAGGCCATAATCGACTGAACGCCCACATGGACAGGAAGATGAAGCTGGCACCTACACCAACATGCCCCTGTGGCGAAGACGACCAAACCCCAGAGCATGTTCTAAAACAGTGCAAGATACTTTAACAGCTGAGACACGAAGTATGGCCAGCAGAAACCCCACTACAATCCAAGCTCTATGGAAACAGAGACGAGATGGAAAAAAAAACGACATCAATTCTCTCACTGTCCGGCCTGACGGTGTAAATGGCGAACGACAGGAACAAGAAGAAGCTGGAAATAGATAGAGTGCAATACATTGACGTATGCTAGCCGCGCAAAGAAGAAACGTGAATTTAACTACAACAATAACAACAACAGCAGCAGCAGCAACAACAACAACAAAAAGTAGCAGCTACCACAACAAGACAAAGAAGAATCAAGAAGAAAGATAAAGACGGGAAGAGAAGGAAAAAAGAAAGAAAGAAGAAGGAACAGAAAATGGAACGGAGTTAAAGAAGAAAATAGAAGAAAACAAACATTGAATCGGACGAGTTAAACCGGCGAATTGTCACTTCCACGTATCCGGGTTTTGTAATTTTTTTTCCCCCTGAGATTTGGCGTTATTTTTTTTATTTTTTTTTTTTGTGGACACGGGTATCTCCTCGGCAATTACTATAATTACTTCCACTCTGTATCTGGAAACAGTGATCCGGCCAAAAAAGATCAGACGTGAAGATCCGAGTGAAATTTGGGGTAAACTGAATCACTGGCTCAGCTGAACAAATTCAGTTTTTTTATTTTGACATTTTATCCGTTCAGCGGAAAATGTGCATTATTAAATTCTCTTCTTTCCCTTTTCCTTTCATTCTCTGTCGGTTCTTCTGTCCGTCTTGCACACGCGCGCACACACACACACACACACACACACACACACACACACACACACACACACACACACACACACACACACACACACACACACAATTACGCGTTGCAGCCTAACTCGGCCTCATTTTGGTTCTTTTGTCTTTTTTTCTCCCTTTCTGCTTATTAATTCCCTTTGCGTTTGTTTGTGATCGTTGCCGACTGTCGTTGCTGCTAGCCTTATTTTTGTTGTTGTTATTGTTGTTACTGTTATTGTTGTTGTTGTTGTCGTTGATGATGATGATGATGATGATGATGATGATGACAGTTTGTGGTATTTTCGTTTCGTGTTGTCTGTTCGTTCTCTGTGTTATTTTTGTTCGTTCCCTTGCTACACTAAAATCTGGCTGGTTTGTTGTTGATGTTTATCTGTTTGTTTGTTTGTTTGTTTGTGTGTTTGCTTGTTTTGTTGTTTGGTAACTGGTTGTCTGGTTGTTGTGGTGGTGGTGTTTTGTTCTTGGTTTTAAACGGATTTATTTCTTTGCTTTTTGTGAAGATACAAGAAATTTGTTTTGAGCATTGACGAGAAGAACGTACAGTATACTCAATAAACATTGAGTCACAGCAATCTTGCAATGGCAGATCAATAAGTGGTCATCAAATTACGAGAGACACTATGACAATGATAATGACACTTTATTTTTCAAGGATAAAAGATTAAGTACAGCGTCCTTTCTTCTATCTTGTGCTTGCTACATTCTACTACACAAGCTCTCTCTCTCTCTCTCTCTCTCTCTCTCTCCCCCCCCCTCCCCCCGAACTTCAATTTATGGTTAAAAAAAAAAAAGTTAGAGGGCACGCATAAGTGCAGGCTCACACCTATACAGAATGGATACGACATCATGGCTATGGAGATCTATAACATTTACGCCTTGGCATAAGTTGTACAGATCATCTGAAATTTAGTGGAGAGAGAGAGAGAGGGAGGGGGTGGGGGGTGGGGGTGGGGGGGTCAGTTGGTGAGCATTCCTTTTTCATCAGTTTTGTCGTTGTTGTCGTTGTTTCCTTTTCTTTAAGGATAGTAGGGTAGGGATGTCATTGGTAGGATGGTTCGTTGGTGTTGTTTTCTTTGTTGTTATTTGTTGTTGCGTTTTTGTTTGTTTGTTTGTTGTTGTTATTATTTTATTGTGGGAGGGTACATGTATAGCAAGGCACCGCGGTCTACAACCTTGACCCAAAGAATTACGTCTGTAACGCTAACGCTAACCAGCATTTAGTCTAGTCTTGCATAATTTACTCCTGTAAAAACCGTTCTTATTCCACACGCCAAAGGAGATACAGCGTCCGCAGACAGGCTCACAGGCGCCAATGCAGGGCTATGTCGAGATAATATTTCCCACTTTCAGAGAGCCGCCCAAAGGGTGTTAACTCGCCTGAAATTTTACACAGTTGCAGCCCTTTATTACTGTGTGGTTACTCGTCTCGCTTGGAGCGAAATAAGTGAAATAAAGTCCACGCTATTATGGAGAATGAATGTAGCTAGATTACGGAATGCAGTGTCGAATACGAGTCTCACATACTGAAGCGAACACTAAAAGGATTGCGTTTTGGAGGGGGGGGGGGGGAGAGAAGATTTTAGGTAAATGCTCTCTCTCTCTCTCTTTCTCTCTCTCTCTCTCTCCTTTATTTCGTTTAGTGTTTAGAGTTTTCTTCCTTTGTTCATATTTTCGTAATTTTAGCAACGGCAAGTTCGAACATGGTATTTCTGCAAAAAAACTTTACCGTTGGAAAATAAAAATTATTGTCACTGACACACTCTCTCTCTCTCTCTCTCTCTCTCTCTCTCTCTCTCTCTCTCTCTCTCTCTCTGGGGAGCCGGGATGGCCGAATGGCAGAGCGTTGGAATCTCAATGCTCGGGATGTGAGTTCGAATCCCGGCTGGGGCCAAATATTTGTACTGGCCTTTTCCTCGTTGCACCGTCTTTGAAATCACCCTTACGTGGTGGAAAAGGACGTTAAACCCTCAACCCCCCCCCCCCCCCCCCCGTGTCTCTGTCTCTGTCTGTCTGTCTGTCTGTCTGTCTCTCTCTCTCTCTCTCTCTCTCTCTCTCTCTCTCTCTCTCTCTCTCTGAAATTACACCAGAAACACTCGCATCCCCTGGGTACTGCTCACTAGTCACTACTCATCGTACTTCGCCGATCAGGTTCCCCCCTCCCCCCCTCCCTTTCTTCCCCCGGCCCACTTAGTACCATCAGACACACAGACAGACATGTACCCGTTTTTCTCCCTCCGGTCCGTACACTGCGTTACCTAATATGCTGCGACTGTCAGTTCGGACAGCTGGACGTACTGGGGATAGTGTCAGGCATACCATTGATTTTTGTTGCTTTCACTGCTGGAGAGAGTCAATGACTTGTCGCTGGAATCGCTGTTACAGCCGACGGTGAGCGTCTTATGGCAAATTGACTCCTGGGGGGGGGGGGGGGGAGGAGTTTAACGTCATTTTTCCACCACATACGGATGATGTCAAAGACAGGGCAACGATGAAAAAGACTGCACAAATATTGGGGGGAGGGGGGGGGAGGGGGGAGAGTCAAGAATCAAGAAACCTTTATTTTTCAACGGTAGAGGTAATTTACGTAAAACAGCCAATTTTCATAACACCCCCCCCCCCCCCTTCTCTCTCTCTCTCTCCAGAGAGTAAGAGAGACCTGTGCGCCTTTGATATCTCATCCATGAAAAATAAAGTTTCAGTCAATCAGTCAGTAAGTCTCTCCCCCCCCCCCCGCCCCTTACACACACACACACACACACACACACACACACACACACACACGTCCTGACCTGTACCCTATGCATGCTCCATACTCAATAATCCATCACAGCAAAGCTTACAAGAACATCGTCAGTATCTGCTAGTCCCGTGAGACACCAGCCAACAGGCATCCCATAATCTGCTCCATGACGGCTCTCACCAGTTATTCGAATACAACTGGTTCCAGGAAATGCAAATGACGCTGTCTTAATGGTGGGTATGCATCAGATAAAACTATCTGATACTATGAGAGCACGGAATGACCAACGACTGTTCAGGGCATGGAGAGATGAATAGGCGTTTCCTGTGAGAAGGACGGGGGTGGGAGCGGTGGGTGCGGTGGGCGTTTTTTTTTTTTTTTTTTGTTGGTCTGTTCGATTGCTTGTTTGTTATGTTTTTTCGTTTCATTTTTTTTCTTTAGTTCTTTCTCTGTGTGTGTGTGTGTGTGTGTGTGTGTGTGTGTGTGTGTGTGTGTGTGTGTGTGTGTGTGTGTGTGTGTGTGTGTGTGTGTGTGTGTGTGTGTGTGTGTGTGTGTGTGTGTGTGTGCGTGCTTGCGTGCCTGCTTGTTCTAGTTTTTGTTGTTTGGAGTGGCTTTTGTTTTCTAAACTAAAGACATAATTTACAAATACTCTCTCTCTCTCTCTCTCTCTCTCTCTCTCGTGAGAAAACATGGTATTTTTCTTCTCCAGATCATCTTAGCAGCTGCTCGGATCGTGCAAAATATTGATTTTTTCAGCTGTTATTTTCTGATATCGTTTCCAACAAACTGCCTATTGAATTTTCTTTTCTATTTTTTCTTTCTTTCTTTCTTTCTTTCTTTCTTTCTTTCTTTCTTTCTTTCTTTCTTTTATTTTGTTCAGAAGGAAACCGATATTCAACACACGCGTCACAAGTATTCCCTTCAATTGTACGGTGGTAGTCTTATGACAGATTATGGAGTCCTGAGGGTACAAAACCTGACAATCTATTCTCTTTCTAGTCGGACAGATCCCTTAGCAGACAAACCTTGCATCATTCGTACGGATTCTTTTGATTAGCAGCCAAGTGTCATCATTTCAGAACGACAGGATGTGATTTACGTCCCTTGGCGGAAGTACGTCCGCTCTCGTTCTGATTGGCCACGCGACAGGGCCTCGTTTTGTGAGCAGCGTAATGACACGTTGAAATTGTGTTTGTCTTGTTCCGTCTTCTTTGAAAGGGTGTGTTTGTGATCTGTTGCAGTCTTTGTAGGAACAGATCGAGCCCCCCCCTCTCTCTCTCTCTCTCTGGGAGCGGGGATAGCCGAATGGTAGAGCGTTGGACTTTCAATGCTCAGGACGTGAGTTCGAATCCCAGCTGGGGCCAAATATTTGTACTGGCCTTTTTCTCGTTGACCAGTGTTTGATATCACCAATACTTGGTGGGAGAGGACGTTAAACTCCCAAACACCCACCGCTCTCTCTCTCTCTCTCTCTCTCTCTCTCTCTCATCACCCATTCGTGGTGGAAAAGGACGTTAAACTCTCAAACATCCACCCTCTCTCTCTCTCTCTCTCTCTCTCTCTCTTTTCAGAGTGTGTGTTGCCAGCAGATTAATCATTACGTCAAACTAGGCTCATTCTCCAAGAACAGCCTCCGCTTCAAGACAGACAGACAGACAGAATCATGGGGACATGATAACAAAACGTTAAAACACATGCAAACCTATAGACATATGTGACCCGTTCTCGCAAAAGGGACCGCAAGTCGCGCTAGACCGAACGCCGCTACAGGCGAAAAGAGTGCCGGGGGTCGGTATGGCCGCCTTGTGAGTAGCCAACTTCAACTGCTGATATCTCTGTCAATTTTAGCAGTACAGCTTGCATTTTATTATTGAATTAAACTGCATAACCAGTAAATTGCAGCGATATACATATCTCAAAATTGACAATTTTCGACTTACTTTGTTTTGTGAGAACGGGTCACAATTTTAGTCTATAAGCGAAGATTTACTCGTAGGCAGCAAGACGGTATTTCGCAGTTTTGGTGGCATCAACCGCTGATTGGCAGTGCAATGATTTGGAAGGGCATAGCACTGGAAAAACCACCCGTGTTTTTCCGTGTTTAGCGATGTCCAGCGCGATCGAACTGACAGCATTGATTAAGCAGTCTGTGAGCAGACTGTTAGCAACCATTAAGCATGTTTTTAGCATAAGTGTTAGCAGTGCTATATCCCTGCTGACACTGCTGAATGTAACACGCTGCATGTACTCCCAAGCGTGAAGTGCCCCCCCCCCCCCCCCCCCCCCCCCCCCCCGGTTAAGTTCGTTTGTTTCTTCGCTTTTTGTTTCAGTCTTCTTTTCAAATCAAATCAAATCATCTTTAATATCCAGTCCTTTTAAAACAAGAAAAATTTTCTTTTGGTGTCCGCTCTGCACAATAGAAGTTAGGTTAAAAATATCACATAAAAGTATACACTCTGATAATTCCGATAATAAATTAAATTAGGCTAAATGATGCGTGTTAGCAGTGCTACAATGTATATCGGACACGGACGCACGCACCATTATAATAATGATAAGAATAATAATAATAATAATCCATTTAAAGACAGGACTATCACACACGCACGCACGCACGCAGAGTATGCCGTACTTTTAAAAACATGAACATACCATACAAGTGACAAAGCAATCAACCTTCAATACAGCACGATTTTTTAAAAACAAATATCGGCAGCACGTTTTTGTTGTTCATTTGTCCGTTCTCAAGTTTACTTGTTCGTCTTTCTTTCTCCTCGGCAAAAAGGAAATAAACTCTCCTTTTCTACTGAATTTTCAACCAAAAAAAAATCCCCAAAAGTCATACCCGCCTGGTAGGTCGTCCAGCGAGTTCTACCCGCGAGAAGTCACGCTTACCAAAAAAAAAAAAAAAAAAAACGAGCACGAACACAAACTATATCGACGTCTCTGTACGACCTCAGTTGATCGGAAAATCTATGATGATTAGAGTCTAGTTTCCGACAGATGTGGCTATCTCCTGTTTCAGTTAAAGAACTCGGTTTCTCGGCTCACAAACAGAGGGTGGGCGGGAGTTTCACGGCTGACAAACAAACAGACAAAAAAGGCCAAGTGAGATAGATATTGCCTAGCAGGCGGCCATTTGAGCGGACTCATTTTACAGGGATATACAAGAGTTTTACAAGTTAAAGGACTGGTGAATTGGAAAGTGGGTTTTTCTTTCCCAGAATGTTGTCAACGGTTCAGAAGTTTTAAAGAAAATAAGATAAAATGAAGTAGATGAAAATTAATACACTATATAAAAAGGAATGAACCAATTGGTTATTTTCACACACACACACACACACACACACACACACACACACACACACACACACACACACACACACACACACACACACACACACACACACACACACACACACCACGAGAGAGAGAGAGAGAGAGAGAGAGAGAGAGAGAGAGACAGACAGACAGACAGACAGACAGAGACAGAGAAAGACAGACAGACAGACAGACGACAAACAGACAGACAGACACAGACATACAGGCAGACACAGAGAGACAGACAGGCGCAGAGAGAGAGAGAGAGAGAGAGAGAGAGAGAGAGAGAGAGAGAGAGAGCCCATCAATAAAGTTCTTGTTTGTTTGTTTGTTTGTTTGTTTGTTTGTTTGTTTGTTTGTTTAAAGTCGTAGACAGTGAAAGAAAAAAATTCCAAAGTGTGATCATAGCCTCCTCTCGGTCACTGCTTCAATCTATCACATTCTGTCTTTCCAGGTCTCCGACACAATTCACACTCAGGTAGAACGAAAATTGTCGCAAAGGAGCCATGTGCCGATGGAACGGTCAGTAAATAACACGTGATAACAGCGCACTAGTCTAAAAATACTCTTTAGAAACATTTTCAGCTATATGTGGAAAGAGTCGTGTACATTTTGAGCCGATCGATTCACTATTCGCCACTCAGACGGCCATTTTGTTTTAGCCCCGCGATTCGGGCGTTTGGTAAATCAACTTTTATTGCACGTTCAGCAGCGTTTGGTGAGGAATTTCGTCCTCACACGACCTAGAAACGTAAAGGAGGCGAATCAGCCTTTCGGGCGGATATTGTGCTGTGCTTTAAACTACTCTCTCTCTCTCTCTCTCTCTCTCTCTGTAGCAAGAGCAGTTAGTTAGAGAGACATGTGTGCCATTTATTTCATACTTGGAAAATAAAGTTTCAGTCTGTCAGTCAGTTAGTCTCTCTCTCTCTCTCTCTCTCTCTCTCTC
>JACVVK020000445.1:285000-292500 GCA_018292915.2 Batillaria attramentaria
GTCGCTGAAATGGAAAACTACCTTTTTTCGGAGCTCTGACGCTGTTTTTTCCAGACAGAAGGATGTTTCATTTAGCCAATGCGATCGTTTCTCATGATACGGCGCCGTCTAGTATTAGAGAAAGACCACTTTCTTTGAGCATACGGTCCATTTTTGAGCAAACCTGGGACGCGAAAAAGTTGATAAAAATAGCAACCAATCGGCGCCGTCTAGCTGGTCCTGACTCGGCTGGTTCGACTAACCCATGAGTGATCGGGGAAGTCACATCTTGGGTTAGGGATCTAAACGAACAAACTCTTTGGTGGCTATATCTTTTGCGTTGTGGCTAAGCGCAGGAAAACGTCAGGCTAAAGTAAGAAACATGACAGCGTACCTAAGCTGTGCATGCCGGAGGGGGGGGGGGGGGGGGAGGGGGTCGGAACAGGAAGCAAGCTGCCAGTGAAGCTGGGAATTTTTGTGCCCAAGACAGGCAGATATGACGTGAGTGGATTTGAGTAAAGTGGCTTTTTGGCCTAATCAAAAAGTACTCTCGCAATAATACACTGAGGCCTGAGAGGAAAGGAGACATTCAATGTTTTTGGAACACCTGTCAGGTGCGTGCCCTTGAATTTTCTGTGCATGGTATTTTTTGTTTGTTTGTTTGTTTGTTTGTTTGTTTCTAGTTGTTGTTTTTGTTTTTGTTGTTGTAGTTATAGCTTGTTCTGGGTTATTATTTGTTGTTGTTTTGTTTTGTCGTTTGGTTTTAGTTGTTGTTTGTTTGTTTGCTCATTTGTTTTTTGTTGTTTATTTTGTTGTTGTTTATTTAGGGGTGGGTTTTTTGTTTGTTTTGTTTTGTGTTGTTGTTGTTTTTCTTTCTTTTATTTCGGAAGGGGGGGGGGTATGTGTGTGTGTGTGTGTGTGTGTGTGTGTGTGTGTGTGTGTGTGTGTGTGTGTGTGTGTGTGTGTGTGTGTGTTGGGGAAGTGGATTCAAGCTGACTCTTGAGCCATGTCATCACCTTCTTTAAACAAATGCCCCACACCATGACATCCCTCAACCACCAACATAAAAATATAGCCCTCAGACACATACACCTACATAGAGAAGCTCTGTTTTTTGAAGGTCCCACAACTCTAACACTGGGACTACATGGGTTAATGTTCCTGCCACTTCAACTGTCACAACATGCCACTTCACACGTGACAAAATCAGCGACAGCAAGACCCAATCTGATTGCCACGAACCAATTACCGCGTCAGACAGAGAAAAAAATGAGTGCCTGTCACGAAGGCACTTCAGACGGTACAAAATTCGTGGACAGGATTTTAAGGACTTTTGTTTCCAGCGGTAACGGGGTAACAGATGTCTTGGTATATGTGTCAGTAGGGGCAACTCTGTACAATCGGTTTCACTGACGTTTTTAGATATTGCCTGTATGAGTTGTCTCCCTTGCTGCAGCACGCATGCATTTTGACGTGGCAAAGCGCAGAGTTGCCAGGAAAGTGCAGCGGTTCTGTGTGTGCAAGACAGACAATAATCCTCTGAAAATGTACCGCTTCCTTGCTTTTTTTTTTTTTTCCTCACTATCTTTCCTTTCAAAACCTCTCCCTAAGCGCCGTGAGCACATCAGTTAGGGTGGAGCCGTGCGCTATATCAAGTCTCCATCATCATCTTCATCACACTGGGAAGTGACACATTGACCACCAAAATTGTTCAGAACTGTCCAAGTCTTTGTGGGGCGATCGGTGGTCTAGTGGTTAAGAGACTTGTCACCAGTGCGAAAGGTCGTGGGTTTCGAGTCCCACTAGGGGGGAAATGAATTTTTCCTTCTCGTATGTGGCACCGTTCATTCGGGCCGATCGTTGGCGGTACTCCGGGTACTCCGGCTTCCCCCCCCCCCCCCATCCCCCTCTGCTTTGGAACTGTTCAGCCCACCAGATTAATTTTGAAAAATAAACGCAAATCTAAATTCCGAAATTTAAATAGCCCGAGCTGACCCTTCGCACCACGTGATTGTAATGTGTTTATGTCCGGTGTGTTAGAGAATGCGTGTGATTCACGTGGAGCGTGCGTGTTGGGTTAGTTCGCGGCGCTTTGAGCCGATTCATGATTATCATTATCATCATCATTTGTATAAGGAGGTCTGTGTTTTGGAGTATTTGTGCTTGTGACCACGCCTGTGCAGGTCTCAGAGATTAGTAGTGCCCGGATGCGAAACATTGGCGTTTAATGGCCGCGAAATGAGAACAACTCATCCGCCGTCAGCCATGTTGCCCTCTTCGGCTGCTCAGAGTCAGTGAGCCACAGGTGTGGGTGCTGTTCGTTGCACGACTGTCACCGGCTACTGCGTGTTTTGCTTCAATCAGTTGTACGCAAAGCCTGTCTGTGCGTTTAGTTGTGGAGGTGCCATTAAGATAATGGTGTGATGCTAGACATCTCCAAAACAGCTTAGAAAGGCGTGAGAGGCTAAAAATCTGAAAATTGGAGCCTTTCAGACACACAGAAAAGCTCTGGGCCCGTATGTAACAGTCGGGGTTAGGGAGTTTAGCTCCGGGTAAGAGTCTAACCTCGAATAAACTAGCTCTAGGGTAAATTTTTTTTTTTTTTAAGTCAGGAAGCGGTCCAGTCCAGCAAGGTGCCTATGCCGTTATAGACGGATTTTTTTTTGTCTTTCTCTCTTCGCTTCCTTTTTTTATTTAATTTTGGTTTGGGGTTTCTTTGTCCTAGTCTGGGTTAGGCCCGTAGCCGTGTGTTAAAATAACCTCGACTTTTACATACAGGCCCTGGTTTGTCAAGTCTGAGACGAAGCGAAAAGGGGGGGGGGGGGGGCGGGGGGCGGAGGGGAGGGGCCGGTGGTGAGGTGTAGTGGCTACATTTACTCCATGACTGTCACTTGCCCATCACAGTCCAATGTGGCGGATCTGGCCGTCTGACTGGACAGAATAGCGTTCAGCTGGGCTGTTTTAGTTCTTGTAGCTGTCGTGTCACTTCAGCCCACAACCTGCCCATAAAAGCCTGTCTCCAGGCGCGTTTTGTAGAAAACGTTTAAACCATCTAACCAACCTTACTCGATATCACTCGATCCCCAGAGAGCGTCTCTACATTGCTGGAGTCTAGGACCGGGTCGGTTGGTTAGTTGGAATGTAACGTACCCTCTAGCGAGAGTGATTGGAGCTAGATGGCCCTGGTTTGCAGGCTATGGCAGAAATGGGACAGTAACCCGAACTGTACATTCCAACTGAACACAATTCAATCCAGACAGACTAACAGGTCGACAGCGTGTGTTGTTGTTGGTGTTGTTGTTGTTGTTAATAACAGTGTCTTGAGACACCTTCTCATTTTTTTTACAAGCATACACAATACAATAACCATCCACAAATAAATAAAAAGATATAAGCAAATAAATACTAAACAACAACAACAACAACAATGTAATACCCATTACAATACAGAGAGTAACACGGTGTCCACCAAAACTGCCAAAAAAAACAAAACAAAACACACAAAACAAAACTATATACAACACTGTACACTCCCACAACAAGTATACACAATACAATACAGCACTTATAATGTTTCCTTGACTGTGATTTGCAAATGACACAAACAGGCCCAGTCCACACAGCCAGAGGAAAAATACCACATTAGGCTGGTATCACACAGAAGACGTTTATGTTCGGAAAACATGAAATTGTGACACGACAAACACGGAAAAACACCATGTTCGCTGTTTGTTCGGACTACAAACACCTCCCGTGTGACATCGGGCTTACGAGCCAGCATACTTCAATTTTACTCCCAGATTTTTTTTTTTTTTTTTTTAGAGAAACATTAATTGGTTTATTGCAAAGTCATTGCCGTTAAGCAAACAAAAAAGTGACGACATAAAATACCGCTTGTGGAACCTATTCCAATAATGACGTCCACATTTTTTTTTTATTCAAACAAACAAGAATAAAAAGATACCGGCCCCCGTAGTGTAGTGGTTAGCACTTCGGACCATGGACTGGGAGACCCGGGTTCGAGTCCCAACCGAGGCAAGCGGGATTTTTCCTACCTAGGTCGGCTCCTTCCCAGAGTGGGTGTGCTATGGGCCCAATGGGGAGGCTGTTGCCACACAGCCGAAATTCACCCACTTCAACGGGTGCGCCTTTGGGGGTGCTTCCCTTGGTATGACACGTCTTATGATGTGGATGATTACACGGCCGGCACCACAGGTGCCGTAGTTCCCATGCCTGGCTAATGCCGGGATATTTATGACAGGAAGCGTGGAATGCGGCCCTGTCCCCCAGTCCCAAACCTTACGGACCTCCATAGCATCATCTTACCATCATCCTCATCTCCATCTTCATGCATAATAAAAATTGCCCCAGCTTCCTAGCCCTCTGTCCCATTACCTGGGAGGAACACCACTGGAACTGGCAAAGAGTTGGGGCAGCAAAAAAAAAATAATAAAAAAAAAATAAACAGATAAACACATAACTGATAAACAGAGATACAGTAATGCGAAGAATACCCCAATAGCAACGCCCAAGCAGAACTAAGTAGGAGAAGAAAAAGCACTACACTGTATAAGTATTATATGCAGATATAAAGACATAGATATGTACAATTAAGTAGTAGTTGTTGTTGTTGTCGTAGTAGTAGTTGTTGTTGTTTGTCGTAGTAGTCATAGTAGTACATGTAGTAGTAGTCGTAGTAAGTAGTAGTAATGATAATAATTATGCTCGTAGCCAAACTCAACAACACCACATTCGCCTCAAGAGTTGCTGGAGTAGTGGATGAACCTTCTACCCCACTGGGGGAGCCGGGGTGGTGGAATGGTAGAGCGTTGGACTTCTAATGCTCGGGTCGTGAGTTCGATCCCGGCTGGGGCCAAATATTTGGTGCCGGCTTTTTCATCGTTGCCCCGTCTTTGATATCACCCTATGTGGTGGAAAAGGACGTTAAACCCCCAAACACCCACCCACCCCACTCTGCCCCAGCCGACCGAACCTACAACAGAAGTTTTTGCCTAGAAAAAACGCTAAGCAAATAACATAACAGCAAAACCCTATTTCACATCTCAAGTACGTGTCCAAATGACGTCAATCGACATCCAAAGAAGTCACTAACTATTTCGTGCGGAGCAGCTGCTGTCCCGGTCCCCAGCCCATGCCGCGCTGTGATTGGTGAAAATTAGTGCCATTATTTTGTTCGTCGCTGGCCGGAAGGAGCGTGTTGGTTAACTCCCTTTGGGCGGCGAGGGGTTAATTAATAAAATACACGGGCACGAGCGACGGGAGATGGGGGGTGGGGTGGGGGTGGGATGAGTGGTGGTGGTGGGGAGGCGCTTGGTTTAGACACATGGATTGATTTGGCTGAGAATGAGTTTCGTGTTAGAGTTTTCAAAGTTTGTACAGAATCCTCCCCCCACCTCTCCCCTCCCCCTCCCTGCCCCTCCCCCATCTTCCAGCCTTCCTCTCCTTCTCCCAGTCCACTTCCCCCCAACACACATAAAGGTCTCAGTGCGTTTGTCAAGCATAATACAAAACAAACGCTGTGGAACACGTTTTATCGAATGAGCTTAATCGGGGCATCAGAATCACTCACTCGGACACAGGCCAAACAACACAAATTCATGAGGTCTCAAAATTCCTATATAGTCCCTGTTAGCCTCAGGGATCATAGTCACCCCTAAAACTGCTTCAATGTACAATATATATATATATATATATATATTATATATATATATATTATATATATATATATATATATATATATATATATATATATATATATATTATACCACTCGGCCACTATTACAAGTCATGGTATAAAGTCACATAATTCACCACATGTGGTATAAACATTGTACCCATGACAACCACGCGTGTATTTTATGGCTGTACCTAAAGGCCATGTCACACGAGAGGGCAAAAAACACTTGAAAACATTGGTTTTCAGATGTTTCGCTGCGAAACAGTGTGTTTTGTCGTGTGACATACTTCACAACAATGTTTTCAAAACACTGTTCGATCGTGTTTTCAGTTTTAGAGCCTGCCCTAAAATCCGAAAACATGTTTTGTGTTTCAACCAATGAAAGCCGCCGTGCGGAGTGTCAAGTGACACCTTCCCGTATCCGCTCAGTCAACATGTATGTTTAAGGAAAAGAGACATCGACTTTACCCAGAAACCCCATCCAGAGGTATTTCATACGCATTGAAGTTCTGCATACAAGAAAAGGGTGTCTAGTAAGGTAGGAATGTCTTGACCGTAGCAGGGAAACTTGTTTTCAGTGTGACATCGCCTTAAAGAGTGAACAGGTATTACCCCTAGCAGTGTTCCAGCAGTGTGTTCTGGTTGAAAGGATTTGCGTCACAATATGACGCGAAAAGGGACTAAAGAATAATTTACGTCACGACATGACGTAGTTCGACTTCGTACGGAAATGGGGACGAAGGAGCTTTGCCAGTCGCTTGACGTGGAATTGTTGATCTTTGCTGCGTGTTATCAACAAGCGGTCGTGTTTGTGACAAGCGTAAGCCTAGTTCCAGTTCTCTACTAAGACGGAGGCTTCGAAACGGAAAAAGCTGACTTCTCAAAGCCTAATGGACAAAACGAGGTAAAGCACCTCAGTCAGTGATGTCGCGTGAAGCATTTGGATTGCCGATGTCAGCTTTCAAATCAAAGACTTGAAATGCAGGTAGGGACGTGGTATAAATAATTTTCCCAATTCGGTGCCCCCGATTACGTAAAATACACCACACTCGTTTGTTGATTTCGACCGTAAAACTGCTCGTTAAAACTCGCAGTTTTACGGTCGAAATCAATAAACTCGTGTGGTGTATTTTCCGTAATCGGGGGCACCTCATTGTGAAAACTCTATATATATCATGCACAGGCCATTCAAGGGCACACACCTGAAAAGAGTTTTGCCTCCCTTGCCGCAACAAGAGCGCATTTTTCTTGGCATAGCACAAAGCTGCCAAGAAAAATGCATGCATGCTGCGGGTCTGTGTATGCACGGAGGACAACTCATGCAGGCAATAATCTCTAAACAGGCTGAAAATGTACTGTGCTGGTGAATGCGACAGTTTTCACCGCTTCTGTGCACGCTGGGAACCTCCGAGTTTCTCGCAACTGTCCACTTTCCTTGTCACCGAGTATTTTTGTTTTTTCCTTTTTAGGTATCACTTAGCTCGGCTCGGTCTCGGTTAGCCCAGGGGAGCCGGGGTGGCCGAACGGTAGAGCGTTGGACTTCTAATGCTCGGGTCGTGAGTTCGTATCCCGGCTGGGGCCAAATATTTGTGCTGGCTTTTTCATCGTTGCCCCGTCTTTGATATTACCAGTACGTGGTGCAAAAGGACGTTAAACCCCCAAACACACACACACACACACACACACACACACACACACACACACACACACCCGGTTAGCCCGACTTGGCCGTCGTCACAGGGCCGTGGAGTTATCGACGGACCCGGAACAGGGTTGCGTACCGCGTAGTGAGGAGACGACGTTATTCGGTTGCGGACTGAAGA
>JACVVK020000445.1:295000-297500 GCA_018292915.2 Batillaria attramentaria
GTGTGTGTGTGTGTGTGTGAGAGAGAGAGCCAGAAGAAAATTTTCTGCCATCGACAGACAATAAAGTTATATTGAATTGAATTGAATTGAATTGAATTGAATTGAATTGAAAAACCCTTACAGATTCAAACCGAATCCCGATGGATGGACAGATGGATTCTAAACCACTTGAGCCATACAACACCGGCCGCGGTAATTGTTCAGTGGATTGTAGTCAAGACTCGTGAACAGTCCACATGAACCCTTTTCAATTCAGACCAACCACAAGACTGGCAACAATCATTTGAAGTTTCCCGACTTAGACACTAGTATTAGAAAAGAAGGCGGTAGTGACTGTGAAGAGATCCTCACATCAAACGAGCTGAATCAAAAGAAGAGGAAAACAACAACAACAACCTTTAAACTAGGGACAGGAATAGAGCAGGCAACATTGTTTCTGGCCTTCCAGCCTACCCCCCTCCCCCCCCCACACCCCTTCCCCCAGCCCCTTTAGGAAATATTGATTGACGCTCAAAAAGTCTAAGACGAGCTCTAGCTAATTTAATGTAACCAAACGCTTCGATATATGCAGTTGGTGTGTGTGTGTGTGTGTGTGTGTGTGTGTGCGTGCGTGCGTGCGTGCGTGCGTGCGTGCGTGCGTGCATGTGTGTGTGTGTGTGTGTGTGTGTGTGTGTGTGTGTGTGTGTGTGTGTGTGTGTTTGGGGGGGGGGGGAGGGGGGTAGAGTTCTCTCTGGCCTGAGTGACACTGATAGATCAATTTCCATACGGGCACTTGGGATTATACGTTACGTATAGCCATCATTGACATCCGGGCATTTTGCATGACGCCGATTATCCGCCTCAGACATTCATTATACAGCAGATAGACAGAGAGACAAGCAACTTGTTTGCACGTAACGACTCCAAGACAAAACTACGCCGCACTAGAACTGCCACTCGTTCGATGGTTTCAGGATTAACCCATGTGTGCACATGTTTGGAATGCTCTACACAAGAGCGGGAAGCTTAAAAGTCGAGCGATAAAGGGTCGTGAGTTCGATTCCCAGCTTGGGCCAAATACTTTCTCGCTGCCCTGTCTTTGATATCACCCATAACTGATAGAAAAAGACGACCGATTCCCAAGCACACACCAATCCGAGCGGTAGAGCGTTGAATTCTTAATGTTCCGGTCGTGAGTTCGAATCCCGGCTGGGGCCAGAGATTTGTGCTGGCCTGTTTCTCGTTGCCCCGTCTTTGATATTACCCATATATTGGTGGAGAATGACATTCAACTCTCAAACACCCATTCCTACGACAGGGCATCTATACAGACACATATTATTTATTCAATGTTTTTTGAAAATTATTTTGCTGGCTGAAAAAGATAGCGAAGATAGTAACAATGTTAATTGCTGCAGGTTTTGTTGTTGTTGTTGTTATCACTCTTATGTGGTAGAAAATGGCGTTACACCATCAAACACACACCCCTACAAAACGGCATCTATAGACACATATTTTTTTTTTCATTAAAGAAAATTGATGGCTGAAAAATATAGTGAACTTGTTCTTTTATCAAGATAATTGCTGCAGATTTAGTTGTCGTCGTCGTCGTTGTTGTTGTTGTTGTTGTTGTTGTTGTTGTTTTGAATCCATCTAGTGAGCTTGATAGAGGCGCACGGTCAGTTACTAATTCAGACCCTCAAAGTAATTTAAAGGAATCAAAAGGTTTATTCCTAAGTTGAGTGGTTTGATCTCACAGTGCCAGAAACATATTATTTCCAAATAAATATAGCTACAGTTGTATGTTTGAGTTTCTTAAAGTTCCATTAATCATAGACGTGTAGAGGTAAGTTGTTGTTGTTGTTGTTGTTTGTTGTTGTTGTTGTTGTTTCTTTGTTTGTTTGTTAATTTTTCTTTCAAAAACCTCTTCCTAAGCTCTATGAACACTCAGTTAGGGTGAAGTCTGCCGAGATATCAAATATTAAATATCATCATCATCGTCGTTGTCATCATCATCATCCTCGATCATCATCAAAAGGAAATTTCGTCGTCATCTCACCAGATTAGCTTCATGCCACCATCTGTCCTCTATCCACCAACCGAATACAACTTACAGAGTTATCTCCCCCAGAGATTCTGGCAAATACAAAACACGTTTCAGCCGTCTGGCACCTTCCGTTGTTCATCAAAACGGAGTCATAACGGGTGGGTGTTGGGTGTTTAGGGGTTTAACGTCCTTTTCCAACACATAGGGTGATATCAAAGATGGGGCAACGATGAAAAAGCCAGCACAATATTTGTCCCCAGCCGGGAGGAGTCATAACGGAAAATGAGAGAGAAAGAGAGGAGGAGAAAGAAGAAGGAGAGAGAGAGAGAGAGAGAGGCAGGCAGGCAGACAGACAGACAGACAGACAGACAGACAGGCAGACACTGACACACAGACCGACAGACAGACAGACAGACAGACAGACAGACAGACAAACTGACAGAATAAATAACAAACAAACTATAAATAAATATA
>JACVVK020000445.1:300000-330000 GCA_018292915.2 Batillaria attramentaria
TTTAAGTTTCAGAATTATAGATCTGCATTTAAAAAAAAAAAAAAAAAGATTTGTGGGCTGAACATTTCCAAAGCAGACGGGGAGGAAGCCGGAGTACCCGGAGAGAACCCCCGACTCTCTGTCTTCAGTGGACCAAAATCAAAATCAAAATCGATTAAGAACAATAAAAACGACAATAAAAACATAAAGAAAACAGGAACAACAACAACAAGAAAAACAACGACAAGACAGCAATACCTTGGAGTATACGTCAGGTTTGTACACAAAATGATGGGATCTCAACACAAGCGGGAAACGGTCGCACAACCAAACGTTTGATAAAATCGAGGGAAAAAAATGAGTCAGTTTTAGTGATTTTGAGATTTAAAAAAAAAATCCATCTCTTTCAACAACTAATACAAGTTCTATGAAAGTTTCTAGCCTGGAATATAACTGGCGAGTGTAGGGGAGGGGAGGGGAGGGGGAGGGGGGAGGGGGAGAGGGAGGGGGAGAGGGAGGGGAGGTTGGTGAGGGGGAGGAGGTAAGAGGGGGATGGATGGGTGTTTGAGAATTCAAAGTCCTTTTCCAAAACATGACGGTGATATCGAAGACGAGGAAAAGAGGGAAAAACCAACATAAAGAACTGGTCCCAGTCGGGATTCGAACTCACAACCTTTTAAACGAGTGGAAAAAGAAAATTTACTATAAAATCACTCTTTATCTCCCTCTTGTATTGTCCCATCACATATTCATATGGCAATGATGATTATACAAAGGCACGCGACTCCATGGTAGAGCATAACAGGTGTACAATTTTGCGTAAATACCAATGTATGCGTAGATAACAATCTGTACACCGATCGAATACACTTGGTTTCAAGAGGGTGGGTGGGTGCTTGGGGGTTTAACGTCCTTTTCCACCACGTAAGGATGATAGCAAAGACAGGGCAACGAGAAAAAGGCCAGCATAAATATTTGGCCTCAGTCGGGGTTTGAACTCACGACCCGAGCATTAATTGGGACTTGGTTTCAAGAACAGAAAAGAAACAGCAATGGTCAAAACTATTAGGGTGAGCGGTGGTAGGTAATAGGTATCAGATGTGCTACTGAACGGCCGTCACCAGTTTCATGGTATCGAGCTTGTGATATGTGATACCTGTATTTTTCCTGGCTACCGGGCTGCTCATCGGGGGTTCCTCTCCGGTTATCCGGCTTTCCTCTCACAGCAAAAAAAAAACAAAAAAAAAACAGGATAGGTAAGTTAGGTGGTGCTGCACCGGGGGAAGCAGCCCAAATTTCCCGAAAGAGACAATAAAGAAAACAATGTTCGTCTACCTCCCTCCCCTCCCCCCAACCCAACACACACCTTAACAACTGATGTCTTATGAATATGTGTCAATGTTGGGTGATTTTTTTACTGGCCCATAAAAGGTTAAAAGAGTGCACGTCAAGTAATGAGCAGGCACTATATTGGTGACGTCATTGTCATTTGAGATTCTTTAAAGTTTGATCTTATAGTCTCTCTCTTCCAGTACTTTCCTGTGTTACTAGTCAGTTTCACCAGTGTACGTCTGTCCATCTTTGTAAACTGTTCGTGAGTGTCGGTGAGTGATCAACGCATTGAGTTTTATTCTTTAAAAAATGCGCCCTACAAATATCATTAATCATTATCATCTTTTTTTAAATTTTAGCTGGGATAAATGAACGTTAAACAAAACGCAGCCTATGCTGAGATCGTCGACCCGTGTTACATGTACCTTAATTTTTAGAAAATTCAAAATCAGTTCAAAATGCCACTAAGTCATGGTCTTTTCTGAGTAGCCAGATTTTCTTTTACCAAAAATAAAGCTTACGTCTTCCCCTGAACACATCTTACGAAATACACCGAAACGCAAAGCACAAGTTGCGTAACGACGCTAAACATATTTCATTGGGTCTTTTCCCCTAAACAACATTTTTTTAAAAGTAAAAAGTGTCGATGTGCCATGAATTTGACAGGCGCTTAGATCTGTTTACCAAACGGCAACGCACTAAGGCAACAAATGAAATATCAGCAAGAAAAGGAATACAGATAAAAAAGGATCAATAATCAAGAGAAAAATAAAAAGTCGGCAAACGGCGACTTGAATTCTGATCCGGGTGTTTTCTGTCTGTCTGATGAACTTTCCCAGTCGTGTCTATTTCTGGCTTTCGTCTTCGAGGGTCACAGAGGATGGATCCACGATGTCGTAGTGGTTAGGTTGTGGAGTTTCTTCCTCGTCACCCTGGGTTGAATCTAAGAGAAGAGAAAAATAAAATCGTTACATTCAGCTTTAGGTTGAACTGATAAAAATGGCAAGATTTGTTTTTTTCTTTCAGATCGTGTTTACTTTACACGACCCAGGCCAAATGTTAGCATCTGCTAACAGTGTTAGCATAACTGGATTTGTGCTAAAGTTCCGCTGAATATATGCTATCAGATTTAGCGGTAAAACAGTATACGCTAAATCTATGCTAACAACTTTCCAAATAAGGAAATGTCTGCTATTTAACTGCTATCAGTATGCAAATTAACTGTTAGTAAATTCTCAGCACATGCTGACCTTCTGCTGCCGAAATGCTGACAAATCTTTGGTTTCTCAAGACCAGACCTTTCCGTGCTTTATTTAGGCTAACATGTCTTTGGTTCCACAAAACCAGCCATTTCCATGCTTGATCTATGCTAACATATCTTTGGTTCCACAATAAAGGGGGGGAGCCGGGGTGGCCGAATGGCACAGCGTTGGACTTCCAATGCTCGGATCGTGAGTTCGATTCCCGGCTGGGGCCAAATATTTGTATTGGCTTTTTTTTTTTTTTTTTTCGTTGCCCCGTCTTTGATATCACCTTATGTGGCGGAAAAGGACCTTCAGCTCCCAAACACCCACCCATCCACTCCACAAAAAAGCAATTTCAATGCTTTATGCTAAAATATCTTTGGTTCCACAAAACCACTGAACGCAGAAGAAGAAGAGGTTCCACAAAACCAGCCATTTCCATGCTTGATCTATGCTAACATATCACACTCAGAAGAAAGTATTATGATATAAAAAAAATGCACTATCTTCCAACATACTCAATATTTGTGCTGGCTTTTTCATCGTTGCCCCGTCTTCGATACCACCCTATGTGGCGGAAAAGGACGTTACCCCCCCCCAAAAAAAAACAAAACAAAAAAAAACCACCCACCCACCTACGTTAAATTCCCAAACACACCCGCCCCCACCCTCCAACATACTTAGGATTTCAGATAGTTGTGAGCTGTTTTGGCTGTGTCTAACATGTGACTTAGACTAGTAACTTAGACACATCCACAATAACACGGGAGTGAAACAAAATGGAAGGGCATTTTTCCCGTGCTCCAAATCATTGCAGAGCCCCCCCCCCCCCCCACTCCCCTCCGCGCCATAATACCGCTTTTTTTTTCTTTTTTTTTTTTTTTTTGGGGGGGGGGGGGTTCTTGTTTGCTTTGTTGTTGTTCTTGTTTTCCAAATTCAAACGCCAATAGCACAGGAAAAACGTGTTTTTGATTTTCGGTTTGTCGGTTACAACGGTTGAAAAGGGCCGTTTACCAAACCATAAACAGACGTGTAGTAATACGTTAATTGTTACACTCTAAAAATGTGTATATGCTCATGTTTTAAAATAACGGCTTTAAACGAGATCAGTCTTCGTCGAAACGGAAACAGGGCAATTTTGATTACCCCCCACCATCACCACCACCCTCCCCCCTCCCCACCCACCCACTACCCCCCCCCCCCCCCCACTCACGTTAATTACTGCTTCTCACAGGTTAGCAGTGGGGGCTAAACGCAAAACGCAAAGCAGAATAGAAACCTCCATATAGTGATGTGGTGACTGGCAGAGCAGGGGAGAGGGTAGGGGTGTGGGGGTGGGGGGTGGGGGGGACGTTCTCGAAGCCTTTTAAGTGAACGTATGAATGTTGATTGTTTCTGAAAGCCAACACGCAGATGGTGTCTGTACGCCCCCAAGCGCCCGATGCACCAGCTATTGCCACTGACAAGGTTTTTGGCAGGGTAAGGAGAAAAGGATTGCAAGATTTTAATTTTTAATCGTTTTTTGTCGTCACGATTCTGAAGTCACCCTCAGGCTTATCATTTTGTTCACTGCTATTTTTTCTTTTTTTATTTTGTTTTTGCGTGTGTTTGGTGTGTGTGTGTGTGTGTGTGTGTGTGTGTGTGTGTGTGTGTGTGTGTGTGTGTGTGTGTGTGTGTGTGTGTGTGTGCGCGCGCGCGCGCGCTTGGGGTCTTATAAATCTAGAATTTTTAAAATAAGGTTTGATTGTTTGATTTGTTTTGCTTCTCGTGTGTACGTGTGTGTGTGTTTTGTTTTGGGTTTTCTGTTTGTTTGTTTCTGTGTTGTTTGTTTGTTTGTTTGTTTGTTTGTTTGTTTGTTTGTTTGTGGGGGATGGGGGAGGATTTGTCTGACGCTCACCCATCTGTCTTGCCTTCGCTTCCATCCTCCCGTCGAAAGAATCTTGAGAGACGTTGTCAATTTCTTCGTAAGGGGAGTTAAGCCCGAGGTTGGCTTTGGTTATTGCCGACTTTTGCTGGCTGATTACGTCCCTTGCAGTGACGCCTCCAACTGCTCCTTCAGTAGCCTGGCGAAGACACAAGAACCAGCGCCCGACAATAATAATAATAATAATACTGCTGCTGCTGCTGCTACTACTACTACTACTACTACTACTACTACTACTACTACTACTACTACTACTACTACTACTACTACTCGATAATTATGCATGGTATGTAATTCACCACATGCAAGGCAAACAAAAAGAGATTCACTGTTTGAACACTTTGTACTCCCCCGCTCTCATATTTAAACTGTTTTGGTTAATTTGAGTGTATAACATCGTTCCACTTATAGACACATGCCAGTTACCGCCTCTAACAGCCTGGAACTGAATAAAAAGAAAGATGATGATGATGATGATGTCTTGTAACGCGCTGAAAAAAAAACTCCATGCCCAGCCTGCTCGTAGCGCGAGGGGGGGGGGGGGGGGAGGGAATAAGTTTTAACAAAAACAGGAGAAGGGGGTGGAGAGAAAGAAAGAAAGAAAGAAACAAACAAACAAACAGAAATACAAAAGAAACGAACAATCAAAAAAAGGCAAAGGACTATGCCGCCTGTATGGAAACAATGATAACTAGATCCAGCAGTTCCCAGCACAGAACAAGATAGGAAAGAGGAGGGTGGGATGGGGTGGTTGAGGAGGGGGTGGGGGATGAGAACTTAAGGAAACTGAGAGGAGGCAAGACGAGTGACCCCCCCCCCCCCCCCCCCCCCCCCCCCCTACAATACAGCATGTCCCCAAATAGCTCCATGTTGTTGTTGTTGTCTGTTTGTTTTGTGTGTGTGTGTGTGTGTGTGTGTGTGTGTGTGTGTGTGTGTGTGTGTGTGTGTGTGTGTGTGTGTGTGTGTGTGCTGGAAACTGCTAATCTAGTAGTGATCACTCTTCCCATACAGGCATAGTTCTCTCCCTTGCAGCGTCCACTCACCGATTCGCTTCCTTTGAGTACTACTTTTCCCTGCTGCAATCACTACTTCCTAATTTTTTAAATTACTAATAATTATTTACTTTTGTATTTTATTGTCTTAATTTTTTTTTATTCAATATTTTTTTTTAGGCAAAGGGAAAAGCGAGGGTCTGTTGTTGCCGTCAACCCTTGAGCAGCACGGGGACTGTCGAGCCAATTTCAAATATAGCAGATGTCAGTTTTTTCAAAGCTCTGCATATCATTAGCATAAATTATTTCCAGCGCGCAGGCGCACTCACAACCACGACTGGTCTAAAAACAAATGCTGTCTTCTCTGAAACCAAGGAGTTTCGTCTGCAAGTAATTGGCTTACTGATTGTTTTTCTCTCTTAACAAATTGGTCCTATTGTTTTAGAGCAAGACGTACATTGGTAAATATATCACTGACTGACCTCGTAAGGGGGTGGGTCAAATCCAGGGTTGGTAACTCCTTGCTCATGTGCCCAGCCGCTAGGGGTCGCCGCCTGACAGGGAAGGGAGGGAACTTGCCTGGCTCTGTTGAACCCATACACTGGGTTGGCAAATCCATCAGGTGTTGACACGGACTCTACAACAACAACAGTGAAGAAAATCATGGTTCTCCTCATAAAAGAACAACAAACAACATCAACAACAACAAAAGCAGCGACAACAACAAGAAGAAGAAGCAAGAACAACAAGTAAGGTTTCTCTGGTGTTCTTAGTTCCTGAGAAAATGGCAATATATACAAAAAAGAACAACAATTGACAATCTTAACAATGACAAACAACAACAAATAGCAACAACAACAACAACAACAACAACAGCAATTAAACAAGACACATTCCACAAAAACAAACCTTGTCTGATGATGACCTCTTCTCGCGATCTGGTGTAAATCATCGCTGTCAGTTTCTTCATCTTTCGTCGGTTGACGACGATGAAGACGATAAGCGCGATGAGAAGCACGGCGGCAACGCCAGCCACAGCCCACAGCGCGGCGTCAGAAGTAGTGTTTCCCGATGCATGATGGGACACATCGCCGGTACCCAGTCCTCTCTGCGTTCCCTCTCTCGCTTCTGATCTTTGGGTGACCACTGTTGCCGTGTCTGTAATAACATATTTAGATGTAAATCACCATCAAGCTGTTGTTTACTTACTTACTCAATCCTCTTCGTGCCCTCTGGCACATAAGGCCAACACCAAAGATGGCCTCTCTAGCTTGTTCTGATCTGTCTTCTTCAGCATACCCCAGGTCAGTTTGTTGTCCTTCAGTTCCTTGTCCACTGTCCGCCGCCACGTCTCCTTGGGTCTTCCTCTGGCTCTTTCTCCATCTGGGGTCCAACGAAGATCGAGCCACCCGGGGTAGTGCGGTTGGAGGACGTGTCCAATCCAGCGCATCTTCACATCCGTCATGCTCAGTCGCTAGCAGTCTTTAAGTCTCACCTTTAAAACACATCTTTTCTCCGTGCAGTAGAACCAACCCCCCACCCCCCTCCCCTCCTTTGATCCAAGACGCAATCAACCCTGAGCCTAAATAGCGCAGTTGAACAACGAGTTTATGAAGTTAGGAACACCGATATGCCGAGTCAAATTGTTTCAGTCGTCGATAATCGTGTTGACACAGGGAGCGAGTTCCCGCCGGGAGGTAGTAATACTTGTTCATCGAAGGTTCTATGCCAAAAAGGTTGTATCTCTGTTTTTTCTATCTCGAAGAAAGAACCTTCTGGCAGGGCACAATCCTCACTGTCACGTGATGTCGTGCTGTGTCACGTGATTTATGAAATACTAGTACAATACGCACACTTATTTCACAGGAAAGAACAAAGGGGGAAAAGCCGCAATGAATGTTAAATTGTCATAACTTTATATCAGTCAGATCTGTAATAGGACAAATGTCCTGACTACATGACCCTAAACGTATAGGACATTAATTTTGTTTCCTTCTGAATATTATCAACTTTGGCACAGAAGTGGTGTGACATATGCCCGCCTTGGTAAAAAAAAAGTCACTGGAAATGCATAATAATAATAATAATAATAATGCCCCAGCTTCCGAGCCCTCCGTGGATTCCACCCATTACCTGGGAGGAACACCACTGGAACTGGCAAAGAGTTGGGGCAGCCAAAAAAAAAAAAAAAAAAAAGGAATTTTTTGAGTCAATGACGGATGTCAGACCAGTGTATGTACCTCTAACAATTAAATAACTATCAGTGATGTTGACAGGTGTTTTCGAAAATGTTCCGTTTGAATTTGTGAATCATTCTGATGGGAGGAGATTCTGTGTTTTCTCGTTGTTCCATTTAAGCATGCATCTTTTGCTGCTCGTATAAAGTATGTATCTTTTTTCTTGCATAAGAGAGAGAGAGAGAGAGGGGGGGAGGGGGAGAGAGAGAGAGGGGGGGGGGGAAGAGAGACTCACCCACACATCCCTGCACCGCGTCACAAGTCTGCCCTCTCTTACACTGGCAAGCATAACGACAGTTCGGACCGTACAGACCATTGGGACACGCTGAAACGATTTAGCAACCATTACTACTACTACTACTACTACTACTACTACTACTACTACTACTACTACTCTCTCTCTCTCTCTCTCTCTCTCTACTCAACCCAACCCCAACCTCGCCCAGTCCAACCCAAACCCAACCCGTTCAAAATTTTCTCTCTCTCTCTCACACCATCGTAATCCGTAGAGTATACATGTAACAGCATGCGGCCACGAATGTGGATACTTTATATGGTAATTATCTTACGCTTTTCCTGTTTTTTGTTTTGGTTTTGGTTTTGGTTTTCTTGTGTGGTTTTTTTCCCTTTCTTTAAGCTATCCAGTACCCACACGTGTCTTGCTGTGAAAATGATGACTGATCATGTATTGTGCATGTGTAACTCCCCCTTGTTACGGATCAAGTATCCAAACAATAAAATATGTCGAAGTCGAAGTCTCACACACACACACACACACACACACACACACACACACACACACACACACACACACACACACACACTGCCACTTACTCAAACTGCAGTCAATGCCCGTGAACCCTGCTGTACAATCACATCTGCCGTCAGTAGCACGGCAAGTGCCACCGTTATCACACTGACACCGAAACCCGCAGTTTTCCCCGTACGACCCGGCCGGGCACGCTGCGACAACAGACAACAATATAGTCATTTTCAATTAACCAGGTTCGACCCGAGGTTTTCTGGGGCTATCATACTAGGTTTATAGCGGCGTCTGGCAGGATGAGTAACTCCTACCAGTTCACTCCCTTTGATATCCGAAGCAAAAGTCGGATGGCTCATACCGCCTAGAGATCGTTCGTCCTTGCCAAAGAGTTACTGCATAAATCTTGAAGCATTTGGTTTAGTTGCACCGAAAATACTCTTGAAAGATCAGCAAAATCGTAAACTTGAGTAAAAATGAAAAAACAACAACAACAACAACAACAAAAACCCATGAACCTAGAATGTTGAGTGATGGCATTTGGGAGCACTTTTGTTCAAGTGAGTGGGTGAGTTTTTAGGGCTTAACGCCGCGCAAGCCACAAAGGCTAATTCGCGACGGAGTGTGCCTGCACTACTTAAAAAAAAAAAAAAAAATGTAACGTTGGACAACCGATGCAAACTGGTCTACGGGTGGTCACTCTTCCCATACAGGTACAGTTCTCTCCCTTGCAGCGTCGACTTGCCTATTAGCTCCCTTTGAGTGCTGCTTGCTGATGCAACTTGAATCACCATTTGGTAATTTTTCCGAACACAATGAGAATATGAGCACTGCCTTTACTGGTCAGTCGAGTATCAGACAAACACCGTGAAAATACACACACACACACACACACGCGCGCGCGCTGAACATTGTTGTCGAAAGACCATCTTGATATTTGACAATCTTTGAAATGTCCGTACTCACGTAGTGTGCAAAGCTCTCCCCTATATCCGGGAATACAGACGCACTTGCCAGTCACGTGATGGCAATGGCCGTACAAACATGGCGGCGAGCATCTCTTCCGACATCCGGGGCCCCAGGTCCCTTGTGGGCATGCTGGGACAAAGATAACATTGCTTTAAAAAAAAACAAAAAAAAACTTGTCGTCATAAAGAAAGGACCAACAACAACAACAACAACAACAACAAAACACAGAACAGCCTCCCCCCTCAAAAAATAAGTTTACTCGCCAAAGGTAAAGGTCATAGCAAGATCATAGTCATAGTCATAACAACCAAGGTCATAGTCACGGCAACCACATCACCCATTTTTGCTGCTGACCCCAAGTGCACTGCAATTTCTCTGCTGCCGTTTTATATCTTTTTTATAAATGTTCCCTTTGTCGTCATTGTCATTATCCTCATTGCCAAGAGAGAAGGGGAGAGTGAGAGTGGACGGTAAACGCGTCTATTCCAAGATTACACACGCCTTGTTCTTCACTGTGCGTTTAGCCTTCCGTTGACTCAGCGCCAGGCTGTGAGATGTTGTAACTGTGCAGGTGTCTGTACAGTGGTAGGACGTTCAGTTGAATGGATACACTCTTGACACTTACTTTCTTCACAGTTGACACCAGTGTAGCCATCTGGGCAAGGACACTGGCCGGTCACGTGCTCACACCGACTGCTCGTTCCGTTACATGCGCACGTTTCTGCGCATCCATGTCCCCAACTTCCGGGCGGACAAACTGTTGACAGAACCCACTCAACAACCGTCTCGAATTATAACTGCCTTACGTATATGTCTCTCTTGAACTGTCATAGACAAAAGACGAACTGTTTCCACAGTAGGGAACAATACGCTTCTCTCTCTCTCTCTCTCTCTCTCTCTCTCTCTCTCTCTCGCACATAGGGATCTCACACACACACACACACACACACACACACACACACACACACACACACACACAGAGAGAGAGAGAGAGAGAGAGAGAGAGAGAGAGAGAACGAACAAACGAAACTTTATTTTACAAGAATAAAAGATTAGGTGCGCAGACCTGTCTTACATCTTGTCCTTGCTAGGCTACAACTAAGTAAGATCGAGCGACAGAGAGAGAGAGAGAGAGAGAGAGAGAGAGAGAGAGAGAACATACTTACTCAGCTCACACTGATGCCCCATGTACCCAGGCAGACATTGACAAAACCCAGTTTCTGTGTCGCAGACGCCATTTTGTGGCACACACTGGCACTTCCGGTCACAGTTGGGCCCATACCATCCCGGATCACATACAGCCACCTGACTACAGCTGAGGCCTAAAACAAAACAAAAACCCGAAGCATTGCACTGGGTTCTTCTACACGTGGCTGAGTGGAGCGCGCCTTTTTTTTTTTTTTTTTTTTTTGCTGCCCCAACTCTTTGCCAGCTCCAGTGGTGTTCCTCCCAGGTCATGGGTGGAATCCACGGAGGGTTCGAAAGCTGGGGCAATTTGTATTACGCATGATGATGGAGATGAGGATGATGGTAAGATGATGCCATGGAGGTCCGTGTGGTCTGGGACTGCGGGACAGGGCAGCATTCCACGCTCCCTGTCATAAATATCCTGGCACTAACCAGGCCCGGCAACTACGCCACCTGCGGTGCCAGCCGTGTAATCATCCACATCATAAGACGTGTCACTATACCAAGGGAAGGACCCCCAAAGTCCCACCCGTGAAGTGGGTGAATCTCGGCTGTGTGGCAACAGCCTCCCCGTCGGGCCCATAGCACACCCGCTCTGGGTAGGAGCCGACCCAGGTAGGAAAAATGCCGCTTGCCTCGGCTGGGACTCGAACCCGGGTCTTCGAGTCCCGGTCCATGGTCCGAAGTGCTAACCATTACACTACGGGGGCCGGTGAAAGCACCTGTTCTATGGTTTCTAGGCCGCACAGAAGCCAACTCTTTTTGTTGTTGGAAAGTCACACTTGTGAGTGTGGTTCTACGCTTCAAATAGTCAACAAGAGTAACATGTACAGCTGTGAGTGCTACAGACTGACTCGAGCTAGCCGTGAAAATTTCAAATGAAACGGCCCTAAGATCTCCTAGTCAACGATTGACATCAGCACTGTCGGAGACGCCTTCTTTCGGCTTTTGCCACTAGCTTTTTGTTGACTCAATGCCACTGAGTCTGTGAGATGCTGTTACTGTGCAGGTGTTTAAGTGACCGATTGCTATACACACAAAACAGCTCACAGCGATTTGTCAGCAATAAAAATGACAGTAGTAATAATTCTTCGCCATTATCTCTTTGAGGTCTGAAAATGCTGTCAACTGTTTTGGATATTAGGTTTGGTATCTTACTTACTTACTTAGGCCCCTGGCTCCACGTGGAGCATAGGCCATCGACAACCCTTCGCCATCGCACTCTGTTCTGGGCTAATCTTGCCACTCCAGTCCAGTTGGTCCCCTGCTTATATAACTCTGCCTCAGTGTCCCGCCTCCAGCTGTTGCGAGGCCGGCCTCTCTTCCTTTTCCCTTGTGGGTTCCATGTCAGGGCTTGGCGTGTGGTGCTGGATGCTGGCTTCCTGAGGGTGTGTCCAATCCAGCCCCACTTCCTCCGCAGGATCTGCTTGGCCGCTGGTTCCTGCCCTGCTCGCTCCCACAGCTCTTCGTTCCGGATCTTCTCTGGCCATCGGATGTTGAAGATGCGCCTCAGACAGGTGTTGAGAAATGTCTGGATCTTCTGCTGCATCGTCTTCGTTGTCCTCCATGTTTCGCATCCGTAAAGCAGAACTGACTTCACGTTGGAGTTATAGATGCGAAGTTTGGTTCTTATGCTGACAACTTTGGATGCCCAGATGTTCTTCAGCATGACCATTGCTGCTCTTGCCTTGCCGATTCTGGCTGTGACGTCTCGGTCTGTGCCTCCCTGTCCATCAACCACACTCCCCAGGTAGACAAAGGACTCTACCTCCCTGATGGGCTCTCCACCGACTGTGACTGGTGTGTTGGCAGTGGTGTTGATCTTCATCAGCTCGGTTTTCCTCCTGTTGATCTTGAGCTCTGTTCCGGCTGATGTGGCTTCCAGGCATGTAGTCTTGTCCTGCATCTGGCTGTGGCTGTGAGACAGGAGCGCCAGGTCGTCCGCAAAGTCGAGGTCATCCAGCTGCGCCCAGAGTGTCCACTGTATCCCGTTTTTCCTGCCTGTTGTGGTGGTCTTCATGATCCAGTCGATGACCAGGAGGAAGAGGAACGGGGACAACAGGCATCCCTGGCGGACTCCGGTCTTCACCTCGAAGCTTTCTGACAACTGGCCAGCATGGGCAATCCTGCAGCTCATGTCTTTGTAGGTGCACTGGATCAGGGAGATGATCTTCCCGGGAACTCCATAGTGCCTTAGCAGCTTCCACAGCGCCTCTCTGTCTACACTGTCGAAGGCCTTCTCATAGTCTATGAAGTTGATGTAGAGGGGGGAGTTCCACTCCAGTGACTGCTCAACAATGATGCGTAGGCTGGCGATCTGGTCAGCGCAGGACCTGTTCCTGCGAAAGCCCGCCTGCTGGTCTCGGAGCATAGGGTCGACTGCCTCCCTCATCCTCTCCAGTAGAATTCTGTTGAGAACCTTGCCTGGCACTGACAGGAGCATGATCCCTCGGTAGTTGCTGCAGTCCCTGAGGCAAAGGCACAGGAAGAATACACAGCAGCTGACAGAGAAGTGAAGAGGAGCACCAGAAAGGACAAGAGGGACTACATCGACAACCTGGCCAGTCAAGCAGAGGAAGCAGCCGGACAAGGGAACCTAAAAGACCTGTACCAGGTGACCAAGAAGCTCGCGGGCAAGTTTCAGCAGACAGACAAACCAGTGAAGGACAAGAACGGGCACCCACTGACAACAACTGAGGAACAGCTGAAGCGATGGGCAGAACACTTCAGGGAGCTGTTAAATCGCCCCATCCCTGAAACACCACCAGACATCCCGCCAGCTGAGACAGAACTACCCATCAACTGCGACAAGCCCTCTAAGGCGGAGATCAGGAAAGCCATCATGACACTGAGAAATGGGAAAGCTGCAGGGCCAGACGAGATACCAGCAGAAGCCATCAAAGCAGACACAGAGACAGCCGTCAACATGCTGCACAGCCTATTCAGCAAGATCTGGGAGAAGGAAGAGGTGCCAGCCCAGTGGAAAGAAGGGATCGTCATCAAGCTGCCAAAGAAAGGGGACCTCAGGGACTGCAGCAACTACCCAGGTTTGGTATCTGATGTACAAAAAAAAAACAAAAAAACAAAAAACTGATGTGCGAGAAAAAAAAATCCTAGTTAGACAAAAAAAAATAAAGAAAAAGAAGAAAAGAAAAAAAAAAGAGATAAAAAAACAGTAGTAATAATAATGACATTAATATAGGCGCTTAATCTCAAACATTTGGCTCAAAGCGCCGCCAGCTAAACCCAACACACACGCTCACGTGAATCACACGCATTCTCTCACAGACTGGACATGAACAGTTAACCGTCACGTGTGGCAAGGTTCCATCTAAGCAGTTTAAGTTTCGGAATTTTAGAATTTTGATTTTTGTGGGCTGAACATTTCCATTTGTGTGTGTTTGGGAGTCTCCCGTCATTTTCCGTGACGTATGGGTGATATCAAACACTGGACAACGAGAAAAAGGCCTGGGCCCGCATGTAAAAGTCAGGGTTAGGTTAGGGAGTTTAGCCCCGGGTTAGAGTCTAACCTCGAACTAAACTAGCTCTAGGGTTAAATTTTCTGTTGTTCATTCCACCATGGTACCTAAGCCGTTATAGAAGGATTTTTATCTTTCTTTCTCCGCTTCCTTTTTCATTTAACTTTGTTTTGGGGTTTCTTTTGTCCTAGTCCGGGTTATGCCCGTAGCCGTGGGTTGAATTAACCTCGAGTTCTACATACGGGCCCAGCACATTTTTTTCGCCCCAGTCGGCAACAGATAGCAAGTTGAAAGTTACCTTTCTCGAAACTTCTTATCGACAGATGTCTATCTTTTCTTCAATTCTTTTCTTTTTTCTGTTGTTTTGGGCGTTTTACACACATACACACATTCTTCAAGAAAATAATTATAATTATGGGTACCTGTGTACTGCGGCAAACAATGACATTCTCCGGTCACGTGATGACACCGCATCGTGTTTTCTCTGACACAAGAGCAGTTCTGCCTGCAGCCGAATCCGTAGGTGAACTCCTGCGAAGAAGAAAGAGTCAAATGTTTACTTGTACAGAGAAAGAAAGGCCATTTCACAGTCACGATTATTTATAGCTCCCAATTCTCAACAGTAGACAAACTCTCTCCCCCCCCCCCCCCCCCTTGGGAGCCGGGGTGGTCGAAAGGTTGAGCGTTGGACTCGATGAGTTCGATCCCGGCTGAGGCCAAATATTTGTGCTGGCTTTTTCATCGTTGTCCCGTCTTTGATATCACCCTATGTGGTGGAAAAGGACGTTAAACCCCAAACACCCACCCACCCACCCACCCCCCCCCCTCTCTCTCCCCCCCCCCCCTCTCTCTCTCTCTCTCTCTCTCTCGGGAGCCGGGGTAGCCGAATGGTACAGCATTGGACTTTCAATGCTCATGACCTTGAGATCGAACCCCAGCTGGGGCGAAATATTTGTGCTCGTTCTTTTGTCGTTGCCACGTCTTTGATATCACCCATACGTGGTGGAACACCCCCAAACACTCTCTCTCTCTCTCTCTCTCTCTCTCTCTCTCTCTCGATCTCTCTCTATCTCTCTCGGACGATTAGGTATGACAGAAAATACGGTTAGGGTTTGGGTTTGCTAGGAGCTAAACCGTAAACGATACCACTCTAGACAGAACAAGACTGTGCGTGATTCACATACCCCACAAGGCTGTTCGCACCTCGATCCTGTGTAGCCTCGTTCGCATACACATGCCCCAGTTTCCGGGTTGCAGTCACCGTGCGCCGAACACGTGCAACTCTCGTTACATCCGGGGCCATAGAAACCGACGTCGCAATGCTCAGAGCAGGTAAGTCCTTGCCAGCCTGTGTGACATCACAAAACAGATAGATTAAGGTACCGCAGGTAGGTGTCTTTAGCTAGGTGTAAGCCCGTGACCAACCCTGTTCCGGGTCCGTCGATAACTCTAGGCCCCTGCGACGACGGCCAAGTCGGGCTAACCGAGACCGAGCCGAGCTAAAATACTCGGTGACAAGGAAAGTGGACAGTTGCGAACAACTTTGAGGTCCCCGTGTTATTTCACAGTGTGCACAGAAGCGGTGAAAACTGTCGCATTCACCAGCACAGTACATTTTAAGCCTGTTTAGGGATTATCGCCTGCATGGGTCGTCCCCCGTGCATACACAGACCCGCAGCATGCATGCATTTTTCGTGGCATCTTTGTGCTGTGCCACGAAAAATGCGTGCTTCTTGGAGAAGGGAGGGAGACAACTCATGCAGGCAATACTCTCGAAACAGGCTGAAAATGTACTGTACTGGTTAATGCGACAGTTTTCACCGCTTCTGTGCACACTGTGAAATAACACGGGGACCTCAAAGTTGTTCGCAACTGTCCACTTTCCTTGTCACCGAGTATTGTTTTTCCTTCATAGGTACCACATAGGTCGGCTCGGTCTCGGTTAGCCCGACTTGGCCGTCGTCGCAGGGGCCTAGAGTTATCGACGGACCCGGAAAAGGGTTGGCCCGTGACGTGTTTGTTGAAATCTTGCTCTTGGAAAGCGGCCATTTTGAGAAGGTGGCTGGTAAAGTGTGCCTGGCGTAGGAATTATGCCAATATGGCGTCATTGTATTACATTATGACGTTTTAAATATGTGTATAAGCTGCATGGAGCCTTGGAACTCTCACAGAAGTTGTATGAACCGAAAATGAAACAATTTCAAAGTCGCTAAATGTGCGTTTTCATCGAGTTTCAATGTGTAGTTTGTTTCTACATTTTTTTCTCCCCCTATATTCGTGTAGCTTATAGATTGTTCTTTCCTTTACTCATATTCTCGTAGTTTAGCAACGGCAAGGTCGAACATGCCAAAACTTTTACCGTTGGAAAATAAAGATTATTGTCATTGTCATTGTTTCTCTCTCTCTCTCTCTCTCTCTCTCTTGTTCTAGCAGAACTTAGAAAAGAATTCATTCCCAACAAGCATACCTCGTCGCCTAATACCTTCAGACATGCCCTGTTGATATCATGTGCAAATGACAAGGTCATGCAACGTTTTGCAGCTTACTTAAATAAGGCTCTTAAACGTAGAGACACACTTCTTACTTAATTATCTCTGTTGTTTATGCTAACACTGATGGACGTGTGCCTGTGCCGCTGTGATTATATGCGAATCTTGCCGTGTATGTTCATACCTTACCACCTTTTGCATGGGCCCGAAGGCCTACCAAACTAAATTCAATTCAAACTCTCTCTCTCTCTCTCTCTCTCTTTCTGTGTGTGTCTCTCTCTGTGATTTCTTTGTAGTTTAGTTTTCCTAGTTTAGCAAGGACAAGATGGAAGACAGGTCGTTGTACCTATATCTTTCTAAGTTTCTATCCATGGAAAATAAAGTTTCGTTCGTTCATTCGCTCTCTCTCTCTCTCTCGCGCGCTCTCAAAGGTGGATGAGCGACCTTGTTCCCCTTTCGCGGGAGCCCAGTTTGTAAATCAGCATGAAATATTTGCGTCAACTAATTAACCAGTCAATTTACTAAGTGTTAACCCCGGGTGCCTTGGTTGTCTACACCTTGAAGCGTGCGACTGTTTCCTCGAACTCACCTGGTTTACAAATACACCGCCCGCTCTCCGGAAGACAATAGTCGGCGTGCACGCATGCGCATCTTTGTTGGCACTGTAAGCCCCAGTAACCTGTCGAACACTCCTTCTCGCAGCTGGAAAAAAAAAGGCGTTTGGGGGTTTCACGTCGTTTTCCAGCACATACGGGTGATATCAAAGTCGTGGCAACGATGGAAAAAGCCAGCACAACTATTTGGCCCCAGTCGGGATAGGAAAACAAATTACCGAACATAAATCATCATGACTAGAGATAACTAGATCTAAATAAATGTGATTGTGTCCCACAAAAGCGTGATTTTGGTCATAATTATTGACTTATAAGTATCACTGAAAAGTGCAAAAATGATAAGCTCTCCTTTGGTATTTAAAAAAAAAATGTCTGCAGCTTGGTGTAAGCCTGAGATATGTTTGTTGAAAATTTGCAGTTGAAAAGCGGCCGTTATGAAAACATGGCTGGTGATGTGTAACATGGGGTGGGTGTATGGGAGTTTAACGTCTTTTTCCACCACGTAAGGGTGATATCAAAGAGAAAAGGGCAACGAGAAAAAGGCCTGCACAAATATTTGGCCCCAGCCGGGATTCGAACTCACGACCCGAGCATTGAGAATCTAATACTCTACCATTCGGCTATCCCGGCTCCCCATTTTCATTTAAAATAATGTAATAATAACTTGGCTTCTTTTCACTTCAGAGAGAGAGACAGACAGACAGAGAGAGACAGAGACAGACAGACAGACAGACAGACAGACAGAGGGAGGTACATACGCGTCCCCAATATAGCCTGCTGGACAGGTGCACGTGCCGTCCACGTGATGACACTGCCCCTCATGTTGACAGGTGCAGATCTTAGAGCACTGGTCGCCATAGTAGGGTGGCTGGCACGTTTCTTCGCAAGTCGGCCCCTTCCATCCGGCCGCGCAGACGCAGTGGCCCGTATCCGGTAGGCACTCTTTCGTGGTTGTGAAATCACAGTCACACTGGTTACTACAGTTCTCTCCCCATGTGTCGAAGGAACAGGCTAATTGTGAGACACAAAGAAAGCAAGATTCGGAATAGAAAAATTAAAATACTGTATCGAGGTCATATCGACAGAAAGGCGTCAGTTTAGTCCTGGTCCAATTCGACGACTCCACTGCTGTCAATCAAGAGCGCCGAGCCGACAGAATTCAGCCAATCGCGTCCCGCGGCATAATGGCATAGTCTGGCAAGCTTTTTGCCAGCCATTACAAACTGAGAAGCACGTGTAGTTTGATATGACTGAAACATGGCAAGAAAGCAGTAAGCCCGTTCACGTCATTCGAGGAAAAAGACCGTTACGTGAATGCAATGTCTTCCAACTTGAAATCACCCCTTTTCTCGTGAAAAGAACAGAGTCCATAACAGAGAGACAAAGAGGACACAGACAGACAGAAGAACAGAGACCATAGACAGAGAGACAAAGAGGACACAGACAGACAGAAGAACAGAGACCATTGACAGAGAGACAAAGAGGGCACAGACAGACAGAAGAACAGTGACCATAGACAGAGAGACAAAGAGGACACAGACAGACAGAAGAACAGAGGCCATAGACAGAGAGACAAAGAGGACACAGACAGACAGAAGAACAGAGACCATAGACAGAGAGACAAAGAGGACACAGACAGAAGAACAGAGACCATAGACAGAGAGACAAAGAGGACACAGACAGACAGAAAAACAGAGACTATAGACGTAGAGACAAAGAGGGCACAGACAGACTGACAGGCAGGCAGACAGGCAGGCAGACAGACAGCCAGACGTTGTCAAACCTCTCTGGTTGCACAGTAGTCCTGTGTATCCAGGCCGGCAGATACAGGACCCATCGACAGGAGAGCAGGAAGCAGCATGTTCACACTGGCAGACCTGGAGACAGCCCACGCCATAGTAACCCTCGCCACATCGGTCCTGACACCTGCAGCAAGAAAGAAAGAAAGAAGGAAAGAAAGAAAGAAAGGAAGGAAGAAAGAAGGGAAGAAACAAAGAAGGGAAGGAAGAAGGAAGGGAAGGAAGAAGGAAGGGAAGGAAGAAAGAAGGGAAGGAAGAAGGGAAGGAAGAAAGAAGGGAAGGAAGAAGGGAAGGAAGAAAGAAGGGAAGGAAGAAAGAAGGGAAGGAAGAAAGAAGGGAAGGAAGAAGGGAAGGAAGAAAGAAGGGAAGGAAGAAGGGAAGGATGAAGGAAAGAAGGAGAGATGCAAAGAAGGAAAGAAAGATGGAAAGAAGGAAAGAACAATGGAAAGGAAGAAAGAAGGAAAGGAAGGAGGGAAGGAAAGAAGAAAGGAAAAAAGAAGGAAGAAAGGCAGGAAGGAAGGATGAAAGAAAGAAAGAAAGAGATTAATCATAATGGCTTGTAATATGTTGATGTCCTATTAATTTTGTGAAAGAATGCGTTTGATTCACGTGAGCGTGCGTGTTGGGTTCATTTCGCCGATAAAGCGCAGGTACAAAAACCTTTACCATTATTATTATTCTTATTATGCCAGGCTGGGAAATGGCTGAGAAAAAAAGACACTGAAAACTCGGGGTGCAAAGGCAGCACCCTGCTGGGGGGACCACGGAGGTACAGCCCTACTTCAGAAAACTTTTTTTTTTCATGTTTAAAGGTATTTAGTAGCCACTCCTGGCATCAAAAAATAAAATACTGCCTTGGTACTGACATGCAAGTCTTCAAAAATGAAGATACACTGTACCATGTAACTTGATAGTGTCTGCAATGTTTCCCCCGTTCGTTATCTTCAATTGAATCTTGTTTCTTCAGAAAGGATAGGAAATCTGGCTGATAACTGCCAAATGACTGAAAAAAAATTCCTTAACCTGTTATACACTAACCTGTCTCCCATGTACCCTGGTCGACAAATACACTGTCCGGCCACAGGTTCGCAGTTCGCGCCGTTGTAACACGTACACACTCCATCACATCCCGCGCCGTACGTGCCCGGAGAACATGGCTCGGTGCAGTAACGACCCTGACACACATTGACAAGGTCAAGGTCAAGGTCTCTGTGCGCTACAATCCTAGGCTTATTATTCCTATGTGGAGGTGGGAGCAATTAAAGGATGTTTGTCTCCAAATTTACAAATTGGACATGTACGTGTGTGTGTGTGTGTGTGTGTGTGTGTGTGTGTGTGTGTGTGTGTGTGTGTGTGTGTGTGTGTGTGTGTGTGTGTGTGTGTGTGTGTGCACGCGCGTGCGGAAGAGGAGAAAAGCAATCAGCGCATCTCACCTTCCATCCAGCAGTGCACGTGCACTCGCCAGTCATGACGTTACAGCGAGCCTCGTTCTGACAGAGACAGACCCCTTGACAATCCTGGCCGTGTGTACCGTCCCCGCATCGCTCCTCGCACCTGTCGTCATGGCAACAGACGATTTACCATGGCAATTACCCATGCGTATCACAGCAACACATGTATGTGTGTCACATGTCAAACATACTCTCAGTTACTGAACTTGTTCATTCGCTGACACACAATGCTTGTACAATGAAAAATAATGTCTTTACTACGTTGCAATCCTAATTTCATGAAAATGCAAAACAACAAAACAACCCAATAAGCGAAGTAGAACCCTTCAGATAGATTTTTTTTAGAGTAGTATTTTTGTAGTAATTTTCTTCTGAGAATGGTTCAATTCAAATCAATACATTTCAATGCAAATATAATTTTATTATCGCTCAGCCTTCCTTTTGTCTCGATCGCTTTGAAATCTTTGACAAAAAAAAAAAAAAGTTGTCTTACAGTGGGCCCCTGAATCCGACTGCGCATGTGCACGTTCCAGTCACGTGATTGCAGGTGGCGTTGTTTTGGCAACGGCACTCATACTGGCAGAGGTTTCCATAGTAACCGTCACTGCATTCAGACTCGCATCTCCTACCCACGTAACCTACAACACAGAATGGCGTGACTATAGTAACTCTAAAACCACCAGGACGATATTGATTATCTTGAATAACAGACAGACGAGTTATGGAGTCAGACATCATTCAGCGCCTGGGAAGCCAAACCGCGGGTGGTATAAACGAAAAACCACAGTCTATAACCCTCACAAACATTTTTAACACACAGTCCATGGTCTTCTGTCACCAAAGGATGGGTGTTGTGATGTTATTACTGTTCTTTTATCCCACATCTTTTTTTGTTTTTGTTTTGTTTTTTGTTTTGTTTTGTTTTGGGTTTTCTTTTCCACTCGCCGTGTATGTCAGTATGTCAACAGAGTTACCTTGTGTTTGTTGAAGTTATGTCCCATTTGTTTATGTCCTGAGGAAGGCAAAAGCCGAAACGTTGACCTGTGCCGTCCTTTGTGAAAGTTAAGTGGTTTCGGTCCCTTATACGTCGCTTTTATTTGTTTATCTTGAATGAGTGCACTAAAAGTGATCATCTGTGTGTTAATTGTCGTTTATGTTTGTAGTTGTCGTTGTTGTTGTTGTTGTGCTGTTATTGTTGTTGGTGGTGTCAAAGATGTTGTTGTCGTAGTGACGGTTGTTGTTGTCGTTGCTGCTGACCTGGGTTACATATACATATCCCGGTTTCAGGATCACATGTGCCCCTGTCGTTACAGTCACAGCGGTTGGCGCAGTTGTCTCCCCATCGGCCCTCTTCACAATCTGAAAACAGTAAAAGCACGGTTTGACCTCTTGTCTTCTTTGCATGAAAGCGCGATCACTAACGAATCAGAAACCACGATGAAAGAAGACTCTGACGACGAGAATGGTGATGATGTTGCTAAGATAATAATAAAAAGTAACAGAAAATGATACGAAAATTTAAGAGATAGTGCATAACACTTTGTTTTCGTTTATGCAAATAACATAAACAGTGAAATAAAGAGTTTCATGGCAATGGTGTTTGTCCTCGACAGGAGACACGGGTGAGCGGATGGGTGTGTGGGTATTTTGAAGCTCACCGTCCTTTGTCCACCAGGAGGGTGATTTTAAGTTCAAAGATTGGGAAGCATTTAAAAAAGAAGAAAGCCTGTAAAAATTTCAGCTCTGTCAGGATACGAACCTGCAATCAACTGATGTCTAGTCCGACAGTCAAGCGGTTAAGCCACCCGACTGCGCAGAAGACTGGGTTTGAAGGTGGGAAGAGGGCAAAACAGGAGGGAAGGGATGGGGGGTTGGGAAATAAGGAGGGGAAAGGGGGGGGGGGAACAACAGGGTGGTTAGGAGGGACGGGGGGGGGGGAGATAACTGCTGACTTACTGTTGTTGCAAATCTCCCCTCGCCAGCCAGCTTCACACTGACACGTGTCCGGTGCCACACACTCCCCTCTGTCACAGGACGGGTTGCACACCGCTGTAACACAAAAGTAATACGGTATAATAACAATAACAATAATAATAATAATAATAATGGAAGAGGAAGATGAGGAGGAGGAGGATAAAACATAATACTGATGATGATGATAATAATAATGAAGAAGATGAGGAGGAGGAAGATAAAACATAATACTGATGATGATGATAATAATAATGAAGAAGATGAGGAGGAGGAAGATAAAACATAATACTGATGATGATGATAATAATAATAATGAAGAAGATGAGGAGGAGGAGGATAAAACATAATACTGATGATGATGATAATAATAATAATGAAGAAGATGAGGAGGAGGAGGATAAAACATAATACTGATGATGATGATAATAATAATAATAATGAAGAAGATGAGGAGGAGGAGGATAAAACATAATACTGATGATGATGATAATAATAATAATGAAGAGGAAGATGAGGAGGAGGAAGATAAAACATAATACTGATGATGATGATAATAATAATAATGAAGAGGAAGATGAGGAGGAGGAGGATAAAACATAATACTGATGATGATGATAATAATAATAATGAAGAAGATGAGGAGGAGGAAGATAAAACATAATACTGATGATGATGATTATAATAATAATGAAGAGGAAGATGAGGAGGAGGAGGATAAAACATAAAACTGATGATGATGATAATAATAATAATGAAGAAGATGAGGAGGAGGAAGATAAAACATAATACTGATGATGATGATAATAATAATAATGAAGAAGATGAGGAGGAGGAAGATAAAACATAATACTGATGATGATGATAATAATAATGATGAAGAAGATGAGGAGGAGGAAGATAAAACATAAAACTGATGATGATGATAATAATAATGATGAAGAAGATGAGGAGGAGGAAGATAAAACATAATACTGATGATGATGATAATAATAATAATGAAGAAGATGAGGAGGAGGAAGATAAAACATAATACTGATGATGATGATAATAATAATAATGAAGAAGATGAGGAGGAGGAGGATAAAACATAAAACTGATGATGATGATAATAATAATAATGAAGAAGATGAGGAGGAGGAGGATAAAACATAAAACTGATGATGATGATAATAATAATAATGAAGAAGATGAGGAGGAGGAAGATAAAACATAAAACTGATGATGATGATAATAATAATAATGAAGAAGATGAGGAGGAGGAAGATAAAACATAATACTGATGATGATGATAATAATAATAATGAAGAAGATGAGGAGGAGGAGGATAAAACATAAAACTGATGACGATGATGGTGATGATGATGATGATGAGGAGGAGGAGGTGGTGGATAAAACATAATACTGATGATGATGATGATGATGATGATGATAAAGTCGTTTCACCTCATTGTTTGGCTCAAAACGAAACCCAACACGCACGCTCACGTAAACCGCACGCAAAACAGTTTACTCACGGACGCATCTGTCGTCAAGGGGAGTGAAGCCAGAACAGCACACAGAGCGCCGCCTGTAGGCCAAACGCGTCACCACTTTGTATGTGGTCGTCACCACTGTCCTGTAAAACACGTCATTTACAGAGAACCAGCGTCATAATTGTCGTCATTAAGCTCTCGTAAACACGTCACTTACAACAAAACAACTCTGTGTGTGTGTGTGTGTGTGTGTGTGTGTGTGTGTGTGTGTGTGTGTGTGTGTGTGTATCTATCTATCTATCTATCTATCTATCTATCTATACTGAGCCACAAAACTCAAAAGAAACGCAAACGATGGGTCCATTGTTGTTGATGTTGTTTTTGTTGTTGTTGTTGTTGTTGTCAGAGAATACTTGTTATTATCGTTGTTCTTCATGAAAAATCAGCGACCCCAGCAGACAATAGACAGTAAAGAAAAGACTAACGCGGCGAGGGACCTACCGGCATTCTTTACACCGTGGGGGAATGTTCCAGCACCACGTGTATGTGCATTGTTGTCTCCCTTGCTCTGTTGCCACGGTAGTGTAGGTCAGATACCTGGAGAGGACACAATTGACAGTGATTAGTTTGGGAACCGACTTGATGGTTTAGACATGATAAATACTCTAATCGAATTTCTCAAATGCACACACACACACACACACACACACACACACACACACACACACACACACACACACACACACACACACACACACATAATTTGCCTTATCCCCTCTCCGAAGAGAGAGAGAGAGAGAGAGAGACGGACAGACAGACAGACAAACAGAGAGACAGACTGTTAGAGACTGACAGAGACACATGCAGAGAGACAGTCTCTCTCTCTCTCTCTCTCTCTCTCTCTCACACACAACACACACACACACACACACACACACACACACACACACACACACACACACACACACACACACACACACACACACACACACACACACACACCACACACACACACCACACACACACACACACACACACACACACACACACACACACACACACACACACACACACACACACACACACACACACACACACACACACACACACAGAGGCAGACAGAATAACAACCGCCTGTTCATTTTAGTTCGACTATAGTACGGGCAGGCAACTATTTAATTTGACACGTTTCCAGGTGTGTTTCACACAACATAAGCGAAAATGAACATTCCTCACGTTTCCTGCACGCTGCAGACGTTGTCTCCTGACAGCGCTGACGTCACGAGCGGGAAGCCAATCAGAAGGCCGCAAACAAAGAGGCTGGAGATCACGGAGATCACCGTGGCAACAGACATCTTACTGTCCCTTGTGTTGCCGTCACTGACCTCAACCTGCAAACGAGGATATTCAGAAATAAACAGCCGTAGTCGAGGGAACTGAGGGCCGGTGGAGGGTGGGAGGAGATGGGGAGGGGTCTTTCCAGCCCCCCCCCCCCCACCCACGCCTTTTTTGTTCTAGAGGAGGGTGAGGGAAGAGTATCTTTTCAGAGATCCTCTCCCCCCTCCCCCCCCCCCCCCGCGAAATAAAGGAAATCCTATGGACAAGAAAGCATCAGGACAAGAATAAAGACATGAAATGTGACCGGAGGGTGGGGATGGTGGGGGAGGGGGGGTGTGGGGGTGGGTTGGGGGGGGGAGGGAGTTGTTGAGTTTTGCGTCCTTTTTCACCACATATGCGATGTGACTACAATACCCACCACATCTGCATACATACAACAGGAAAAATGTAGTCGTGCTTTCGAACCTGAGCAGGATACACTGCTGTCCGACATCAAACACATTAAACGTTTCTCTGTAAGGAAGGGATACAATTGTGGACTTTTAAGACACAAGCGAAATACTGGGAAACGTGATGCATTACTTCTTAATTTCTTGGATTCTCCTGCCAGTAGGTTTTTGGGGGTTTTTTTTCTTCTGTTTTTCCCTTGCTTAGACACTGACATTGTTATGTTAAATAATTCAGAACGGTCCCTCACGCATTGTAGCTGAACCGGATCTGTCTGAGCTGTGTGTGTGTGTGTGTGTGTGTGTGTGTGTGTGTGTGTGTGTGTGTGTGTGTGTGTGTGTGTGTGTGGTGTGTGTGACGGTGTGTGTATGAGAGAGAGAGAGAGAGAGAGAGAATGTGTGTGTGTGTGTGTGTGTGTGTGTGTGTGTGTGTGTGTGTGTGTGTGTGTGTGTGTGTGTGTGTGTGGTGTGTGACGGTGTGTGTATGAGAGAGAGAGAGAGAGAGAGAATGTGTGTGTGTGTGTGTGTGTGTGTGTGTGTGTGTGTGTGTGTGTGTGTGTGTGTGTGTGTGGTGTGTGTGACGGTGTGTGTATGAGAGAGAGAGAGAGAGAGAGAGAGAATGTGTGTGTGTGTGTGTGTGTGTGTGTGTGTGTGTGTGTGTGTGTGTGTGTGTGTGTGTGTGGTGTGTGACGGTGTGTGTATGAGAGAGAGAGAGAGAGAGAGAGAGAATGTGTGTGTGTGTGTGTGTGTGTGTGTGTGTGTGTGTGTGTGTGTGTGTGTGTGTGTGTGGAAAGGAAAGTGAGAAAAACAGACAGATGACGTCGACGATGAAGACGGTGATAACGACGATGATGATGGTTCAGCACCAGATGATAATAAGCTTCATATCTAGCAAATTGGTTGGAGTTGAAACTTCTCCACAAGTCAATGTTCAGAAGTAGCTGATGATATGGCGAAAGTTAAAGACGATGCTTTTGGAACACATACAGGTACCAGTTCCTCACTACATTGTTACCTTCATTCAAAACCACTCATGCGGAACGCTGATCTTGCTAGGCACAACTATAAGTGCTGGGAATGTGCGTTAATATTATTCCACCCTCAAGCAGGCACGGCCTCAGGCGATCTTTAGAAGACTATTATCATAAAGCGTACGGCTCTGTCTGATGTGGCAGATAGGGGAAACCCAGTTTTGACATACTCTGATGATGCAGCAGCATATGAGGGTGACCATATGAGCTGTGGTTAAGAGCTGCCATAGTCAATGCTAGAGGTTAGGGTTTGAGTCTCTCGTGTGGTCGTTTGCACGCTTTCATCAGGTCCACCAGGGCGCACACGTGTGCACGATGTCTTTCGACAAAAAATTAAATTCGAAATCATTCAATAGCGGGGAGTTTTTAACTGTGGTGTAAGGATAGAATAGTTGGCGAGGACACACACACACACACACACACACACACACACACACACACACACATCTTTGATCATTTCAATTTCAAGCATCATTCTCTCACCCATCTCACCTCCCTCCACTTCATCCCTCGTCCCCCCCCCCCCCCCCTTCTCTCTCTCTCTGTGTCTCTCTCTCTCTCTCTCAATGGTTCTCCTTTACGCTACACAAATTCTTAAGGCGGACTTATATGCTTTAAAGAACCTGGCAGAACGGGACTTGGTTTAGCTGCGAAATAGGCTAGTCTTTGTTGCTTGCACGGCGTTAAGCCCTAACTAACTAACTAACTAACTAACTCCCTCGCCCTCCCTCCTTCACTCTTCCCTTCTGGGAAGCTGGGATAGCCGACTTGTAGAGCGTTGGAATTTTAATGCTCCGGTCGTAAGTTGGAATCCAGACTGGGGGCCAAATATTAGTGCTGGCATTTTTCCCGTCGCCCTGTCTTTGATAATTATCACCCATACATGGTAAAGAAAATGACGTTAAACTTTCAAACACACATCCATTCACCCAAAACATCGTTTTAAACTTTTCCTTTCATTCCCAATTTAGCCTCATTCACTTTACACCATCCCCGGATGAATACGAAAACCGTTTTAAGTTTTTGTTGTCGAAAAGGAAACGGTAACGACTGCGAAGTGGTTACAAGTTTACTATTGTTTTCTGGTCCTTTTCTCGCCCACCGCTTCATTTCATTTTTTTTTTAATTTTCCCCCGCGCCGTGTATGTCAGTACGTATTCAGAGTGACCTTTTGTTTGTTTGTTGAAGTTATGTCCCATTTTTTTGTGTCCTGACGAATGCGAAAGCCAAAACGTTGACCCGTGCCGTCCTTTGTGAAAGTTAAGTGGTTTCTGTGCCTTTTATGTCGCTTTTATCTGCTTTTGTTGTCGATTTATAGTTCCTGTCCGCACGACTTGGAAATAAAATGCAGAAAGTGAGAGATAAAAGAAATAAAATCAGCTGACAACACCCTTTCCGTAACATTTAGCCCACAGCCCCGTAGCCACGCCCTGTGATCTCCATGACAAACCATCCGATTTCTCTCTGCCGTGCATGACGTCATTTGTAGGGAAAACGGGTGATTTCAAGACGAAAGGCCTTGACGTAATGGTCTTTCTCCACGAAATGACGTCACGGATTTACTGTGCTTTGCCGTTACATAGCAGCTTGGTCAATTGAATCGAGCGTTCCCTGTCATCGATACAGATAGAAAGAAGAGAGAGAGAGAGGACGATCTTGCAGGGAACCCCAGAATACTCCGACCAACATTCCCACAGTGTGATTTGTCTGTCTGAGTATTGGTGCACTGTGGCCGGCTGCACTGACATGTCGATCAGAATCTGTCTACATGTCAATCATCACACTGGCAAACGCAAGTTCCTATCCTCACTAGCTTAAGTGACACAGGAAAGTGAAACGAAAACTCTCTCACGGAACAAAAAACACGCGTCGGCCTCAGCTCTAAAGAGAAGATCAGAAAAGGGATCTCTAGTCAGTCTCTCTCTCTCTCTCTCTCTCTCTCTCTCTTATTCTCTTGTGGGTTTTTTTGTACCACCATTCCGTTTGTACCTATTAGTCGGCAAGATGGAAAATGTTTCTGTAATCAAGATCATCTACTGTTGTCAAATAAAGCGTCAAAGTTAAAGTCTCTCTCTCTCTCTCTCTCTCTCTCTCTCCCCCCCCCCCTCTCTCTCTATGCCTCTCTCTCTCTCTTAAAAAAATAAGCACGCACTGTTGTGATGTGCAGCTGTCGTCGGGTTGGTCTGTTATGTTTTTTTCACTCGTCACAAATCGCGGCATCTCACATGTCAGCGTCTAAATACACACAAACATGTAACCCAAACTGAAATACCTTTGCAGAGAATTCCAAAGCCTACTGTCCCTGTTTACCTCCGCCGCCTCCCCTACTAACAACCACTAAAGCGATTCAGTTACGAGGAAGAATAATGATAAAACTGGCAGTGTTGTCAGTGACTGAAACCGAATGTACGAGATAAACAGCGCGCAGACAATGGGAAACTGACGTCAAAAGCCAAAGGTCTAGAGGAAAGTTTTCCTGACTCTGTTCTATTGTCTGACAGTTTCTAACAGCACTCTGTCACGCAAACAATTAGTCAGGACATTGTGTGATAAGTAATGAGTGAATAAGAAAATGGTTTTAAGACTTTGGGCAACAGAGTGAGTTTGAAACTGGCCGATTTTGTTTGTTTGTATTTTTCTGGCGTGTGTGTGTGTGTGTGTGTGTGTGTGTGTGTGTGTGTGTGTGTGTGTGTGTGTGTGTGTGTGTGACTGTGTCTGTGTCTGTGTGCAGGGGGGGGGGGGGGGGGTCTTTTTCCATAACTTACAGGTAATATCAGCCTACCAGCATTCGAATTCACGACCCGAACACACAAAGAGGTAGGGCAAAATATCAAAATATAAAATGAAAAAAAAGACAAAGACGACATTAAGAACGACAACAACGACAACGACGACATCAATGACAACGACAACAACGATAACAACGACAAAAACGACAACAACAAAGACACCAACAACGACAAAAACGACAACAACAAAGACACCAACAACAACAACTACAAACCACAACAAACCAACAAAAACTACAACAACAACGACCACAGCGACCACAACGACAACAACATCGACGACAACAACAACGACAACAACATCGACAACAACAAAGACAACAACATCGACGACAACAACGACCTCAACGACCACAATACCACAACGACAAACCACCACAAACCAGCCTTCACCTTCCAGCGTCCTCAGCGGTGTATCTGGTTATTGTGTTACTGTTTCCGTGCACAGGTCTACATGTAATAAAATACACAACCGTGCTTTATTGACAGA
>JACVVK020000445.1:332500-505000 GCA_018292915.2 Batillaria attramentaria
ACCACATGCCGTCAACACCACCACCTCCGCCTACCTTGTAACGACAGCGCGACACGATGTGGCCGCCTTGTCACTTCCATTCTGGCGCGGCGGAGAACGGCCGCTTGCAGTCTACACTGGAGAAGCAGTCTCACAAGCCGTGACTGACTTCATCGGGAGAATGTGAGGCCTACCTGCCTTGGTGGTTTCCTTTGTGTCAACGTCGTCTCGCTTGAGTGAACAGCCAGCGTGTTCAGTGGAGTGAGCGGACATTTTTAGTAACAGTAGCGTCACGCTCCATTTATTTTGACCCTGTCATGGCCTATGTTGTGATGTTTGCTGATATACTGACCTCAGTCACTGATGCATTGCAGGACGGGTTACCACAGAGTAAAGTGTACTAGTGCGTTCATCTAACTCTGTGTGGTACGCTGCTGGGCCTGCTCTGAGGTTTGTTTTGATGTAGAACCGGAATGAAACAGGTTAGGTAACAACACTGTGAACTAGGTTTGGCACGATTTACCGAGTTTTTTCCCTTTATGGCGATGAAGAATCGTGACGTCTTGGTAGACAGTGGAAAGTTGTCCGGACTGAATATGAAAATAATAAAATATGTCAAGAACAGCAACTCACACACACACACACACACACACACACACACACACACACACACACACACACACACACACACAGAGAGAGAAAATGAAACTTTTTAAAACTTTAATTTCCTTTTAAATCCCAGGCAAAATACATTAACAAGATAAGAAAGCATAAAAAATGCAAATGTTACAAGGATATCAAAAACAGCAAAAACTGAAACAAATCGAAGCAAAACAACCCCCACCCCTCCAAAAAACAACAACAAAACAAACAAAACAATTCCTGGTAGACGGGTGGGTGGGTGGGTGGGTGGGGGTTTAACGTCCTTTTCCACCACATAGGGTGATATCAAAGACGGGGCAACGATGAAAAAGCCAGCACAAATATTTGGCCCCAGCCGGGATCGAACTCACGACACGAGAATTAGAAGTCCAACGCTCTACCATTCGACCACCCCGGCTCCCCTTCCTGGTAGACAGCTCGGACAGCACAGCAAACTGTTATTTCATATTTCCTTCCACGCTCAGTGATAAGCATGTGCGTTTTTCATAATTCCTTCCACGCTCAGTGATAAGCATGTGCGTTTATCTTGCATTTCCGATCAAATAAGCTCGAGTGTTTGGCTCGTAAATCATGTGTGTTTTGTGTTTATTGTGTGTGTGGTTAGTTTGCGGATGTTTAGTGCATACTAAATGTGTGCTTGGTGCGTGCGTGAGGGTGTGGTGGCTGTGCCTTTTGAAGAGAGGAGCAGGGGGGTGGGGGAGGGAGGGACTGAGTGAGGATTTGTGATATATGCTGTTGTTTTTACTTACCGTTTAATTAATTTAATCCAGTTTAATACCCTATCTTGTTTTACTTTTATTTTCATTATAGGTAATATATTTTACAGCCGCAAAACAAATTGCCCTTTTGGGACAATAAAGATTTATTGAATTGAATTGAATTGAATTGAAATAAGAAAAGCCCGAAGACCGACACGCTACCAACGCAGACCGCGAATTAATTTTCAGCAGATCGGTTAGTTAGTTAGTTAGTTAGTTAGTTAGTTAGTTCGGGTTTTACGCCGCCGCACATCCACAAAAGAGTTTAAAAATGGGAAAATCCACATAGAATGATTAAAAAAGAAACTCCTTAGAACCCGTGATCAACTATTATTCTTGAAAAAGTAAACAAAGTATGCAACCCAAATGTTCGGGCTCTACTCTCAGCGGGCCCTTCATCAATGGAATACTGTACAAAGTAAAACATAAATGACGTCAAGGTATTTATACGTAATCCTTACGTCAATTATGTATATATTTATATATATATGGGAAGTAAGTAAAGCTGAGAGCGCTACCTAGATCTAGAAGATGTGTGCTTTGTATGCCATTGGACAAGTCCCCCTTGCCCTATACTGGCTTGCTCATCTAACTCTGTGTAGTATGCTACTGGACCTGCTGTGTTTTGTTTTGATGTAGAACCGGAATCAATCAGGTTAGGTAACAACAATGTGAACCCGGTTTGACGATATACCGAGTTCTTTCCCTTTATAGCGCAGAAGTATCCTGACACGTTGGAAGACAGGGAACAGTGGAAAGTAGTTCGGAATATGAAGATAAAAATATATCAATGACAGCAACTGTAGCTGCACGCTGCACACAGACACACAGAGAGTGTGTTCAGAGGAGCCTGAGCGAAGATTTTTTGTATTTTTTTCTAGCAGTAGCGTGACGCTCCATTCACTCAGTTTGACCCTGTCATGACCTATGTTGTGATATTTGCTGATATACTGAAATCAGTCACTGATGTGTTGCAGGACGGGTTACCAAAGAGTGAAGTGGACTAGTGTGTTTATCTAACTCTGTGTAGTATGCCACTGACCCCGCTGTGTTTTGTTTTGATGCAGAACCGGAATGAATCAGGTTAGGTAACAACAATGTGAACCAGGTTTGACACGACATACCGAGTTCTCCCCCCCCCCCCCCCCCCCCCCCACACACACACAAAGTAAAAACGATTAAAAAAAAACTTTTTAATTTATAAATCCAAGGTAAAAATACATTTACAAGCTAAGGCATAAAAAGTAAACGTTGCAAAGGTACTATAAACTGCAAAAAACTAAAATAAATCGAAGCCCCCTCCCCCAAAAAAGAAAGAAACAAACAAACGAAAAAACACAAAAAACAAACACAAACAAAAAAATTGATAAATAAATAAATAAAATCCTAATAGTCTTTGGACAACAGCAAACTGTTATTTCAGAATTCCTTACACGCTCAGTGACAATAAGCATGTACTTTTACCTTGCATTTCAGATCAAATTAAAAAAAAGGCCGAAGATTGACATGTTACCAACGCAGGTCGCCTGTTTCAGCAGATCGGTACTGATCGGGTCTTTCCATGATATCAACTTGGCAATTTCCGTGAGGGCCGGACGCCCACGTGACGTACTCATGCACTACGCCATAATCTTAAATGAAATACTGTAGCCGTCTCCTTGATTTGGATTGATTTTAGACACTTTCATTATGTGTGACTTTTGTTTTTATGCAATTGCAGTGTGATGTAAGAACACATGAATAGAACGTGGCTGTGAAAAATAGTAACAAGTTAAATTCTCAGACAAAATAAAACCGCAAACTATGATACAACACACCAACAACACTTTGGGGGAAAAAATTCATTTTAGACAAAAGAAATCCGCAATTAATGTTGCAACGCACCAAAACACTTTGAAAAAAAAAAAACCCAAACAAATTCATTTTAAGACAAAAGCAAACTGCAGGCTTTGTTACAACAGACCAAAAACACTCTTTAAAAAAACACCCCAAAAAAACAACAACAACAAAACCCAATGAAATTAATTTCAAGACAAAAGAAACAAGCAAGCTATGTTACAACAGACCAAAAATATTTTGAAAAGAAAACAAAACAGAGAATTTTTTTTTAGACAAGAGAACAATTCAAGCTATGCTACAAGACACCAAAAACACTTTGAAAAAACAAACAAACAAAAAACAAAACTTAATTTTAAGACAAACGTCCAAGCTATGTTACAACACACGAAAAACGCTTTGAAAATATACCAATGAAATTATTCCTTAACGCTTCCCACCTCCAACCCTCACAAAAACAAAACAAGCCAAAACAATTATATCAGTCACAACCAAAAGAGTTCAAGTAAATTTCAGGTAATTTACATTTCATTTCATTAAACATTGATAAAATGGCACACCAAGGAAGAATTTCTAAGTACATGAAGCATCCAACTTTCGACCATGAAGTGACCAACACTTCATTTTCTTTTAAATTGAAAAAAAAAAAAAAAAAAAACACGACCACGACCACGCCAAAGATTATTTCACTGACTCCTCAAGCAAGACATTATACTTCATTTACTGAAAATGTCATGACAAACAAAAACTTCATCATCAAAATGTACATTTCACTGCATGCAAAATTAATGTCAGCTGCCCTATGTTACGAGCACAGATCAATCAAGCTACTGACGTAAATTGTCGTCATTTTGTCCCAGTGTCAACATGGACGTTTCATAATACAAAAACACCCCACTGTAAGCAAGCGATGGCGGTTATGTACTGAATATCTTATTTCCAGTTTAGATCGCACACAGTCACAGAAAATACACAATCATGTAGCGACTGACCTTAAAATGAGTCACAGTCGAAGCAAGAAGGATTGCGTTAGCCTTGGTTATGGCAAGCACGGTTTCACAACCAAGGGAAATCATAATCAAAAGTGTACAAGGAGCTAGTTCCGCATTTCCCTCCCTTTCTCACTATCATCGAAAGACCCAACAATCTCAAGAGGAACTGAAAATGCATGGGAAAGAACAGCAACAAGAGCAGCCTCTCAAACATACAAACAATTGTCACTCAACTTTTTCAAACAACCAAAAAAGTGATATTCCCATGAAAAGAAGTGGCCTTAAAATAATGTTGGTGCGACTAATAGTGAAGGACTGTGAAAAAAAAAAAAAAAAAAACCACTTCATTGTCATCCATTTTGGAGATCTCCTTTTCATTGTGGCGTCTTATAATAAAATAGACGGACTTTGCACTCTTAAAGACATAAGCTCCCAACAAAAAGCGTTCCGAAGTGTGAAAAATTTTTACACAGTCGACCGTGCAAGCACAGTCAACTCTGCCATAGTTGCAGATCTTTCAGCGCTTCGGGGACCCTTATAAACACCAGAGCACGAGTTTGCCGTGACACTATTTAGCTTTTGGTCAGTGAGCGAGACACATCGTTATAGTGTCTTGCGGATGTTGAGTGCTGTACGAAATTTCTCCCTCAGTGTCAAAACGCAAACTGAGCTGTGAAATCAGGCTGCCCTTGGCTTTTTGGGGGGGTTTCAGGGCCGCTGAAAACTCTGCAACTGTGGCAGAGTTGACTGTGCTTGCACGGTCGAATCTGTAAAAAAATTTCACACTTCCGGAAGCTTTTTGTTGGGAGCTTAGATCTTTAAAATTAGTCACAGTCGAAGCAAGGACAGCGTTAGCCTTCGGTATAGCAACCAAGGGAAATCACAATCAAAAGTGTACAAGGAGCTAGTTCCGCATTTCCCTCCCTTTCTCATTAACGCCGAAAGACCCAACAATCTCAAGAAGAACTGAAAATGCATGGGAAAGAATAGCAACAAGAGCAGCCTCTCAAACATACAAACAATTGTCACTTTTTTCAAACGACAAAAAGGTGAAAAGAAGTGGCCTTAAAATAATGTTGTGACTAATAGCAAAGACCGTAGATAATATCTACGGTCTTTGCTAATAGTGAAGGACTGTGGAAAAAACCCACAACAAAAACCACTTCACACTTCCATTTTGGAGCTCTCCTTTTCATTGTGGCGTCTTATAATAAAATACACGGAGTTCGCACTCTTAATAGGGCTCATCTGGTATAGTTCGTCCGCTATGGGGTGTAAATGTGTACCAGTCAGGGGGAGAAAATGTACTCCAGCTCAGCGGGGCGATTGTATCCCGCCCTTCTGGCTTCAGTCCGATCAGCTCTTGCGATATTGCTGTGCTATTTTCACCAAAAGGCTTGTTGAAAACGGAACGGTTACAAATTATAACAGATACTATACACGCGCATATATGTCATCATCTGATGGCTACAATCGTTTAACGCTTTTGTTGAAGTTCACAAAACGAAGTTAGCTGTCACGTGACTGCAACTCGCGAGACCCAAATCCAGGATATATTTTGCGCCCTGTGGTGTACATTTGCTGTCCCTGCAAATGGCCTGCATACATTTACACCCCCTAACAGGCGAACTATACCAAGTGAGCCTTACTAGGTCATGAAGTATGTACGAGAATGCAGTTTGCCTATCGAACGAACGAACATTCTTTATTCCAGGCACACTGAGGTACAAAACCCCTTGCTCATGGGGGGTGGGGGGGGTGGAGGGGAGGGGGGGGGGGTGGAGGGGAGGGTGGGGTGGGGTGGGGTGGGGTGTCGTAATACACTTTGCAGCTGCAATCTCTCTCTCTCTCTCGGCTCACACACACTCACACGCACGCACGCACGCGCGCGCGCGCACGTGCATGCATGCACGCCAACAGTAAGTGAAAATCTGGAAATCTGGTATACAATATTTCCACGGCCATCGCCCCGTTATGCGTTATACGTAAAATGCACACACATATACATACATGTATACATACATACATAATTATAGGTATACATAGATTTGAATATCAATATTTCGCAAGACCCAGTCCCATGAAGAAAACTACATCAAACGTGCTAGTTCTAGTACATAAAATTATATTCAAACAGACATTAGATTACCTATTATTGTACCTTGTCAGCCATCTATGCACACACAGACCGACTCCATCAAACCAGTCCCCAAACGCCTAATTGACGTAAATCAAAAAGTAAGGTAAACGGAAAAATGGAATATACTTGGGAAGAGATAAAGGAAGCTAGGATCTAGGGAAAAGAAATCAAAACGTAGAAAAGGCACTACACCGGCAGTTTGAAAACAATCCAAATGTAGGAATATATGCACCACTATACTATCCGCAGTGGTCAGCTGAAAGTCACACGCGACGAGAAGCACCTCTGAACAGTCGCACACCAATGTAAACAGCCGTATTCACAGCGCACAGTCCGCCAACAGTTCGATAACAGCATATATATGATAGCAATGAATGTAATTAACACACACGAAGAGGGTTCTGAAGGTGTCCCCATTGTTGTACGTGCGGTGGGGGAGCCTGTGGCGCCATGTACGGGTGAAATTGTGCTACAGCCTGGGGGTAGTGAAACAGGGGGGCAGGGATGGGATAATCCTGCCACTGGATAGAAGACTGAAGGTAGCCTGAATGGACGGTGTATGGCTGCCAGGGTTGTGATGAAGACTGCTGTGTAGCACTGAGACGCTGGCAGCGCAAGGGACTGTTGTTGTTGCTGCTGTTGGCAGGAGACTGTATCCCGGCCTGTGATAGGTCTGCACCCGGAGTCTGAGGAAGAGGGCACAGAGGGGTCTGCTCGATTTATGACGACGCTGGCAAATGAGCGGTCACTGGCGACCAGAGGGTGCGGACTGCCGGCGTCAGTGACCCGGGAATGGTGGGGGCCGGTCGCCTCCTCGCCAGGTAACCCCGCACGCTTGATGTTCGCCGCCAGTCTGGTCATGCCCTTGTAGCTGGGATGAACTGGGTCATTCCTGTCCGTGCGGTAGAGAGCAAGGCGAGGGGCACCACTGACCGCAGTAAAGGTGGCAGTGTTGTCTATGTGGACCACGCCCATCTTGCGACATACGTGGCTCAGGTTAGCGTTAGAAGGGCGGATGACGTTTTTTTTAGTCCGTGTCTCACCTTTGCAGGCAAGATGCTGGAGCCGAGCGCGAGGAAATGCTTTACGGCACAAAGTAATCAGCTCCTCCCACCTCTGACTAGTTACCTCCTTGTCTTTGCAATCGTTAACACCAACATGTAGTGTCACAACTTCCACTTGAGGGGCTTCAGGCTGTCGGCGCAGCCAGTCAGACAAGTGCACAGTCTTGAGTCCGGACACAGAGGTTATGTGCACTCTCTCGTGCTCAGTCAGCCATCTTGCTCCCCTTCATGAAGCGCAAGACTGAGTCGCCGACAATGAGCTTAGTAGTGTCCGACAGTACTTTGCGCGTGGCAATGACGTCGCTGGGCGTTGTGGTAACTGGCCGTTGATGTCCATCGCCGCCTTGTTGTAGATTACTGTCCTTTGAAGCGCCGCCTTCCTGTTTGGTAGGAGGGTGTACGCTTTCATCCCTCGCGGCAGACACGATGACTTGGATTCGCTCACCTTGAATGTCAGGACTGGCGAGTGGCTGGGCAGAGTTGCTCTCCGGTGGTGAAGCAGCGGGCTGTGACACCAGAGCAGGTGGAGGGGGATGTAATTCTTTTACCTGTTTCGTGAGGTCACGAATCACATGGCCCTGGCTGTCCTTGGCAGATGATAGGCGGTTGATCTTGTCCTTTGTGTCACGCTGGGACTTTGACAACTCAGACACTTGAGTATCGAGGTCGGTCAGTTTTCTGTCAAGACAGCGCTCAGCCATTTTAAGGTCATTGGCGGCCCTCACTTCACTGTCTCTGACACGAGAGTCCAGGTCGCTAATCCTGTCAAGAGCACTAGTCAGTTTCTGCTTAGTGTCGTGCATTTCACGTTTGAGCGACTGTACATCGTTCTGAAGCGATCCGATCACGCCATAGGCATAGGCCAGGAGACACTGTAGTTGACCCGTGGAGACAAACGGGACAGAGACCGGCCCACTTTGTGTAGCGTTGTTTGTGGCGGCAGTATCAGACGGCCATATCATCTTTTGTGTCAGCCATCTTGTTTTGGAAACAGTCCAGCTTAGCTAAATACAAACGTTGACTCTCGTTCATTAAATTTATGTTTTGTCACCCCCCCTCCCCCCCCCCCCAAAAAAAAAGTATCAGACGGTGTCACCTCAGCAGGTAGGCCAGATGTCACGGGGGTGTCAGAGGGGTTGGTAGTGAGAAGGGTTGAGAGGCTGGCGGGGACTGAGGGGATTGGCAGTGTGGGGAGTTGGAGTGGAAGGACGGTGCTTGAGGTGAAGAGGTTGGTGCTATCGTTGGTGTTAGTAGTGAGACTTAGCGCGACTTCGTAAGGCATTTCGTTGCGGTTCGTAGGAGAACTTCCGGTCCCCACGCTCTAACGCAGCGCACTACCCGGGGTTTCGTAGTGGCCACCCGTTTAGCGTGCCACCGAATTTCGCAGAGTAAGGAGACAAGGGAGACAACTCCAGTCAGGATGCGAGTCTCTCATCAGACGAAAGCCAGCGTGGTTACTTGTCAACACAAGCCGTTCACTGATTACATTAATCTGGCTTCGCTGAACACAAAATGTACTCACATCGCATTTTTTAATGAAATCGATGCCCTATTCTTGTAGTCTTGGACCTCTCTAGGATTTAACCGATTGGTAAAATGTTTGTAAAAAATCTCAAGCGAGGCGCACCTTTGTGGCCGCCATATTGGATTTGGCAGGCAGGACAGCGCTCGTGGGGTGTCCCAGTAAAATCGAAAAATAAAATATTTAGGATCTTCTCCACCCACTGCTGACTGCGAATTTCATAAAATGAAACATCAGTAGACCTATAAGTAATGCGCAAACAACACATTCTACAAGTTTGAGTACATAAAAAGACTTACGAAAATGGCTTCGTAGAATGGGCGATTCTCACGAAGTTCGCTGAGGGAAAATGGTTTCGGAGAGGAAGCCTCTGGCGGGTGACCCCAAAGCGCGCAGGATGTGATGACGTCAGAGGCTGAATTTGCATACTCTCCTCAGTGAGGAAGGCGCCAGAGGATAGTGTGGGTGTACCACTGTGTGAACAGATTACGTAACTGTTCCTCGGGGCGGGCAGCAGAGCTGGGGGGTGCTCAGCGGGGCCTGGTTCAGTCGATGCTGGTGTTGCGTCATCGCAGTCCGAACGGGACATGACAGGGGACCGAGGGGCGGTCAATCCCCCGGAGGTAAGTTCAAGGGGGTCAGACTGGTCAGCGATTGGCGGAAAGAGGAGCGGGGACCCAGGCTTGTCTTGTCCTAATCCAGTTGAGGGGTATGTGGGAGTGTCGCGATCACAGGATGGGGAGACAGCAAGGAGCACGCCGTGTCCAGTGCGAGGTGGAGTGACGGGGAATGAGACCCTAGGGGCGGGGGTAGAGTCCACGGGGGAGGGGTCAATGGCCACGGGGACGTTTTCGTGTGGGCTAGCGGCACCAGCCTGAAGACGCCTGACATACTCACACAGTGCTTCGAATTCCTCTCTCACCCACTTCAACTTTTCTTTTCCCTGAATTAAACAGGAACCGCCACTACTCCTCCGCTTTCTGTAGAACAAGGTGACGGTGATCCGTTTGTCACCATTTCGTCGGACCTGCACAAAGGTCTTTGCCAGGTTGTCCGGGATAGAGTCAGAAGAGAAGTGATATTGGTCGGTGATAGTGATCGTGTTACCATCATGGTCAATGTCTTTCCACTCAACCGTAAAACGTCCTGGATACTTCTCTTGTAGCAACAGCACGTAGCGTATGTACAGTGCATTGCGCCAGCTCTTTAGTACGTACACGGCGTTGTTACCGGTGCACGAGAATCTGGTTTGGTTCCAACCGTCTATTGTGTCTCTCAGGGTAGGATCATCATCACTGGGAGGGTTCACTAGGGTAGACGGCTGCAGCTGGTTCTCCATTGTGTTTTGAAAGCGTGAAATCTTAAGAGGCACTGGGAAAGGGAACACAACTTACGTCACAATTACCAGACAGCGTCATTTGTCAGTGTGTAGATGAGGGTGGGACCCCTGTACATGGACATGTACACCCTCTGCATGCAAAACATGTTGACGACAGATCGGGGGTAAAGTCTGTAGTACTGGAGACTCCAAGTCCAGCCTGGTGAACATAACGTGGCGTAACCGTATCCGACTTAGCAGCGCTAAGCAAACACACTGTCCAGCACTGGCGAGAGCGACACCCTCCTTGCGTAACCAAGTGGGGCTGAGCGGAGGGGATTGGCACCATTACGTCACAAGCACAGCTGTAGCGTGCAGGTTGAATGATACCCACGCCGGTTCACAAGAAAAAGTTTAGATGCATACAAAACAAAATCCGTTAATTACTCACTCGCATTTGAGAAATATGCTCCAAAAAGTTCACAGTCCGTTGCACTGAACACTTATATATCAGCCTGCCAAAATGCAGAGCACACAGACATGTAAAACAGGCACAAGAGTCCAAGAACTGCACAGACCATGTGGAGCGTGACCTCCCTCAGAAAGAGAGAGAGGGAGAGAGCCAAAGGGAGACCAGCAGATGAAAGGCGTACAGAAGCATTCACAAAAGTTGTAGAATATTTCAAAGAGTTTGATGTCAGCAAATCATACTCAATGATCTGTGCACAAAAATGGAAGACTATCCAGATTCAGGCACTCAGGCATAGAAAAACACATGAGACAGAAATTGGAAAGTCACTTTGGAGACGAGATCATGATCACTTGCATCAAAGGAAAACGGAATGTAGTCACATTCCGGTCAGTAGCAGAGAAAATTTTGAAGCAATTTGCAGAATCTAAACAAGAAACAGACAGTGAGAAAGAATTCAAAACTGCATCAAAACTTATTTTGTCAGACATAAAAACAATTGACACGTCAAAGGCAGAATATCCATCAGCAACAGAAATTTCAGACATATCAAAGAATATTCAACAGTTACCAGCATCACTTGTCATTTTTCTAAAAACACTGCTGGAAGGAAAGAAAGATCCATATTTGAAAATCGCCTCCCTTGGTCAAGCCCTAATACATGTACAAGCAGCACGCCCAAATGTGCTTATTCTACCACTACAGCTTGAACTTGGCGTTTCCTTGCACCATGCTACTGGCTCAAGGCACATTGTTGATCAGCTCCACAGGCTTGGGTTTTCTTTATCCTACAATGAGGTGAAGCTGTTTGAAATGTGTGCCGCAGTGCAGCAAGGTACAGATCTGGTAGGTGTCGATCCTAAAACCAGTTGGATCCAATTTCCCGCCGACAATGTGGATCATACAATCAGGACACTGGATGGAACTGGCACTTTTCACGGCATGGGCATCCTTGGCGCAGCAACTCCTGGCACCAAAGAATGCAGAGCGGTTCGTCGAGATACCAGCGTGACCCCAGACAGAATTTCTGCACTTGGAAGAGTACCAGTTCACTTCTACAATCCTTCTTCAGTGGACTTGTCCCTCGTGTATGAAATTCTGCAAGACTTTGCTGTTGAAGATCGTACCAGGAAACTGGACCTGCTGTGGAAAGTGTCCTGGCCTCTGCGCTCCCCACGTCTCGGCTGGTCAGGAATGATGCAGACCATCTGTAGTGGAGCCTATCCTGGCAAGAGCAGCTTCACGTTCTTGCCCATGATAGACATGGATCCCACCAATATGAGCTGCATCTTCTCCACTCTGCACTTCGTTTCATCCATGGCCAGCCGGTAAGACTGCACACCTGTCCTGACCTTTGACCAGCCATTCTGGTGGAAATCCACTATGACCATTGACGGAGAACCACCTAACAGTCCCCTGCGCTCAATTGTTCTTCGTCTGGGAGGCTTTCATTGTCAGATGAGTTTCCTCGGATGCATTGGAAGGCTCATGGCAGGCTCTGGTCTGGAACAGGTGCTTGAGGTAGCATTTGCTTCAAATTCAGTCGTCCATATGCTGAGTGGGAAGTCTGTATCAAGAGCGGTTCGAGGCCATTTCCTCGTTGACGCTGTCCTTAATGCCATGGTCACATCCATTGCCTTCAACATCCCTCTGAAGACCTGTAGCCTCACAGATGCTGAGGATATAGACAGTGAAGCAGGAATTGGAGGAAGTTCATCATCTCCTGCATTTCTCCCTGATGAAACTCCAACGGTCCTATCCCTGCACCAACAACAGGATGAAGCCACTACCTCTGCGGAAGTACAAAACACTGCTGACTGTACTCAAGACCATACAGCGCTCCCTGCTGTCCTGCGTGTATTTGACAGCACCATAAGCAAGGAAACAGCTACTGAAGAGATCAACGAGAAGGCAAATAAGGACCTAGATGTGGTGGAGAATCAACTCCTCATGACAAAATCTCAGCTACAAAGTCGCACATCGCACTTATGGCTGCAGTATATGTCAATGGTTGATATGCTACGACAGTTTTTGAAGGCAGAGAGGACAGGCAACTGGATGCTGCATCTTCATGCCCTGCAAAGAATGCTCCCCTTCTTAGCAGCAGCAGGCCACTCCCAGTACACCAAGTCAGTTCACAGGCTATGTATGACTGTGCATTTCAGCGGTCGAAAAGGCGAATGTCAATATATTTTCGTAATTATTTACCATCCCATGCTTCTAATAACCATTGAAATTCGTCTGACGCATGTCCACACCTTTCGAACGAGGTGCTACATGAATACATTCGGTTGACTCTACCGAAAACGGTGGAAACCGGATACGCGATGACGTCATTAAGTACCCGACGGACACTTTGATCATTCTACTTTTTGGATATGTTAAACATGGACTATATTCGGACTTATTCCACATAAATTACTTACTATTGCGTGTAGTTCCTAACTTAGAAAATTTTGAGCGTTTACAGACTACACTAAATATGTCAACACGAATTAATATTTTTTTCGTTGGGGTGTCACTGAGCGACAACGACGTCAACGGAGAAAACAAAAAACCGGTACGACGGAAAAGTGGCGACGATGGCGGGGCAAATAGAAGGAACATGTTGTCGTCGTTGTTGTAGTGGTGGTTGTCGGTGTCGGTGGTGGTGCGGTGGTGGTTGTCGCGGGTGTGGTCGGCGTGTGGTCATCGTCGTCGGTGTGAGTTTTGTGATCAGTGTGGTGGTGTGTGGAGTCAGGGGATGGAGGAATAAGGACACTTCACCCAGATAAGTTGTGATGTAGTACGGGACAGTGCCCAGAGTCGGCCCCAGTATGAATCACCAGCACCATACTGTGATGTCGACATCCACACCACAACCTTCCGTTCCAGTCCCTGCACACAGTCACACTCTGTTGCTATAATACAATCTGGACCTGCCATCCTAGCCATCTCACCCACACCCCCATTATCACCCCTCCCAACCACCCGCACCGGCACTCCAGCCTGACGGAGGCCGCGCACCACGCCGCTAGCTCCTCTGGTCACGTGACCCGCGTCGTCTCTCTCGTCATCGTGGAGGTTATACATCGACAGTACGAAGACGTCCCGGTACTGTAAGGCCGTGGTGCTGCTGCTGCTGCTGCTGGGGTTGCCGCCCTGACCTGAAACGTACAACGACCAACGTCAGTTATGGTGGTGGTGGTGGTGGTGGTGGGTTGACGGGCGGGTTGTAGTGGACACCACGATGATGGTAAGTAAGGATGGTGCGGTTGTCGTTGTTGTAGTGTCAGTCTTACCTCAGTATCTGTCAGCTGCACTCTCTACTTATCAGCCCTCCCGCAGACTGCGATCCTCTGATGAAAAACTTCTCAAAGTTCCTCTGCGAAATATGAAAACTACCGGCGAACGCGCGTTCAGCTACCTCGCCCCGACAATCTGGAACTCACTGCCTTCTGCCCTCCGTGATGTCCCCACACTGTCAGCCTTTAAATCACAGCTCAAAACGTACCTGTTCCGTCAGGCCTTTCCATAGATAACTGGGTCCCTCTGTCCATGTGTGTGTGTGTGTGTGTGTGTGGGTGTGTGGTGTGTGTGTGTGTGTGTGTGTGTGTGTGTGTGTGTGTGTGTGTGTGTGTGTGTGCGCGCGCTCTGAGTCTGCTTTTCAGAGACGGGCGCCTTATAAATATGATGTATTAGTATTATTATTGTAGTGAAAATTCAGAACTGAGCTAAAATTTTAAACAGTGCGTTGGTTAGATCTAAATCATACACATCACATACAACGACGAACGCAACAACGACAACGCCGACACTTTCACCATCACAAACAGCAACAACACTCCTCCAGGAAATCATGTGTATGCTCCCCCATCCACCTACCGAACCCCCACCCCTTTATCCAAGAAGAAAACAATTTCTAAATCTACAAGATTATCTCCCCTGACACAATTTACCTCCCCTATTTATCTATTCTATACACACTCGATGAACGGGTGAATCAAAACATATCATTTTGATTACCGGGCGAGGTCGTTGTAGCGGTGCTGGTGGAGGACGTTGCTGTGGTAGTTGTAGTAGTGGAAGTGTTGCCTTGTCCTGCAACAAATTACAGGTATATTATTCTCTCTCTCTCTCTCTCTCTCTCTCACACACACACACACACACACACACACACACACACACACACACACACACACACATGCAGACATACTTACCGACGTGTAACACCTGTGTCAGGATCCTCCCCACCTCCCGGCCGCACGCCTCACAGTCATATGTTAGCTCCTCCTTGTGCCCGGGTCCCTGGTGGCTCACAGTGATGACGGGCGGTCCGTCAGCTGGCAGGGGAGCCGTTGGTGTTGTGTAGTCGGGGACACGTCCTCTCTTAATGTAGTCTGCCTCCGCCACCTCCCGCACAACGCACGGGGGGCAGCGCAAGGGAGTTGTCATCGTGTGAACGTGATTCTGTAGACATGAGGGTGCGTGGCCAGGCTGTAGGCTTGCTGCCCACAGCCTGACGTTCATCTTCTTGTTGACTAGCGCTCGGTACAGGACATCCAGTTGTTTACTGTTACAGAGAATAGAGAAGACGTTTAGTGGATGACGTCAACCATGAGAGAGAGAGAGAGAGAGAGAGAGAGAGAGAGAGTTATCTCCCAGTCCATAACTACAACAACAACCAATACTACGACCACAATGATTAGAGCGACAACGACGTCGACGACAACCACGCCAGCGACAGCAACAACAACCACAAAAACAAAACAAAAATTCCAATAAATGAAGAACTCATAAACATAGAAATATTAGCAGTAGCTCTACAGATCAACAACTGCACGACTGTAAGAAATTTTCGAAACAATACAAAACAAAACAAAATCAGCAAAATTGGCGTCCACTAACAACAAACCCCACAGTGTATTGACAGCTGACAGACAACTAGCAGACTGAGGCTGAAGACATGACTTGAGTTCTAACGTTCTAACGAGAAGAAAACGTCCACCGGTTTTCTTGTCGCAAACGTTAGTGACGTAAAATCTGTTCAGCTCTGACGCAATACTCCACAGTTCCGATTTCAGCAAGTAGTTTGACGTCAATACTAAACAACTTGTCTTTCATTATCATGCTTACAGCAATACCGCCATGCTGTGTGTGTGTGTGTGTGTGTGTGTGTGTGTGTGTGTGTGTGTGTGTGTGTGTGTGTGTGTGTGTGTATACGTCTATTGAGTTTAAAATTTTGCATTCTATTCCTGTGACCTTGACCACCAGCACAGTCATTGAAAATGAAATCCCTGGATAGATCTTGTGGTTGTCTATCATCTTGAAAGATTTGGTGCCTCTGGTGTTTGTTGTTCCCGAGAAAATGCCAATGTTAAGGTTCTGTATACATTCAATGCGGACACACACACACACACACACACACACACACACACACACACACACACACACACACACACACACACACACACACACACACACACACACACACGCGCACACACACACACACACACACACACACACACACACACACACACACACACACATACACACACACACACGGCGGAGGGTTAGTACATAGACTCACGCTGTTACATACGTGAGCCAAAAATCAGAAACACGAAAGAAAGCATTCATGTATGTTTGTTCGGGTGTTGAATGTTTTTTTTTATGTGTCTGTTTGTTTCTTTCTTTGTTTAACCGGATGTTGACTGGTTTTGTCAGTAAAATCAGTAATTCCGCCAAGCATTACTGTGTTTGTGACAAATAGCAACAGAACCGTATTCCAGTCATTGTGTGCCGTGCAAGGAAAGTTTAGGGTTTAAACCGGCTGCAGCAGACCCTTCACAGAACCTGCTCCTTGTCTGTGGCTGGACAACGCGTGCCACGAGGAATCATCACAGAGATCTGTAAGCAATAGAGCAGGATTCTTCTTGCGCATATTATTATTAGACGTGTTCGTTCGTAATGCTAGTTAGAAATCTTGCTTAGCCGAGATAACGATAGAGATGTGATTTGTATTTGTCGTGTGTTTATAGGGAGCCATTTAGACTGAATAAGTAACAATAGATTTAGGGACGTTGCTAGATCAAGGTCATTCAAATGAGAGGTGTGTGTGTGTGTGTGTGTGGGGGGGGGGGTTGTGGGGTTAACGTCCTTTTCCACCACATACGGGTGATATGAAAGACAGGGTAACGATGAAAAATCCAGAACAAATATTTTGCCCCAGCCGGGATACGAACTCACGACCCGAGCATCTGAAGACCAACGCTCTACCATTCGGCTACCCCGGCTCCCCCATTCAAATAAGATCTCCTCAATGTCTATCATTATGTCAAGTTTGACGCCTCTAGTATTTGTAGTTCCTCCGAAAACGGTAATGTTAAAATTCACACCACACGACTTTAATGACCTTGACCTTCAGTCACGGTCATTCAAAAAGGTAGGTCTCATTGCTGTCTATCGTCATGCCTTGTTTGGTGCCTCTACTGTTGGTTGTTTCGGAGAAATGGCCAACGTTAAAGTTAGCAGCTGCTGATTTTGGGTTTGTTTCGTGTAGACAGTACTATGAGTCAGTGGCAGGCTATGTGTTTGATTTGTGAAAAGGTGGAGGAAGAATGACGAGGGCTGATGTGTGATGTCAGTGTGTGTGTGTGTGTGTGTGTGTGTGTGTGTGTGTGTGTGGTGTGTGTGCGTGCGTGCGTGTGTGTGTGTGTGTGTGTGTGTGTGTGTGTGTGTGTGTGTGTAAGAAGGCACGCTCCGGCCTTCAAAGGGATTTATTTTGGAGAGAGCGACAAGATAAAACTGACAGACCTTCAGTCTGCAGCCCGTCCAGGGGTGGTGACTGAGCGCGCGTGACCATCCCCTTGTTTCCCCCTCTCTCGCTCGCAGCACGTCATTACGTAACAGCACACCCTATTGTATAGGTCCAGCGGCTTCCAGCAGAGGGGCGGCAGCCAAAAGCCGCGGACGGCAGGAGCCCGAAGAGGCACCCTTGGTCGCTGACCCACTTTCAGATTTAAGCCAGCCAGCCACCAACAGGTTTTTTCGTCCGCAGTAGTGCGCGTTTCGACGTTTGGGAAAAAAGACATTTGTTCCCCCCTCTATACCAGAGGAGACATCCCAACCTAGGGAAGGGTAGGAGTCTACTATTCTGTCTGCAACGGTGCCGATAATTATGTCGCTTTGGTGTGCCATTATCTCTCATGTAAAGTTTTCTCTCGACAGACTGATCTCTTCCCTCAAGGCCTACCACAAGTTCACAGGAACCGGCGGCTATTACATACCCTCGCGTCTATCTGTCCATGTTGACAGTAGTATGAGTGGGTGGCATGCTATGTGTTTGATTTGTGAGAAGGTGGAGGAAGACTGACGAGGCCGGGGTGATGTGTGATGTCAGTGTGTGTGTGTGTGTGTGTGTGTGTGTGTGTGTGTGTGTGTGTGTGTGTGTGTGTGTGTGTGTGATTATTATGTGTTGCAGGTCGAAGAGGGCACGCTCCGGCCTTCAAAGGGATTAATGATCTTGGCTAAATGTATATTATATAACAATTAACAGAATAGTATAAAAATTAAATAATAAATTAATGTGAATATAACAAACTGTGTGTGTGTGTGTGTGTGTGTGTGTGTGTGTGTGTGTGTGTGTGTGTGTGTGTGTGTGTGTGTGTGAATCATTACGCTGTACAGTTTTCCACACGCACATGTGAATGTTCTCCGAGTGCATTCTGTTTCATTAAAGCTCCTTTTGCTGCTGCCAATGTACATGTATTATTTTTTCTCTTTTCTGTTTGCGCGCATCGCATATTTTTCTTTAATATCAATGTTTTGTTCGTGTTTGTTTGTTTGTTTGTATGTGTGCGATTTCGGGTGTTGATTGGTTTGGTTTGGTTTGTGAACAAATTTGAAAACCATTCAATATCCGAACAAACAAACACACAAACAAACAACGCACGAATCAAACCAATTAACACATGAACAAACATACAAACAAATAACACACAGACAAATCCAGTCCGATCAAACAAACAAACAACTCACCCAAAGCCTTCCGCTTCATCAGCGATGAGACAGACGTCGGATGTTGGTCTGGCCGTCAGCGTCGCCACTAGTCTGTCCACAGCTCCGTCCTGCTCCAGGTTGTCATGAAGGTGGACACGACTGGCCGCTTGTTCTCCCAGTATCAGCCGGGCCGTCTCCTCCAGCTGCTGCTTGATCAGGTGGGCGGCAGCAAGGCTCCGCATATTTCGGCTTAGGATGTCCACGATCCCGTGTTGCCGCAGCCACTCCAGGGACATAATTACTGCAGTGAGTGTTTTGCCTGTCCCTGGCGGTCCGGCCAGATAAGCAAGGTCAGGCGCCTGGTTGATCAGGTCCACCTGATTAAACATAAAGTGTGGAGAAAATGTCACGTGACAATTATGTCTGTTATAATAAATTTGAGAGTATGTACACTGAGGGAATTCCAGTTATTAGACTTGTTTCTTAATGATAATGAATCACATAGCGCACGTACTCCCGCGCGCGCGCGCGCACACACACACACACACACACACACACACACACACACACACACACACACACACACACACACACACACACACAAATATGCAACACATACACAGAGTAAAGAATCACGTGATAGGGGTAGAGAGTCACTGCTGACAGCCGGTAATATAGAGTAAGGAATCACGTGATAGGGGTAGAGAGTCACTGCTGACAGGCGGTAATATAGAGTAAGGAATCACGTGATAGGGGTAGAGAACAAGCCGGTAATATACAGTAAAGAATCACCTGATGGAGATAAAGAGACGATGTTGATAACGGGAAATGCAGACTACTTCTGCGCTTTATAAGTGAACACTGGATAAGACTGGATAGATTTTTACCTGCTGGGGATAAAGAGCGACTATAGACATCCTGTCGGCGACATGGGAGACGAACTGTCCGGCAGAACGTAAGTCTGTCACGTGTAACCGGGGCTCGGTCTTACAGAAGATCCTCACTACAGTCGCCGGACCCGCAAATCTGTCAATAAATTCATGGTATGGTATATGACACAGTCGAGAACATGAAAGCCTGATGTGTGAAATAACCTGAAACTATGACACTTAATTTTGTGTTACAAATTTCACCACTCTTTGGAAAAAAAAGTCTCTCTCTCTCTCTCTCTTGTTGATGACCAGCTAAAATGGAAATCACACGTTGACCACGTTTGCAGGACAGTAGCTAAGAACCTTTACTTATTATCTAAACTGAAAATCTATATGGACTGTGACCATCGCAAGCTCTTCTTTTTTGCCCATGTGAAACCCCACATAGATTATGTTTCTAATGTATGGGACAGCTGCAGTCAAGTTCACTTATCTAAACTCAACTCCTTACATAGAAGATCAATAAAACAAGTTCACCCCCTTTCTACCATTCCAACGGACCAAAGATTCAAACAGCTCGGGATTCTATCTCTGCGCAGTCAACATATCCTGAACAAATGTCTACTTGTACATAGTACCATTCACGGGAATGCCCCGTCATACCTTAAATCACTCATTAAACAACCGACACATGCCATTAGAGGAATGAGAAACGGTTGTATACCACTCCCACTCCCTAGGATAGACATATATAAAATGAGTTTTGCTTTCTCTGGGCCCACAGTCTGGAACTCACTACCACCAAGTCTAAAAATTATTCCGTCACGTTCCACTTTCAGAAAAAGACTGTTTTCCCATCTACTTGAAACTGAAACACTGAACCAGACGTTTACTTCTCGGTAATAAGAAAGTTTCTTTCAAGTGTCCATTTTGGTGTATAATCTGAACAACTGTCAGGTGTGTGTGTGTGTGTGTGTGTGTGTGTGTGTGTGTGTGTGTGTGTGTGTGTGTGTGTGTGTGTGTGTGTGTGTGTGTGTGTGTGTGAAGGAGAGTGAGAGAAAGATTTTTTTTTTTCTTTTTTTCTTTCGAGTAATTTTTTTTTTTTTCTTTATTTTGCTTTTTTTTTTTTTGTATCTCCCTTTAATCTTGCCATTGTAGTCTTTTGTTTTTGTAGCAACGGCTGATTGAAAAATAATCATTTTTGGTTAAATCACTTCCGTTGGAAAATAAAATTCGTTCGTTCGTTCTCTCTCTCTCTCTCTCTCTCTCTCTCTCTCGTACAGGCTTACGTTCGTTTCAAAGAAAGCAAAATAACATGAATGACAGAACAGCAAAATACGATGACATCATTCCCCACACAAACAGCGATGACATCCAAAGGTTTATCAGAAAGCCAACTGATGCAAGACATTAGGCCCAAACCATTAGATAGGTTAAAACACTTCAGTAATATGGAAACACATCATCAGACATAGCTCGACGAATGACGTAGCTGATTTCATTCACAGTGAGTTGTACCCTACCTGGCCACAAGGTCCTCATACACGTCATCCGTCATGGCGGGGTCCGGCCCGGCCCCTGCTACACACCGTGTCCACCAACTGCACAGACTTCTCATGACGTCATCAGTGACTTGGTGTGGCGTGCTAGCGTCCGACATGTTGTCAGAACACAAACAGTAGTCCACAGGGTCGGCAGTTCGTGGAATATCCAGCTCTCTACACAGGGCCTGTTACAGACACAGTTAAATTTATACAAACATGCAGGTCAGTTGAAAACTTAAAACGAAGAAAGACGAAACACGAAATAAATTATGGCTCTTGAAAATGCAACCCCTTTCTACTGCCTTTATCGTTAATTCCATTTTATAAACCTCCAGCAGGATTTGAAAATGCAACATTTTGATGGACATTTCAACCTACTCCATGCCAATATTTTTACTCTCGAATGTGACTTTGCTCTAACAAGCTTTCATCTTATCAATCTTCATGCTTTCACGCTATTTTTGTGTACAACAAACACTAGATGAACAGTTACTAGTGAACTGTTACTGCTACAGATCACACACACACACACACACACACACACACACACACACACACACACACACACACACACACACACACACACCGGGCGGGGGGGGGGGGGAGAGAGAGAGAGAGAGAGAGAGAGTCATCAACTCACATCTCTAGTGAGTGGATCTTGAGTCAGTGCTGCCCGCAGTGTGGCGCTGGAAACAGAAGGCAACATTAACGTCGCACTCACTCTCGGAGGCTGCGGCAGGTCACTTATCACGTGACGCAGGACTTCACGTGCCTTTCCCAACTGACCAGGTTTCTGTTTTATCGACCTTTTCTGTCCTGGTTTCTTACAGTTCAGGGTCTTCCTCAGTTTAGCCAGCACTTCATCTTGTAGCTGCTGCTGAGTCAATCCCAGTTCTGTAGCGGTGGCCCCGACAGACACACCTGCCAGTATGCCGTACTTTCTATGTATAATAAGGACATCAAAATCTCCAACATCCAGTTGCTTCTTCTTCAAGTCCACGGGTCGCGGTAATGAGGATGAGGCGGCGGCATAACACGGGTCGTCGAGATAATCGCCGAAACCCATCTGGGACAAGACGAACATGACGTCACGCTGAGAGTGGCTCATGGCCTGGAGACAATGGAGGACGTGTTGCTGCGCCCTGTCATCCCGTACATCGCTCGTGGACAACACGTTACTGGCGCCCGCGGGACGTTCATCTTGTGCTGACTGTGGGACGTTGACGTCCAGCCCAGCTACCACCTGTGTCTCGTGCTGCACGCGGTGCATGTAGACGTGCGGCAGGAAGTGTGTCCGCTGTAACAGGTCTGGATACCACTGTCTCACACACTGCCGCCATGACATCGGAACCTGTGTCTACAAAAAGAGAAATTAATTACATGAAGTCAGCAGGTTCTGTTGCACATTTTTACCAGATTACAGTACGTGAGTAGTTCAGTTGCTTTGATTCAATGCACGACCATGTCTTCCACAGACAGAAAACTTCCCAGGTCGGATGATTTCTCTGCAGATTCACGGAAAATGAAAGGATGCATAATTATTTTATAATTTTCCCCTACACTTATAAGAAGGGAACATATTCTGAATCATGCGTACATCACAAGAGTTCAGTACAGGTAATTCTTGTCATTTCAAACGTGTGTGACCGTTTTCAGCCATTTTTTTTATAGACCACCTTTTAAACTACATTAACTTTGTCAGGTGACAGACAGATACATGTGTTGGGAATACATTTCAAATGCCTTTATTTTAAGCAGACTGTTGCCATGGTAACTAAGCCAACATGTTTTGCAACAGTGTAACGATAAGTGAGGTTGTCTCCCTTGGACCACTGATAAGAGTCCCTAGTGACTGTCCCATGAGGGCTTGGGGGTACTAGGGATGCGCACGCAGCTTGTTACGCCATGTTGTCCAACCTGAATGCTGTCCTCATCTTGACCTGCAATAAACCTGATTCATTGATCCTGACTGAGTTGTTTGAACCCCGAGTGGCCATCCCCACAAACAGTTTCGCTTGTGAGTGCGCCTGTACGCTGGAAATATTCTGATTGTGGTGATGAGTAGAGCTCTTAATGCGAAACTGTTGTTTACACTTTGCAATTTGCGTGCGCAGCCATGCATTCAAATTCTACGCCTGAATACACAGCAGTCTCGCTCAGCGTGTTAGCCTCGTTAGTGAGTACGAGTGTGTTTCTATTGGCTTTTTGCCAGCATTTGAGATGGTGTCACTGTGCAGGTGACTAAGTGGTGGGTGGGTGGGTGTTTAGGAGTTTAACGTCCTTTTCCACCACACAGGGTGATATCAAAGACGGGGCAACGATGAAAAAGCCAGCACAAATATTTGGCCCCAGCCGGGATCGAACTCACGACCCGAGCATTAGAAGTCCAACGCTCAACCATTCGACCACCCCGGCTCCCCGTGACTAAGTGGTGTGATGCTAGACATCACGAAACAGCTCAGAATGATATGTGAGTCTAAACATCCTACAGACTGTCCCTTTAACATACTAGCTGGTCAGTTGGACTGTCCCTTTAACATACTAGCTGGTCAGTTGGACTGTCCCTTTAACATACTAGCTGGTCAGTTGGACTGTCCCTTTAACATACTAGCTGGTCAGTTGGACTGTCCCTTTAACATACTAGCTGGTCAGTTGGACTGTCCCTTTAACATACTAGCTGGTCAGTTGGACTGTCCCTTTAACATACTAGCTGGTCAGTTGGAAATGAACTCTGTTAAAACTCGGAGCTCGGAAGAAAATCCCCTATGCTGATTTTATGGCCTAGATAAGTACGACGACATTGTCGATTTCACTGACAAAATTCCCGTACAAATCATCGTTCATTGATTTAGTTTGCTACACTGTTCCCGTAAACAGTGTGTAATGTTTGAATGATTCGTTTAGTCGATGGGTTTTTCTCCGGAATCGACTGGGGGCAGGGCCGCTATTGCGTGGGTCCGCTATTGCGCGACCTACGAACATATCAGCCTAAAGTATAAAACAACAGTGTCGCCTAAGGTATAAAATACGTTGCAGCCTTAAGGCGCGTCTTAATTGTGTCCGAACAAGTCCGAACAACCACGAAGAGCGAAGGAAAAATGCTTCGCCCGAATCATTTTGGGGCATCGCGAAGAGATTTTGGACAGTTCGGGCTTCGGTCGACATGCAATGCGAAGAACCCCGATCAACCGCGAATGATTTCGCCAGAAGCTATCTGATTGGCTGGTCTAGATTCGCCAGCTATCTCATTTCAAGATGGCGGAGGGTCGCGCTCGTACATGGCCGGTGTCGGTTCAAAGTTACAAGCATTAATATTTCGGCAATGAAGAAGCTTCTTGGTGCTGCTGGAATACATTGATTAGTAAGGATAGTGTACATTTGACTTACAATGCTACAGGTGAAGTAAGAATGCGAAATATGTGTAATTACGGCGTTTTGCTACGCATGCTAACGCCGTCTGCTCGCGTGGCGGTGTGCGCCGGCCGGGCTCGCGTCGTCACATGGCGAGTACCGAGTCAACGTTCTAGTCGCTGATATTTCAGGCATCTACAACTTTTATGGCTCACTTGCGTCACTCTGATTACTGAGGTAGTGTAGAATTTTGATTTTGTTTGCTAAAATTGATGCAAAACCGCGACATTGTTGTCGGTATGACGTTTTTCTTCCGCCGTGTGCTGGTGACCGTCTGCTACGCCGGTGTACCGGCTCGTAACTGTCGGTCGGTTCAATGATTTTGTTGGTGATTATTTCTGTTTTTTAATGCAATTCATGGTGCAGTTGGGTCACATTGATTAGTTCAGATAGTGCCCTTTTGAGTGCGTAAAGCCATGTTGTCGTGTAACCCCTTGATTTTCCTCAAAAGCTACAGTTGCTACGAGACGCACTTCACTGGTAAGCTCACAATCGGCGCCATTGCTATTTTCCTTCGGTCACGTGTCACGAATGCTTGACGCCTAGTTAGTACGTAGAGGCCACGCCGAAGCAAGCCGAAGAATGTCGCCTTTGTTCGGCCGAAGCCTTGTTCGGGCTATATTAAAGGGTACGGCAAGTCAAGAGCACTATTGGGTTTAAATGGCAGATACTGAGGTCCTAGACGGCTGCAGCCCAAAAGATTTGAATACGAATACACCATTCAGCATATTTCACACCAAACGGCAGCCGAAATGCGATGCCATGGGGGCTGCCATGTTGATCCTAGCAGTGACGTCACGCGACCACTCAGCAGCAGGCGAGATTCTGACACTGTGTGTGCAGGTGTGCCTGCTACACGTTTTAGGCGTGCTATTTCTGGCTCGTACACACACTTTGCTAATTTCCTGAAAGCTAGAATAGATTTGAGGAACTATCCCTATGATTTCGAGCCAGAATATTCTGAAGAAGAGCTGAGTAAGGGGTCAAAACAGTGGGGACGATGGGGAAGAGCCGATCATGAGAACGAGTGCAATCAGTTGTGGGAGATGCGTGTTTGACAAGTGAAGCAGCAACATCGTTCGCAAAAGCGCCAGTGAAACAATCCGGGGTAAAATGATCTCCACAAACCTGGTCCTGTGGTCTCGATTGTTCCAGGCGTATTCCTGCACGCAGCGGGGCAAGCGAGCCGTTCTTCAAGGCTTCAACCATTTCGCACACAACCTCCGTTTTTCCTTTGATCTGTTTAGATTCGGAAATTCAAAAAAGCTTTTGTGGCTTCCATCTGCATTCTTACACGTGCCCTGTTTGCTGAAACAACCAAACGCTTTGCACTGTGGCATCTCGAACACAAAATAATACTCTGGAACAACTCGCTCTAAGCAGGCACTGCCGACAGTGGAGGTGGTGTGACGTCACCGTTCACCTTTCCCGCCTCATTCGCGAAAGAGTGCGGCAACATGGCGCAGCCCATGAACCGAAAGCAGAGGGTGTTTTCGGCGCATTTTGAGTAAATGGTACTTTGTTCACGAAAACTTTTCCTATCTAACAGCTTAGGACCTCAATATCTGTCATTTAAACCCAATAGTGCTCTTGACTTGCCGTACCCTTTAAGACGCGCCTTTAGGCTGCATCGTACATTATACCTTAGACTGCAACGTATTTTATACCTTAGGCGACACTGTGTATTTATACCTTAGGCTGCATTGTGGCTGGCTTTGATTATACCTTAGGCTGCATCGTACATGATACCTTAGGCTGCATCGTATATTATACCTTATTCCGGATTCCCGCACAAAGTCGGTATTTTTGCCGGGTTGCAAATTAGGTAGTTTTAACTAAAGTAGTCAAGGGAAAAAACATTTGAGAGAATTTAACAAAAAACCGACTTGGAACACGTTTGAATGATTGTCAGCACAGTATTCTGTAGGCTGCGTCTCTTGGCTTTGGGTATTTCTGTTACACTGTTAGAGACTGGTTGAATGACAAAATCGTGTGTGTGTGTGTGTGTGTGTGTGTGCGTGTGTGTGTGTGTGTTCTTTTTGTCATTTTGAATGTTTGAAATTTATTGCTATTCGCATACGAACCTTGGACATGGGGGAAGTCGGTGGTTGCTGAGAGCTGCCTGCCATTTGACAAGTACCGCCCCCTTTAAAAAAAAAAGGGAAAAAAGACTTCTTTTCATAACTGACTCAAAACGTGAACTGAAGCTGTCGGAAGATGGGCAAGGTACATTTCCGAATGATCCTTGGAAACAAATTGTGGCCAGAAATGGCACACCTGTCATTGCGTCGCTCAGTAACGTAACGAATACTAAACTGTGGTTCCAAAACAACGTATTTTACGTATGTGATGAATGTACAGCTCGAATGCATAGCTAACGCCGACACGTCACCATGCATAACAAGAGATATTTTATTTTGCATGTAACAGTGGTACATGTACTGGGAAAGTCCATCGTAGCTCTGCATACGATCTCAGCCTAATAGGGTTAAACGAAAAGAAACGAAACATCGGGTGAAAACTTCAATAACGAGAGAAACACCAAAGCGGATCTACATCGGTTACCAGAAACCTTGATCACCATCAGAAGCAGCAACGACTTTAGAGCTAGGAAGGTATAAGGTGGGAAATGTGTTGCGTAAGCTGTAGTTTAACCTTAATTATACTTTTTTTTCCTTTTTTTTTTTTTTTTTTGCTGCCCCAACTCTTTTGCCAGTTCCAGTGGTGTTCCCTCCAGGTAATGAGTGGAATCCACGGAGGGCTCGGAAGCTGGGGCAATTTTTAATATGCATGACGATAGAGATGAGGATGATGGTAAGATAATGCTATGGAGGTTAGGATCTGCACTTACTTTTAATTCCAACGCCGGTAATATAAATGCGAAGATTAATTAACATACCTGGTTTAAGTAGTTTCCGCCGTTTCCTGTCATCTTTACGTATAATTATACGAGTAATCAGGATTACTTGTATTATATGCAAAATATGCCTGATTTACTGCCACTTACATTATATTGAAGGACTAAAACACATTCGTCAATGTGAAAAAAGGCTTGCACTTACTTTCATCAGATAATTATTGTAAACCACATGGTAGACTCAAAAAGATAAATGGGAAATGTGTTGCGTAAACTGTAGTTTAACCTTCAATTACACTTCTTCTTCTTTTTTTTTTTTTTTTTTTTTGCTGCCCCAACTCTTTTGCCAGTTCCAGTGGTGTTCCCTCCAGGTAATGAGTGGAATCCACGGAGGGCTCGGAAGCTGGGGCAATTTTTAATATGCATGACGATAGAGATGAGGATGATGGTAAGATGATGCTATGGAGGTCCGTGTGATTTGGGACTGCGGGACAGGGGCGCACGCATCCTGTCATAAACATCCCGGCATTAACCAGGCCCGGGAACTACGGCACCTGCGGTGCCGACCGTGTAATCATCCACATCATACCAAGGGAAGCACCCAAAAAGTCCCACCCGTGAAGTGAGTGAATCTCGGCTGTGTGGCAACAGCCTCCCCATTGGGCCCATAGCACGCCCGCTCTGGGTAGGAGCCGACCAAGGTAGGAAAAATCCCGCTTGCCTCGGCTGGGACTCGAATCCAGGTCTCCCGGTCCATGGCCCGAAATGCTAACCACTACACTACTACAATGACACTTTTGTGATACTGTTTACAAACTCATATTAAACCACCTGCCACTCACAACTTCAACCGGGGAGCCGGGGTGGCCGAATGGTAGAGCGTTGGACTTCTAATGCTCGGGTCGTGAGTTCGTATCCTGGCTGGGGCCAAATATCAATTTTGTGCTGGCTTTTTCATCGTTGCCCCGTCTATGATATCACCCGCATGTGCTGGAAAAGGACGTTAAATCCCCCCCACACACACACACACACACCCAACCGCCATTCCGAAATAAAGATTTCTGAATTAGGATCTGCACTTACTTTTAGATTCCTACGCCGGTAATATAAATGCGAAAAATAATTAACATACCTGTCTCAAGTTGTTTCCGCCGTTTCCTGTCATCTTTACCTATAATTATACGAGTAATCAGGATTACTTGTATTATATGCAAAATATGCCTGATTTCCTGCCACTTACATTATATTGAAGGACTAAAACACATTCGTCAATGTGAAAAAAAGGCTTGCACTTACTTTCATCAGATAATTATTGTAAACCACATGGTAGACTCAAAAAGATAAACAAGATAGCTGCTAAATAGAGAATACAATTTTAGCATACTAAAGAGGTCGAGTGGATCTGCTATTTGCAACGAAGAGGAGATATGTCAGAATTGTCCCTTGTTTTCCCAGTTTCAAATTCTCTCCTCTGGTCGGCGGAGGGGGCACGTGCAACACGCCGTTCTAGAAGCATGTGAGTAGAAGAGCTCCGTTGAATTTTGCCTAATATTTCTGGCTAAACAAAAGTTTTGGCGTCAAAATTTGGCAAGCCATCCCAGGAAGGATGATGCCCAAGTCCAACCGATTTTTCTGTACGGTGCAGAAGTCTGGGGGCTTGAATATGCTAGCGCAATAGAAACAAATTCATTTGTTTGCCCTCAAGCGTTTCTTAGGTGTAGACAGACGTACTCCAAATGACATGGTCTATGGAGAATGTGGGCGTTATCCCATTTCTATACATGCAAATATACGTTGTATCAAATATTGGTTGAGACTGACTAGAATGAGTGACAACAGACTTCCTCGTAAAGCCTACAAAATGCTATCTGATCTTGACAGCAAGGGTAAACCTACTTGGGTCACCCGAGTACGAATTAGTTTGTGTGAAAATGGGTTCCAGTATGTATGGATGAATCAAGGTGTATCGTGCATTGGTTCGTTCATACGTTGTTTTAAGCAAAGATTAATTGACAGACGATGGCAGGATTGGGACAACCATATGCAGACCAGTAATAGATTTTCTGTTTATAGGTCCTTTAAGTCAAATAGTTGCTTTGAGCCATATTTAGGACTGGACCTTAATAGGCATGTTATAAATTCTTTGTGCAAATTTCGCCTGGGTGTGTCGCTTATTGCTGAGCACAGGAACAGGTACGCTCAGTCTAATAACCTAACTGCAACTTGCCGCCTGTGTTATGCAGACGTTGAAAATGAGGTTCATTTTGTTTTGTGTTGTCCTGTATTAGAATCGCTTTAGACGTGCGTTATTGCCAGAAAAATTCTCTAGGCGTCCTTACAGATTCAAACTAGCATTGTTGTCCTCTACCAGAAGCGAGAGTATCTTGCATAGTTTAGCCATATTTCTTTACAAAGCTTTGAAACACCTTGAATATGCTGCGTCATGATGATCAAGCATAAATTTGTTAATTACTCTGTGTACAAATCTACCTACTCTGTATTACTCCCCCTTCCAAAGGAGGGCTGTGACCCCTTATTGGAATAAATTCGTATCCTCTGGTCGGCGATAAAAAATGGTATCTCACAATATGTGTGTGTGTGTGTGTGTGTGTGTGTGTGTGTGTGTGTGTGTGTGTGTGTGTGTGTATATAATTATACGTATGCTTGTTCTCGCCATCGATCTTTTATTAAGTTACCTTTTTCAATAGGCTCTGGCTTTTCCGTATTATCGCCGTCTTTCAGTTTCACAGCATCGTCTGAAAGAAAGAAGGGGACATTACCCAAACCAAACCATAACACACACACACACACACACACACACACACACACACACACACACACACACACACACACACACACACGCAAAAATACGCACACAAATTTCACAAAACCGCTTTTAAAAGTTCTTGGTTCAATTTCATCTTACTTACATATTGTGAAACATACTCAGAGCCATGTGTAATTAACTTCATTTGATGATTTTGGATTGTTTAGGCCAGTATTAACAAAAGAACAGATGCCCTTCAGTTGCATGGCGTGGTTTAGTATACATGTACTCGTAATTTTACATAATATATATGATTACATGTAGTTAATTTTTTTAAATGTTATTAATTGCTCGTCACGAATTTCGAGGCGTCACAGCTGTTTTTGCTTATGTCCTTGTTGCAGGCTTGTTTCCCGTTCATCTACCAGCACATGACCGTACATAAACTGACTGGGGGCTCAAACCAAATTGACCAGGACGTTGTTGTTGTTGTTGTTGTTGCTGTTGTTTTTTGGGGTTTTTTTTTCGGCTGTTGTTGTTGTTGGGGTAAACTTGGTTACATGATAATGACCCTTTTCTTTAAAAAAAATAAAAATAAAAAAACATGTTTTCCTGCAATTCCACGATAAGCTCACAAAGTACAATCTGCTTGAGTGAACACTGTCTTGACTGGCTGGGTATAACAGGAACAGTCAAACTGGTAACATGGTTAACATCTTATACTTACCCTCTTCTGTCTCAGTCTTAGACTGACATTCTGTTATTTCCAGTGTATTCCCAGTGTGTTCTCGCACCATGGGAGCCTTGCACCCAAAGGCAATAACGCAGGCTGATCCATCAAGCTGAAGAAGCGCATCGCTGTTGGGCAACATGTGATGAAGCCGGAGGTCCATCCGGTAATCCGTAGAGCTTTGACGTTTAAGTTTTCTAATCAACACGGACCGCATAGGTTTATAAAGCTCACTAATAATAATAATAGAAACAGGAGAAAAAGAAGATCAAAAAATAATAATCTTTGCTTTTCCATAACAATTCAATTTATTAACTAGAGGAGCAAAGCCTCCTTGGCTCACTTGTGAGATGGGTCAAGGTCATTCAAAAGAGTATGTTTGTAAAGCTCTTATGTATAGCTATCCTGAAGTAAGGTGTCTCTTGTGTACATAGTTCCTAAGAAAACGGCAAATGGCAATATAACAGTTTTCCCAGGACAGCTTCTCTGACCTTGACCTTTGGTCATGGTCATTCAAATGAGATCTTTAAGTGAAGAGCTTGTCAGTGACTATTATTATGCCAAGTTTGAGGCCCCATGGGCTCGCCTTCACGCGGCGGGGCTGATTTCGCCAAGCTTGCCCACCCCTTTTGCTCTTTCTTTACTCTTATTTCTGCCTCCATCGGCCCATTCACCTGTCTTTTGCTCTCTTAAAATCTCCTCCGGGGGGAGGTCAGTAAGCGGGTGTCTGCTGACCCTTGGTCCAGTGAGACATCTGAGGGTCGTTTCTGAAGGCCGTCTTCACTGGATTCCCCCCACCTGGTCTTCAGCATGGCGGGTTTTGTTCGCAGCGCCCTGCTGGTGCTGCTGAACACCTGTCATGTTGAAGACCTTCACAACGCACCCCTCTCTGGTGCGTTGTTTTCCCAAACCGCCTGACGGCGGGCAGCTTCCGTGTTGGAGCGGTCTATTCTCCAACTGCCTCCCAGGCATGTTGTCTTCATTGGCAACTATGGAATTTTCCTTCCTACCTATCTGTCTATCCCTCACCAGCCCATTCACCTGTATCTTTGTCTTTTAAACTTCCCGAATTTAGCCGCTCTGTCCTTCCTCTCATCTCTCATCTGAGTTTGGTGCCTCTGCTGTTCAATGTTTTTGAGAAAATGCCAATATTAAGGTTTTCGAAGGTTTTCCGCAAAACAGCTTGCATGGCCTTGACCTTGACTCAAAGTCACTGAATACAGGTATGTCAGTAAAGGTGTTGCCAGTGTCCATCAACCTGCAACGTTTGATGTCTCTGGCTTTTCTAGATTCTGAGAAAATGCCAATGTAAAATGTCCAAACAGCCAGCTTTAGTGACCTTGTATTTGGGTCAAGGTCAATCATTATGGTATGTTTTGGAAGGTCTTACGGCTGTCTATTAGCGTGCCAATTTTGGTGTTTCTACTTTTTGTAGATTCTGAGAAAAGGTCAGTGTTAAGGTTTACTGCGGACACACCCACAGACACACACACGCCTCTGCTGTTCATTGTTTTTGAGAAAATGCCAATGTAAAATTTCCAAACAGACAGCTTTAGTGACCTTGACCTTGGGTCAAGGTCAATCATGATGGTATGTTTTGAAAGGTCTTATGGCTGTCAACCAGCATGCCAATTTTGGTGTTTCTACTTTTTGTAGATTCTGAGAAAAGGCCAGTGTTAAGGTTTACTGCGGACACACCCACACACACACACACACACACACACACACACACACACACACACAACGGAGGGTTATTACATAGACTCACTTTGTTACACAAGTGAGCAAAAAAAAAAACTATTTCACATAAAAAAAAAACCTAAAAAAAAAACAAAACCCTTCATGTGATTTGGAATAGAAACAAGAAAGGTCTACAAAAGAGCTTATCAAAGCTGTAGCACTGCAGCCTTGTTAAGATGATGACACGGTTGCGGGTGATAAAAATAATATTGCTTAGAATTGTTCAGATATGCTGATCTCATAGGCTTTCTGGTTGTCTCCCCCTTGTTCTGGAGGCAACCTGTTTAGACACGAATTGCTGGGGTCGTTTTTAACGCTTATTTTTCACTTCGACAATTCGTGTATGTAACTGATTATGAATTGTATGTTTTGCTAGTCATGATGCTTACAAGTGTACCCAAAGAAGTGTCTCTTAAAATTGCATCTTGTCTTGTGCTAGCGCCGCTTAACCTATCTAATCTTACTAATTTGGCAGTGACAACGATGATAAAGGTTTTAGTAAACAAACAGGCAAACATCAGGGGAAATCCTAAGCTAAATCATTGGTATTCACTACACTTACTCAATGCAGCGCTTCACATCTAATGCCGCCGTGACGATAGTCACCCGCTGTGTGAAACTCAGTCGTCTGGCTGCCTCAAGCATCGCCACTTTCACCTTGAACATGCTGTCTGCTGTGAAGGTCACACGAGCAGTTTGTTCACTCTCACTGTTGGTTTTCCTTTTGTCTCCAATCACCTCAATTATGAGACTAACAACGTTCCGCCAGTCTGTATCTAAAAGCAGTATCCAATCCTGAAAATATGCAGTAAAGTGGCAGTCACAGATCAATACCTATGAACATTTTGTTCTCTAGTAAGTCATTCAGCTACAGTGAAATGTTAACGATATCATTGCTACTTTTTCACTCGAAATAACGTGAAGCTCACATTCCATGATCATTATAGACTTCACAGAAGCCATTTTTTTTTACCGTTGCGCTTGTAAGTTATCGTTATTTTGATAATTAGTAACTAAAAGTGACATTTTCAAACAAGTAAATGTGGGAAAGGTACTGATTTTGCAACAGCAGGATAAATAAGAAACAAATAAAAGCATGTTTTATTTGAATAAACTAGCTATCCGGCAGGCACTTGAAAAATGACGGCCATTTTATTAAACCCCCAAATCCACATTCCTTGTTTAACCACAGATTACTTCTGATGGATTTAATCGTTAGCTGCAGGTTTGCTTTAGTGGTTTGTGCTGTTGTATATGAAACGCATGTAGCACTATTTTTCGCAGGGAATTGTATGTATCTTCAATCACCTTTGTGTCCAGTTCGTAAAGCAATGCAAGCAACGTGCTGTCTTGCAAGATGGAAGGTTACAACATTGTTTACTCGAGCCAGACGTATGCTTTGACAAACGTTTGACGGAAAGGAACTGAACAAACTTCCTTGGTGGGTAATTTCGCGTGAAAGTGTTACGGGAGAAACATCTCGTTATGCAATACTTCAATTTCAAAAGCCTTTCAAATCAGTTCAACTTTCAGTCTTTAGAAAATGTTTAAAATTCATAAATATAACGGTTTCCAGGAACTAGTTATTTTCAAAACAAGCATACCAACTTTGACGCAACTGTTTAAATCTGATATCAATTGTTAACCTTGGCACCCAAAAGCTCACGTGAATACATAGATGCCTACATGCCTGACGCATTTTTAATCTGATACATATATTACCTCGGAATTGCTGAGATCCTTCAAAAAGCACGGCACATATGACATTGCAGCAAGTGCTTCTGTGGCCTTCATAATCTGAGACAAAGTGTGTGCAGTCAATCTTTTAGGGCCATGATAGTAAAGACGAGAACGCCGCAGTTGTTCGTTCACTTCGTTGGTCAGCGCTGCAACGTGAATTCTGTCCTCCTCAAGGTTTAGTGTGCACGGCAAAACAACGAAATCACAGTGACAGTAGCCATGCAAAGACCAAAGAAGTTTACGCGCCATGTCTACGGTAAACAATCTTTCACTGTTATAACTGCTATCGTCGTTTTTGTTGTTATCCAACAGAGTCAGAACAAAAGGCGGCAGGTCTTCACCGAGACAAAGTATTTCCGCAGCTACGGAATCTGGTGGTGATCTCACAGGAAGGCCAAGATCAGAACTCAGGGTATTTGAAATCCACACCCTCGTAGGCTTCAACTCTTCTGTTGCTGGTTGACCTGCTTCTGTGCTACACGCGTCCCTTTGCACTTTGATAATCCAGTCTTTAACTGCTTTTCTCCAGTCTGCATAGTTATCACGCTTGACTTTCTGCAGCTCATTCAACACTGCATCTGAAACAGTCGTAAGATATACTCAGTACCCAGCCTCTTCCATTCTGGAGCATGATCTAGATAACAGTAGCATTTTCCATTTCCCTGAACAGCTTTGATGACAAGACTTCTGAGAAACGGAGAAGGGGCGGGGTGGGGGGTAGTTGGGTTGGGGTTGGGTGGGTTTCTGCATAACATGGGCTTTTCTGAGTGCATTGATATCATCATTAAGCGAAGTGAACTGAACCGAAGGAACAGTGTACAGCCGGAAAGGCCATTAGTCAAGGGAAGTGTATGTATGTTTACACGCTGAAACAAAACCAAACAGTAAATACTAAAGCAACTGAAATAAAACAACAACAAAACGAAAACACAAAAGGAAACAAACAACAAACAAAATAAAAAGCCTTTAACAAGAAGACAACGAAAACGAACAAAACAAAATAATCAATAAATGAAAAATGACAAAAAGGCAACGCGGAAAACACTTCTACCTTTCATGTCCATTGTCGGTAGATCGTCCACAGGAGTGTCTTGCTTACGTGTGCAATACGGGCAGGTTTTAGTCAATTTGGGTATACAGTGACGACAGATGACTACAGAACAGCACTGGAGAACCTTAGGCTGTCTGGCGCCGTGACGCATGAGGTCAAAACGGCAAATTGAACACGTTTCTGCCATTTCCTCCGTCTTCACAGTTTTACCTACATCAATTATTCCTCGTCAATAAACAACAATGCCACTGACACATAGACATTTAACCTGATAGATTTGCACCATAACATTACACAAAATGTGAAAACCTAACACAATGAAAGATTCCAGATGAATTCGCTCACTGTCCCCCCTCCTCCCCTTTTCTACTTTAGTCCTCGTTGATGCTTGCCCGCTGCAGTCGATGGGGGAAAAAAGCAACCAACTAACAAACAAACAAACAAAAAGTGTTGCGTGTTAGCAGTCCGATCAGAGTTAATGTTGTTCAGCTAGGACCCCAGGTTGTGAGCGTATAATCGGACAAACACTATTGTAATGCACTAAACGACACACACACACACACATATATATATATATATATATATATATATATATATATATATATATATATATATATATATATATATAGAAAAAGGAACAAAGGCGTTACTAAAGCCGAAAACATGCGCTCAATCAGGTCAATTTGAAAGTAGGGGAAGTAAGTAAAGCTGAGAGCGCTCCCTAGATCAAGGAGGTGTGTGCTTTGTATGCCATTGGACAAGTCCGCTTTGCCCTATATTGGCTACAAGCCACAATGGGAGGTGGGGGGGGGGGGAACCTACCATCCTACCGCTGAAACGTCTAACAGATCTAAGGGTATCTCACCATTCATAGTGCCCCCATTCCCCTCCCACCGGGAGGAAAATGGTCGGTACGACCAAGGCCATATGAATTGGTGATTTTAGCCGCTCATGACCATGATTTCGGGTCAATGGGACCCTCATCAGGTGAACATGCGGCGATACCCTCGAGGGCTGCAGCGTCCAACCAGCACTAAAAGGCTGCCCCAGAATAATCTGGTGCGTCTCCAGTACTAGCAGACGTCGCTACCCTAAAGCTCTGCAAGAGGTTTCAGCGGAAAAAGACTAAATAATTTAGAAGGAGCAACTGCCTATGTGTAATGTCATGTAATTACATTTAATATAGAAAAGGAACAAAGGCGTTACTAAAGCCGAAAACATGCGCTCAATCAGGTCAATTTGAAAGTAGGGGAAGTAAGTAAAGCTGAGAGCGCTCCCACTAGATCTAGGAGATGTGTGCTTTGTATGCCATTGGACAAGTCCGCCTTGCCCTATATTGGCTACAAGCCACAATGGGAGGTGGGGGGGGGGACCTACCATCCTACCGCTGAAACGTCTAACAGATCTAAGGGTATCTCACCATTCATAGTGCCCCCATTCCCCTCCCACCGGGAGGAAAATGGTCGGTACGACCAAGGCCATATGAATTGGTGATTTTAGCCGCTCACGACCATGGTTTCGATCAGGCCAGGCTAGATCAGTTCTATATATATATATATATATATATATATATATATATATATATATATATATATATATATATATATAGAAAAGGAAATATATATCATATATGATCGGATCACAAAAAAAATTACTTCCCCTACATGTCTTCTAACCCTTGTTTTTTTAACACAGTGTTGCTAGTTTACGGCAGCTGGATGAAATGATACAGTGATTTAATCTATGCGCCATTTGTACGAGGAATCACTGTTTCAGTGATTGAACGCTGACAAGAGTGAACATTAAGTATTTTCCAGTCTTAGTGGTGATATGAAAGATCAAGCTCTTTGGTGTTTTTTTTTTCTTTCAGACCTCTTTTCTGTAAAACAAATATACAGTATAACTTCTAGTTGTTCTAACTTGAGAGGTCAGGGGAGAGGGGGATCGGGAGCCCCCCCCCCCCCCCCTGGTTTTCAAAACTTGTAAATCAATTTCTTTCTCTTTCTTCAGTTATTTCCTCCTCCCCCTTTTGCATGGGAAGCCGGGGTGGCCGAGCGTTACAGCGTTGGACTTTCAATGCTCGGGTCGTGAGTTCGAATCTTAGCTGGGGCCAAATATTTGTACTGGTCTTTTTCTCGTTGCTCCGTCTTTGATATCACCCGTACGTGGAGGAAAAGGACGTACAACTCCTATACACCCACCCCACCCACCCCTTTTGCAAGTTTTCCTTTTCTTTCTTTCCTATAGTAGCATGGACCAACAAGGGATGAAACTCTTCCTGGCAAGAAAGAGTTACGGGAAATTGTGATTCCAAAATGTGTCATTTCCGCAAGGTCAGATTACGCCTCGTAGCGGATTTACGGTCGGTCAAATCGGTGAAACTATGCCCAATGGTGAAAGAGAATAGATTAATCTACTGGTGCATCCTTATTTCAAAATAGAGCAAAATAGTGCTCTTTTCCTTCAAAATAAACACAAGTGAACATTTCACAGAATACCGGCGTTTAATGAGATGGAAAGAGCGCACCGCCCCCAAAATGGCATGTAATTGTGGTTTGACATTTCATCTACAAGAACAAACTTAAAAACGGTTGAAAAGTGGGCGTAAACACCATGCGTTTTCGATCGATGGAACGGCACCCTCCCACTTCCGAGCCCATTTCCGAAAAGTACCGACTTTGGCCAGGCGCGTACAATTTCGCGCGAAATATCTGGGTGAGTGGGTCACTGCACTTGTGATCAACACGTCGCAATCTGTCCGGTAAGGAATCTATCTATGCATTATTTTCCACCTCATAGTAAATTTAAGTAAATCATGTTCGACGGATAACACTAAATGAGTGTATGTAATGTATTGACAGTCTGTATATTTGGGTAATTGTAAAGAATAGTATACGAAAATAATTGGAGCTAATTGCACGCACTTTGACGGGTGTTTTCGGTTCTGCTCGACGCAAAGAGACATAAGACACCCTTACCTACTCACTTTGACCACTCCTTCCACACAAACATGCACAAAATATCCCTGAATGACTGGCGACCACGGCCCGAGCAGTGATCTGCACGCCATTTTGATCACCCGGTCCTACTAATTACCGAAAACAACTCTTAACACGGATAGAACGCCGGTTTAAACATAGAAATAAGACACAAACATAATTAAAGGTGAAAAAAGAGGCCTTAAAAAAGCTAAAAGAAAGGTGATATTGCAGAAAATAACCAATCCGGACCAGAGTCGCTTCCCTTGGCTTGGGAGGCACGTTCATTTCGTCCTGTTTTCTTGGAGTGAATAAGTAATTGTTTCATTTTAACTTGTTTAAGACCTCTTTTTTCACCTTTAATCATGTTTGTGTCTTGTTATTTCTATGTTTTAACTGCGTTCTACCCGTATTAAGAGTTGTTTTCGGTCGTTTTCGGTTGTTTTCGGTAATTAGTAGGACCCTGATCACCAACCAAAATGGCGTGCAGATGACTGCTCGGGCCGTGGTCGCCAGTCATTCAGGGATATTTTGTGCATGTTTGTGGGGAAGGAGTGGTCAAAGTGAGTAGGTAAGGGTGTCTTACTTTCGTATACTATTCTTTACAATTACCGTATATTTGTATTGGTGAGAAGTGGGAAAGGCAGCGGGGAACAGCGTGGGACAGTGTGTTAGTACCAGTTACACAGTACTGACACTGACAGTAGTGTTAGCGCAATATGACTGAGTGAATCGTAAACCTGCGGCTGTACTTTAGACGCTCAGTTTATTATTACATGCAGTTAAGCCACAATAACTGATTGTCACTGCCAGTTCGGTCCAGTAATTGCAACTTCAGCACTTGTGACAGCTGACTTATTGAGTGATGCAGCCGAGCGAGAGAGAACAAGTGTGAAGATGTTGACAATGACAGTGATCTGACCCAAACACCCTGGGGCTGTCCCAGGACTCACAGGAGGTATTTACAGTTGAACATTTTTACATACATTACTGATTGTGTTTCTTTTTTAATTGGGGAGGGGGGGGGGGGCATCAGTTGTTGTGTTTGTTGTTTCTAGCTGAGATTGAAAGTGAAAACAGGGGAGCCGGGGTGGTCGAATGGTAGAGCGTTGGACTTCTAATGCTCGGGTCGTGAGTTCGATCCCGGCTGGGGCCAAATATTTGTGCTGGCTTTTTCATCGTTGCCCCGTCTTTGATATCACCCAATGTGGTGGAAAAGGACGTTAAACCCCCAAACACCCACCCACCCTGAAAGTGAAAACAAATATTCATTACTCATTCAGTTATTCAGTCATTGGTTCACTTAGGAAAAATGAATACCTAGAAGCGATTATCCTTTTTGTTCCAATCTTGATTTGCTTGATAATTGACCAGAACCAATAATTTTAATAATTTCCTTTACATTACTGGTTTCATTTTTTTAAACTTTGGGCATGAATAAACAGGAAGCATCAGGGGTGGTGCGTGCTCGTGGCTTTGGTACTTCACCACTAAATACTTTTCCTTTTTTTGGATCACGGATCATTTTAAACCTTGCTTATTATATAGTACACATGTATTGATAGATTGAAGTGAGGATTGTAACATGCATACCATGAGATGTATGTGTACTTAAGTTACTAATAATATCTATGCATTTATTTTTAAAGAAATAAATAGTTAGTAAACAGAAATGTAATCCTTGTATGCAGGTTTTTAGATTTTACATCCATAATCATATACAGCAGTAATTTCTGAGGCGGATATGTGACTCACACCAAAGTATGATATAACTTGTAAAAGTCTCCTTTTCAAAGTTAAAATTTCCTCTTGCTTAGTGAATTCTGACCTTAGATATTGTATAATGATTTACTTGTGGCTTGAAATGAACTTCTGCTGCATGTCAGTTTGCGCAGCATACTGATAATAGTGATATATAGGCACAATCATTCTTACTTGTGTTTTGTCCATTTTCTTTTCCTGTGAACTCAACTCTATTTCACTTATCAATCAGTCTCGGATGGCAGGTCAGCTCAGGTGTGTGCAATGCAGAAACTGAGAAAATGTAAGCTTTCATAGCTTAAACATTCAATAATAGTTATGTTGTTCCACATGTTTAGTGTCTTTTTCAAAGAAGAACATTTATATAGCTTGCCATCTTGCTTGTAGTTGCACATGTGATCTTCAAAATTTTATTCCATTTCAGATGGTACAAGAGCTGACAACCCAGACCAGCCACTTGCCAAGAAACAACAACAACAAAAATAGAAAACTGTGTTCAGTCTCCATTTCTGATTGAAACGTTACAAAAACAACATTATTTTGTCATTATTTTGTACTTCATTACTTTTGTCCTCATACATTGTTTGCCTGTGTTCAGTATACTACTGCCCATATTGTCATGTAAATTTTAAGGCATTCCGAGCACAAATGTGCGTATGGCTGATGGGAACCACTTTTTTGAAGTACGAAATGACAGATGACCATACATGACGTTTTTAAAAATTCATTAAAAATCCAAATATGCTCCGATTGTAACCAAACAAATAAAATTAGTCTTCTGAAAGGCTGCAGAACACTCTTGACTAAGATTTTTTTAAATTAATTTTTTGAAAAATAAAAAAATGGTTGGTCCATGCTACCTATAGCACTTTTCTTTCGTTGTTTGTTTCTTCCTGTGGTTGCTTCTTTGTTTCTTTATACATTTGCTTATCTATTTAGTGTTCCTGTTCCAGAAATAAAATGTGCTCTATGATTGTAATAAAACTATGTGATCTACCTTCAGATGGAAAGAAAGTGAAAACGATAAGAGTTGGGAAGTGAAAATAGATAAACTTGTGCATGCAAGAACCAAAAGGGTTTAGATCTTTAGCTTATACTATTCTGCCTGCATACGTGTTGAATAAGGAGATAAACGCTGATTTCACACACACGATGACAAGAACATCAAACGTTTACCCGATGGCTTGTGACCCACTGCCTGGCGGTACACTGGAGTTCTAAAAAAGCGACGAGCTCCGACCAGATCCTCCACTTTGGTATAGTTTTCTTCATCTGTTTATGTTGGATAGACAAATAAGAGCGCAGAAAGTAATACAATCTGTCCAAAAACTTATCGAGAAGTGTTTCCATATATTTAAACTCAACTTGAAGTATGATATTTTGTCTCATCAACAATAAGTAATGCTTGAAACTAAACGGCCATTTTCGCATTGTTAGATTTGAGACTTTTTCCCTCTAATCGATGTCAAAATAACACTTTTCAAATGTGGCAGCCTCTGGTAATGTATTTTTGTGTTTCTTAAAAGAATGAATGAAGTTATATCAAGACCAAAGGTCACCTGGACACCACAGGTATTCCTCTTTCACAAATTTAAGGAATATGCCAACTGACAGTGACGACTGGTGACAGAGGAAAAGTGGTGCTGTCCAGCAAAACTCTGAGAACTTTAGAGATTTTCAACTGGAGGAAAGTCAAGGATATACATTCTAAGATGCAAATGCATCTTTTTTAATGACTGGGTATGAACATAATGGAGATGACTCGTGTAGTGCAGCTCTTGCCTCTTTCCATCAGTCATAATGGCCATGGGAAAGTGGTATCTCCACGGAAAGAAGATGCTAAACATGATGGTCAATGTGGCAAGCACATCCGCACCGAGACAAACTCATGCTCTTTCATAAATTCTTTGGACTGCAATGCATGATGTGTTCTTCATGCCTTATTACTATGTCATTCATTTCAGTACAGACAGCTCAAACGAAAGATGTTTGGAGTAAAATCAGGATAAGACTGAATAGGAAAAGGTGGACCTGCGTTTGTGAAATCTTACATAAAACCAACTTACGTGGGGTTAGCACGTCGATAGCACATTGAAGGTCCTTCTCCCCTAGGCGTAAAACCAGTATGTATCATTAGCTTCAAAGTCCATACAGAATCGAGAAATTCAGAATTTAAAAAAAAGCAAAACTTACATCAAATATTGTCCCTTTATTTTTAAAGCAAACGATTCATACTTACATAATTATGTCAGAGGACAGGACTATTCAATCTGACTTGCACAATATGGCAAATAACGATACAAAAGTCGTATTTAATTCTTGAAAAAGACGAATTAGCAATGGTTGACTACGGCTATTCTGTCTTTTATAAATACTGATATCCAAAGCCTAAAATTACTTCCATAACATACCAATTGCAATATTTTGTTTGTTGCCACTCAGCCCTGACTGGGGAGGCGCTGCCTCTGCCATGATATCTTTTTTTTTTTTTACTGAAATCTGGTACAAATACAAATAACACTGTCATGTTACTGTATTTCCACAGAGCATAAATACTGAAACTGTTTTTTTTAACAACAACAACATCATCATGGAATCACTCTCCGAATGTACGTCTTTCAGAACAGCTTGTATTGATGGGTGTTAAAGAGGGTATCAAAACTAATCGTGTATTCTGTGTTCTCCTACTATTGGCTAAATTCCACATCGTCGTTCACACTGAAAAATTGCGGAAGTTGATTTTGGACGATTTTGAGATTTATATCCTACTTAGCTAATTTTGAGGTCGCGGATCGACTGGTGAGGTCCGTTTCTACGTTTGAAGCTCGGAAATGGGGTAAAACAGAGTTTGAAAATTTGCGGAACTGACACACAACATTTTTTCACGAGGAAACTGCGGATGTCTAAATGAAACAATTTACAATGGAAAAATTGTGTCAGTCGATCGCAGGAAAACTGCTGAAGTCTTCATAGGGTCAATTCACACAGCATAGTTGCGTATGTCGTTGAAAAATTGCGGAGTCTTGTTTTCAGTATTTCTGAAAAATTGCGTAAGTGACGGTGTGAAGTGCGCGCGCGTATTGTTCGTTATCTCTGACATTTAATCGGTAGAGGAAAATAATATTATAGTTGAAAAAAAATTGCGGAAGTCTTGTCAGGTTGCCATCAGTACCTCGTGGGTCGTCTTCAGAAAGTTAAAAATTCAGCTGCACGTCTTGTTGTAAAAGCCAAAAAAACTGACCATGTTTCACCAATCTTACACTCCCTCCACTGGCTGCCCATCAGAGATAGAGTGAAGCACAAGCTCTTGTCCATTTGTCATGTATCTCTCTCTGGCACTGGTCCTTCCTACCTTTCTGAACTCCTTCATTGTTACACCCCTTCCAGGCAGTTACGTAGCTCCTCTGACACTAAAGTTCTGAGCACCCCCTCAGTAAGAACTAAAACATATGGTCAGAGATCCTTTTCCTTTCAGGCTCCAGCTCTTTGGAACCAACTTCCTAAACCGCTTAGACACACAGAGTCCAGTGCCAGCTTCAAACGCTGCCTCAAAACCCACTTATTTAAAACTGATTACTGATTTACTCTGCCCTTCCACACCGTGTCAGTCTGCTTGTTGTGAGTTATTGTTTAACTTTGAATGTTCCCTGTGAGTCTGTGTATGAAAGTGGTGTATGTATTTATGATGTACGGCGCTTAGAGCCTGTTTTATTTCATGTATAGGCGCCTTATAAGTCGTCCTTATTATTATTATTATCATTGATTGTTTTCAGTATTTCTGAAAAATTGCGTAAGTGACGATGTGAAGTGCCTGTGTGTGTGTGTGTGTGTGTGTGTGTGTGTGTGTGTGTGTGTACGTGCTTGCGTATTTCCGGCTACATGAAATTCAAACGATTATTTTTAAATGAGTCGTAGCTCTGAAACCGACTTCAGCTTGGTACCGGCCGGATTTTCAAGCTGAACTGTTGTGATAGCTTATCTAAACGCGTCTTTTTGGGCAACGCTAACGTCTTTTTCACAGAAACACGAAATTGAAATGTTAGCGGCTTTATGTTTGACTTTTTTTTTTTTGCCAGATGGAAGAAAAATGCAAGAGAATTCATCTTTGTGTCAGTCCTGCTTTTAGGATTTTCGGGTAGTATTCATCTGGAAGTTATCGTGTCATTGTATTTTCTTTCCCAAACCAGACTGATAAGCGTGTAATTAGCATTTATTCCTCATGAAGCTGTTGTAGAGAGAGAGAGAGAGAGAGAGAGAGAGAGAGAGCGTGGGTGGGCTGGTGTTTCAGTTTAGGAGTTTAACGTCCTTTTCCACCATATAGGGGTGATATCAAAGACGGGGCAACGAGAAAAAGGCCAGCACAAATATTTGGCCCCAGTCGGGATTCGAACTCTCGACCCGAGCATTGAAAGTCCAACGCTCTACCATTCGGCCACCCTGGCTCCCCAGAGAGAGAGAGAGAGATGATGATGATGATGAACGTTTTTTATTGGCTCCCTTGTGTAACAATGGGAGTCTATGTTATAGCCCTCCGTCGTCTGTGTGTGTGTGTGTGTGTGTGTGTGTGTGTGTGTGTGTGTGTGTGTGTGTGTGTGTCCGCAGTAAACCTTAACATTGGCATTTTCTCAGAATCTACAAAGAGCAGAGGCACCAAACTTTGCACGCCGATAGACAGCCAGATGACCTTTCAAAATATATCATTTTCAATGACCTTGACTCAAGGTCAAGGTCACTAAAGCTGTCTGTTTGAAAATTTTACATGGGCATTTTCTTGGAGTCTACAAATACCAGAGATTTTCAGCTTTGCATGATGATAGACATTGATAAGAACTTTACAGATATACATGTATTTAATGGCCTTGTGTGAAGGTCAAGGTCAGACAAGCTATTTTCCGAATTTCCGTGAAAAACCTTAACATTGGCATTTTCTCAGAATCTGCAAAATGCACAGGCACCAAACTTGGCATGCTGATAGACAGCCATAAGACCTTTCAAAATATATCATTCTGAATGACCTTGACCCAAGGTCAAGGCCACTAAAGCTGTTTGTTTGGAAATTTTACACTGGCATTTTCTTAGAATCTACAAAACCCGGAGGTTTTCAAATTTGCGTGATGACAGACATTGATAGGAACTTTACATATGTACATGTATTCAATGGCCTTGAGTCAAGGTCAAGGCTGTACAAGCTATTTTCCGCATTTCCGCAGTAAACCTTAACATGGGCATTTTCTCAGAATTTACAAACAGCAGAGGCACCAAACTTGGCAAACCTACAGACAGCCGTAAGAACTTTCAAAATGTATATTGTTGAATGACCTTGACTCAAGGTCAAGGTCACTAAAGCTGTCTGTTTTTAAATTTTGCATTGGCATTTTCTTGGAATCTACAAAAACCAGAGGTTTTAAACTTTATATGGTGATAGACATTGATAAGAACTTTACAGATGTACATGTATTCAATGGCCTTGTGTCAAGGTCAAGGCCGTACAAGCTATTTTTGTTAAACCGTAATATTGGCATTTTCTCAGAAACAACAAAGGGCAGAGATGCCAAACCTGGCATGCTAAAAGACATTGATAAGACCTATATACAATATACCCGTACCACTTTAAATGACCTTGACTCAAGGTCAAGGTCATAAAGCTGTCTGTTGTGAATTTCAATATTACTGTTTTTGGAGAAACCACAAATACTGGAGGCATCCAGCTTGGCGTAATGATAGACATTGATATCTTATTTGAATGACCTTGACCCAAGGTCAAGGCCATACAGTCAGTTTTGGGGGAAAGTGTAATATTGCCAGGAACTAAGAACACCAGAGACACCGTACTTGGCTTGATGATAGATAGTGATAAGATTTTTACGAACGTACTCTTTTGAATGACATTGACCCATGTCACAAGGGAGCCATGGAGGCTTTTGCCTCTCTAGTTCAGGATAGAGCATTTAGGTATTACTGCCTTTCTTACAAGCTGTCCTGCTAGTCTACGTTAAAGGGTAAAAAGACAACATCAAAACAAGGGGGGGGGGAGAGAGAAAGAGAGAGAGAGAAAGAGAGAGAGAGGTCAGTTCCGTGAACTAAACATTTCACGTCAGCCTCAGGCAGGTCATCAAACAGACAGAGAGAGAAAGAGAGAGAGAGAGAGAGATGACGTCAATTCCGTGAACTAAACATTTTGACGTTAGCCTCAAACACTGCGATCGTCTGAGGAAGCTTGTTTATGTCTTGTAATTTCCCTGTTGGCTTTGTGGCTTCCCCGATTGAATTATTTTTCACATGAAATCTGGAAGATCTAGAGGGCTGGTGAAATGTCGGAGGCAGTGACGATACTTGCTTATTTTGTCTGGGAACTAAGCGTTTGACGTCAGCTTCACACTGGTGGTATGACAGATGATGCTTGTGCATGTCGTGATTTCCCTGTTGCTTTTGTGACTTCCCTGGCTTAAATAATTTTTACATAAAATCTTGAAGATCTAGAGGGCTGGTGAAACGTGGTCTAGAATACCTTGGATTGTACTTATGAAATCGCAAATTTGGAACTCTTTTGACCGGTGATTCTCGCAGAAACTTGAAAAAGTTATGTTTATCTAAACGTTCAGTTATTCTTAATGCTAAAGCTATAATAGTGCAGTAGTTCCTGTCATATGTGCAGTTGTCACCCTAGACAAAAACTCCGGGATAATAAGTAATTTGCAGTAGTCTTTTCATAGATATTTGATCTTATGTGCAAACCACCCCTACCTCGGAATTTTTTTTTTTTTTTTAACACAAAATCAGTCAGAGCTACAGAGCTGTGGCACGAATACAGGCAGTGTGATTGGGTGAACTTCCAAAGTCTAGAAAATGAAGGAATTTGAACAACTTTTTCGAAAAATTTCGTAACATGACCGATTTCTTAAAATCGGCGATAACTCTTCTGAAAATGCGGCAGGCAAAAAATCGTGAAAGGTAGCTCTGGAGAAGGTGAATTCCCATTTTATCTCAAAGTAAAAAGGCCTCCAGCGAGGTGGTTTAGGAGATAGCCATCATTACATCCGTCCACACACACACACACACACACACACACACACACACACACACGTCTCACAACTCCCGCCAAACAGAACGCAGCAGCATAGTGAGCACGTCAAGTGTCCATGACGCAGATTTCGTTACGTCACAGCCTTGTTTTGTACTACTGAAACTTGCTGCTGCGCGTAGCAAAATCTGCCCCATCATATAAAGTTGTTTCTCTTTAGAGAAACAACTTAACAAAAACACGAGTTCTAAACTACGACTGAAGACACAAACAAACATGCTAACGCTTTCAAGGAAATGTAATTTGCGAGGTGAATTCGAAACCGATCAAGCACAGCTCAGTCTGTTCACGTTTTGCACAACCACGGTTCGAGTGGGTGTCTTCCTATCGCGATTCTTCACGAAATATGAAGCTTTGTGAGTGTATAACACTTTTAGTACATACACATGCTTTCACCAACAGCTACAGTTTATAACTGCATGTTTGATTCAAACGATTCAAGAAGCTTCTGTTCATGGAGATCTAGACAACGAATTCGCTGCCATTCTCTGCACTCGGACGATTGCAGCTACTCGATTCGATTCTGCTTTATGTCACAGGTTTTGGGTTTTATAGCGCTGAAAGACTGTTTTCGCCTTCTAATGAAAATTCAATGTCGAAGTCGACCACGCCTGAGGATTTGTGGTGAATTTGATTTTGACAAAATTGCGTCATTGGCAGGAGAAAAATTGCCGAAGTCGACCACGCGAGAGATTTTGTTGTGATTTTGGTTTTGACAAAATTGCATGAATGCTAGTGCAAAATTGCCGAAATCGACCACGCTTTAATTTTTGGGTAAAACTGCGTAATTCAACCTGCTAAATTGCGTAAGTCGGTATTTTGGTTGGAACACGTGGACATAAAATTGCGTAAGTCGCGTAAATTACTTTTTTTCACAAAATGCAATTAGCTATGATAACTACACTTAACAAACCAAATAGAAGAAACGATTGTGAATCGTCCAGTAAAATTTCGGCTGATAAATAATCGAATAAATCAGGTTTTTGCTTCTCTTGAAAAGTGCGGAAAATCGACTTCCGCAACTTTTCCGTGTGAACGACATTTATAAATGTAAACTTAGTGAACGACTCCCGTGTATGAATGCATATGTCCAAACGGCAAAACAAAGATACGAGTATATAGATGACAAATACTTATCTATAGTACATCATGACTCCATAGATGACTGGATGCCGTACGAAGCCTTATTTAACATTTAGACCTATTTCTGTATTTCTTAATGAATGTTTAGGCCAGCAGTTACAGTTCGAACCTTCAACGTATACATGTATACACGTACGTATTAATGTGTAGTATGTATATATGTTTGTGTGTCTGTCTGTATGTATGCATGTATGTTGGTATGTATGTACTTTTAAAAAACCAAATAAATAAATAAATAAATGTTATTTCCACAGAGCATAAATACTGAAACTTTTTGTTTAACAACAACCACCACCACCATCGTGACGAGCGCATTTAGCATAAGGTTTCTAGAATTACGGAGAATTAATGCACAAGTTACTTGCCGTCGACGTTTCTTACTAAAGTACTTTTACTCACTGCATTAATCAATTTCGTTTGTACTCTTTTCAACTTGATATAGATCTAGAAAAGTAGTACAAGTTAAAAGAATAGTCAAAAATATAGTATAAAGAATTACTTTCATGGTCGTCTCAAGCACAAACGCTAACTTCTTCTGCTGTCTAATATGTATCAGTTTGGTAAAGTGCTTACCGGTTAAGATGATTAACAGTCCCATGCAGCGGAGCCCTGCGGTCACCGCTTTGAATCTGTCTAAACCAAACACTCAGAATCAAATGTTTCCAGCAATTCACTTGTCATAGGAAAACACTGCATCTTTTTCGCTTTAAGTTGGCTTATGCTAACGTCATGCATTTCTCTCTGGACGTACACTGAAAATGAGGAATACAGCTGTTTACAGACAGATAACTTAGACAGCTTTGTGTAGCGATCTTCTCGTCGCGTGTGTAGCCTACAAAAATGGCGTCCTTGTTGACCTGGTTTTGGTTAGACACAGCCGACACAGCAGCCAACAGCTGAGGGCTGCCTTTTCCTTGTACCAACCATGGCATTGATCTACACACACCGCGAAGCAAGCGCATGCGCGTAACTATGAACATATGAATCAACACACGGCTCAACCTGTAGTATCGCTATAGGCTCCCGACGCGAGGTGGCGAGCTGTCAGAAAGTTCGGATTCAACGTAAGTAAGAACACTAATCATTATTACTTTTAAAGGGAGTAAGTAAATGCCAATTTTCAACGTTGTTTTCACAACATGTGTTGACAGAAAAAAGAAGCTTTTTCAGAAAAGGCCCCTCTTGCTTGTTTCCCGGAAACCACCCTACTGATAGCGACAATGCGTAGCAAAGTGTAAAGGTCGGTTCGACTTTGGCAAACTTGATGTGTACACATCAGGGTATGGAATCATTTTTTCGTCTGTTATCTATGCCCTTGCATTTTGGTGGTAGAGAAAATTCAGGTTAACTACAGACCACAGCTCCGTGCCAAATATATACAATGGGTAAGTTGGTTGGTTGCCTAGTTCGTGTCAGATCAGTCACGTGTCCTTGTATTGCGTACACGTATGTTTACTGGACTCGACTTGCGGTGCCCTGAGCCAAGCAATTTTTAATGGGCCTATTCCAAATATCATTGGAGGTGATGTTGTTGTTGTTGCTGCTGCTGGAACTGTTGCTTTTTTGTTGTCCGTCGGAGGTGGTGATGGTGGTGTTTTTGTGTATTTTGTTTGTTATTGTAGTTGTTGTTTTGGTGGTTTTTAAGTTGTTTCTCAGTCTATAGAGAAACAACTTTATGGGATGGGGCTGATTTCGCTGCGCGCAGCAGTAAGTTTCAGTGATAAAAAGCCAGACTGTGACATTTCTCCAAGCAATACATACTTTCCCCGCACACAGTGACGTGAGTGTGTGTGTGTGTGTGTGTGTGTGTGTGTGTGTGTGTGTGTGTGTGTGTGTGTGTGTAGACGGATGTAATGATGGCTATCTCCTAAACCACCTCGTTGGACGGCTTTTTATTTTGAGATAAAATGGGCAGTCATATTCTCCAGACCTACATTTCACGATTTTTATCCTGCCTCATGTTTAGAAAAGTTATCGCCCATTTATAGAAATCGGCCATGTTATGTGTTTTTACGAAAAAGTTGTTTAAGTGGCTTCATTTTCTGGAATTTGTGAAGTTCGTCTAATTCAGTGGTGGCTGAATGATTTGTACATGTAGCAAGTGTTCAGGCAAAGTGTGTTCAGATAAATGGGGAGAGAAATTCAAGCCAAGTTTGTGTGAGCTTGCCTTTGTGTGTGCTGTTAGAACAATCCACAAATTTGTTTTTCAGAAAAAGAGTGTTTTTTACGAAAAAGTTGTTCAAGTGGCTTCATTTTCTGGGCTTGGGAAGTTCACCCAGTTATACTGACTGTACTCGTAGCACAGCCCTGTAGCTCTGGCAGGTTTTGAGTATTAAAAAAAATCTGAGGTAGGGGTGGTTTGCATGTAAGGCCAGATATCTATGAAAGGACTCCTTCAAAGTACTCATCATCCCGACATTTTTATGTTGTTTCCATAGTAATGGAAACAACATCATAGGACGGGCTAAATTTTCCACATTCATGGGCAAGTATCTGTGGTACAAACGCACGTCACTGCCGATCTCCCGCAGAGACGATTTTGCAAGTGTAACTCTGACAATGACGTAAGAAAACGTGCGTCATCGATGCTGACATGTACGGTGCGCCGAACGCGCTTCTCCTCCTCAGTGAGCGCCGCCTGTGCGTATGTGTGTGCGTGCGGCTGTGTGTGTGTGAATTGTGTCCAGGCCCGTTTCTTCGAAAATACTCAACCGAATGGCTTCAAGTTTGGGGTATCCAAATATATCAAAATGTTACATTAGAGGAACCAAGCGTGTGATGATTGCTTAAGTGATTTGGGAGTTATCGCCCTTTTGAGACAAGTTGGTTGTCTTTCGTGTACTGGCGTAATATTTCTTTAAATCACTCAATTTGTTGGCAGTAGATAGCTTGAATACGGACTCTGAACAGAGTCACTACTAGAAAATGGTCGCTCTTATAGTTTTCATGTAAACCGAGCCTGAGTTTACATTGCACATTTCAAATTTGGGGTTTCTAAATGAATCAAGATTGTTGAATAGAAGGCCCGATCCAGGTACGATTGCACACATGATTTGCGAGTTATCGTCCTTTTCAGAAAAAGTGGCTTTCTGGCGTTTAAAGGCGTAATATTTACCTAAACCACTCCATTTTTTGGACATAGATAGCATAAATACGGACTCTCAACTAAGTGAATTTTGGAGGTTGTCGCTTTTATACTTTTGGCGTAAGCCGTACCTGATGAAAGTGCTGGTGAACACACTTTAGATCTCAAAATCGCTCCTACTATACATAGATAATGAGCCTGGGGTGCCATAAAAAATATACAAAAAAATTAGAAAAATTCACTGCAGCCGTTATCGTCAGTTGACCCGAAAATTTGTACTCACAGCACATTTCCTCTGCAAGCCACACGCCTCACAAACATCGAAGAAGAGACGCACGCGCACTGACGTAAAGTAAGTGCGTCATGTTTGATTGACGTGATGCTGTTTTTTCTTGGGGGTGTCTCGCCACTTTCTTTCCGAATTCCTCTGTTTGGAGACGTGGTGTATTTTACTTCTACTATGTCGCCATCTTCGTGCAATCGCAGAGAAGCCACGGGATACAACAGAATACAACTCCAATACTTTATGAACAGAATATGCACGTGATCATGATCCGTTTGAAGAAAATATATCTTCTGGTTATTCTGTCTGCCAAAAACCTATATAAATAAACTATCTACACGGAGAGAGGTTACCTACACAGAGAGAGGATACCTACATTTTCTATGTAAATATATATGAAGAATCTATGTGGTTTAAATGAGCAACAAACTCCAAGGTTTGAAATAAAACAGTATGTAAATATATATTAAGAATCTATGTGGTGTAAATGAGCAACAAACTCCAAGATTTGAAATACAACAGTATGTAAATATATATTAAGAATCTATGTGGTGTAAATGAGCAACAAACTACAAGGTTTGAAAGAAAACAGTATGTAAATATATATTAAGAATTTACATGGCTTAAATCAGCAGCACGCCCCAAGACTTAAATGGTAAACATATAAAAAGTCAGTGCAAGTTCAAATTATTCGGAGTGTCTATATTGTATAAAATAGGTTGCACACTCTCAAGAAACTGAAGATGCTGTCAGGGGGAACATCCTGACCAACACCTTCAGAGAACTAGCACAGTAGTGTTTGGTACAGATCTCTGTGAGATCCGTGCACGAGATTAAAAAAAAATGTTCGACAGCATAGGGTTGATGGCATGGAAAACACCAAGGGGCCGGGTCCTCCCCCGCAGTGCAATACACGACAACAGTACTGTAGTATTAAACTGAGTGCGAAACAAAACACGTCAATAGCACTCTGATACAAAGACTGAAAAATAAAAATAGTTAAAGTAATTTAAGTCGTAGGTGCGTTCGAGGGCCGGGGCCAAACACGATTCTCTTATCGCTAGGCTGATGTCGACGACAGAAAAATCCAATACAAAACATATCAATAGCACTCTGACACAAAGACTGTAAAATAAAAAAAGTTGAAGTAATCTAAGTCGTGCGTTCGAGGGCCGAGCCCAAACACGATCCTCTTATCGCAAGGCTGATGTCGACAACAGAAAAATCTCCAAAAGGGAGAATTAGAGGGATTACCTATGGTGCATATAAAAAATGGAATCAAGGATAAATCGTTCCCCCCACTAATCCCCTCTGTACCTCATAGGGTGTAGACACTAGAAGAAATTCTTGTGTTCTCGCCTGCCTTGACAGGTCTAAGTTATAAAACAAAATACGATTGAATCTGCAGGAGATTGTATGCTCCTCTAAGCTCTTTCAACAAAACATGACTCACAGTCACGTGTGAGACTTCTCTATCAGTTGAGGACTCACAGGCAGTACCTGTGACACACCTCTCTATCAGCTGATGACTCATTTTAAACTTGGGTACTTAATACCTTTCCGATTTTCCCTTGTGGACCAAATCATAAATACAAGTGATCATTCCTTGTATGGCAGCTCGGAAGGGTCCTTGAATTATCACATTTCCTGTGTTTGAGCTGTGAAAAAGTTGACTGTAAACGGGTCAACACCATAAAATAATAAAGGATTTACAGTCTTGGTAGTAATAAAAAAAATGTAACTCATCACCAGCATTGCATAGCTGAGAGAAATATGAACAGCTGATTGGCTAATGACTCACCTATAAACAGTGAAATCGTGACCATAACTTCAAACGTCATATATACTAAAAGGACCTAGGTGCATTTCCGGTCCATGACGCTTGGGCCTTTTCACCAAATAGCAAGGTCGGCGTTTCGTGCAATATGGGTTGTCTCCATTCTTTCATCAATATCGTCAATTTTCTTTCCGCTTATACAGGTTATGTATATATTCCAAAAGTGATTTACCGGTATATATATATATATATATATATATATTTTTTTTTTTTTTTTTGAGGTGCCCCCGATTACGGAAAATACACGAGTTTGTTGATTTCGACCGAAAAACTGCGAGTTTTAACGAGCAGTTTTCCGGTCGAAATCAACAAACGAGTGTGGTGTATTTTTCGTAATCGGGGTCACCGAGTTGGGAAAATTATTTATATCACGTCCATACCAGCATTTGTTTGATTTGAGAACTGACATCGGCATTCCAAGCGGCTGCTTCGCACAGGCACGCAATCTGTGTACTTCTGTGCACGAGGCGTTTTACATCCCGTTGTGCATGCGCTTAAGAAGTAGTTCCTTTTACAATGACCCTGTTGCAGGAATGTAAGTCACCTAAACGTTTACCAAGCAGCGAACACCACCACCACCACAAACAAGATGGCCACCAGCCCAATATGTTGTTTCCATTCAATGACCTGCTGTAGTCACAGTCGTAGTCGTTGTGTCATGTATGCAGCGATGGGAAAGGGTGTTCCGCGATCGTACTAACCCTTTTGACTCGTACGACAATGTGGACATGCTTCAAAGGTTTAGATTTAGGAGGAGAGACCTGCAGGAATTGTGCGATCTGCTGTAGGACGACTTGAGGTACCCGTGTAGAGGGGGCGCGTTCAGTTCACTACGCACACTGCAATGCAAAGGCCTGTGTGGCCGGCCGTACACACATCGTGGGTTGATTTGTTTCCTTTTTGTGGGTTAACATTTGTTGTGTGTGTTTCGGACTAGTTCAGTGCTGAACGCACTCGGTCAGTCCTCACTGATCAGCCACCACCGTTTTGATCGTATGCCTGTCAATGCAGGTCTCATTCATTGTGTTGTGGACCCGAAATGTGCGGGTTCCGAATTCAGAGTTTTGGTGGAGTCATGTTTATCTGCCGTAGCAAGTCAGGTTAAATGCGTGGCATGTATGTGGAGAGTTTTGTTGATGTTGTTATCCTCTCCTCTTTCGTTTTTCGTTGTTCTTTGATTGAGGTTTATTCCGTTGGTTTTCTTGCCAGTGAGCCTGCTACATACGGTTTGTACGTGCAGTAAATGCTTCTACTGGTCCAATGTTGAGATAGAGACTGCTAGGGAGCGGTCTATATGCGACCTGCATGCACTCCTGATCACACTCTCCACATACATGCCACGCATATAACCTGACGCTACGGCAGATAAACATGACTCGATCAAAAACTCTGTAGTGAACGCGTAGTGAACACACCCCCTCTACTCTTTCACACTTCACGCTGGAAGGAGAATTTGTGCAGGTCACGTGATGTTTTTTTCCGTGGAAATCCCAGGGGTCCCACACCTATCTAAAAATAACCCGTACGTGACACCGTTTCCAGTAAGTGCGCGTCGTGACCGGCCAACTAGCGGAAGAGATAGTTTTCACGTAGCCACATACGAACTTACGATCCGCAACCTATTTGCGCAAAGAAATTTGCGTTCGCGTCGTGACCACGGACCCAGGAGCCGTGGTCACGACGCGAACGCAAATGTCTTTGCGCAAATGGGTTGCGGATCGTAAGTTCGTACGTGGCTACGTGAAAACTATCTCTTCCGCTAGTTGGCTGGTCACGACGCGCACTTACTGGAAACGGTGTCAAGTACGGGTTATTTTTAGATAGGTGTCGGACCCCTGGGATTCCCACGGAAAACACCATCACGTGACCTGCACAAATTCTCCTTCCAGCGTGAAGCGTGAAAGAGTAGAGGGGGTGTGTTCAGTACGCGTTCACTACAGAATTTTTGATCGAGTCATGTTTATCTGCCGTAGCGTCAGGTTAAATGCGTGGCATGTATGTGGAGAGTGTGATCAGGAGAGCATGCAGGTCGCATATAGACCGCTTCCTAGCAGTCTCTATCTCAACATTGGACGGACGACAACCAGTAGAAGCATTTACTGCACGTACAAACCGTATGTAGCAGGCTCACTGGCAAGAAAACCAACGGAATGAACCTCAAGTCAAAGAACAACGAAAAACGAAAGAGGAGAGGATAACAACAACATCAACAAAACTCTCCACATACATGCCACGCATTTAACCTGACTTGCTACGGCAGAGAAACATGACTCGACCATAACTCTGAATTCGGAACCCGCACATTTCGGGTCCACAACACAATGAACTGATGAGACCTGCATTGACAGGCATACGATCAAAACGGTGGTGGCTGATCAGTGAGGACTGACTGAGTGCGTTCAGCACTGAACTAGTCCGAAACACACACAACAAATGTTAACCCACAAAAAGGAAACAAATCAACCCACGATGTGTGTACAGCCGGCCATACAGGCCTTTGCATTGCAGGGTGCGTAGTGAACTGAACGCGCCCCCTCTACACTCAAGTCGTCCTACAGCAGATCGCACAATTCCTGCAGGTCTCTCCTCCTAAATCTAAACCTTTGAAGCATGTCCACATCGTCGTACAAGTCAAAAGGGTTAGTACGATCGCGGAACACCCTTTCCCGTCGCAATGCTCTTCTCATTTGCAGTTCAGGTAAATCAAGCGGGCCGCCATTTTTCAGATTTACGCAAAGGCTACGGCACCTTTCCGACACCCTCCTAGGTGGTGTACAATACGCAAGGGTTTCCGAGCGGCCGTAACTCTGCGCAAACGTCATGACCACCCAATTTTATCACAAATCGTAAGTTACGGACCCTCGCGTGCGTAAATCGGTGGCGGAAAAGTTACGAACGCGTCGTGACCACGGCCCCAGATCTAGAACATTCCTCAACTTACTGGAAGGTTCGATATCTTTCCAAGGTGACGTAATCTACTGACGTTACTGCACCAGCATGTTCTGGGATGGTCTAGAAATTATTTTGCATCGAAATGCAGTATCTTTTCGCGATCTCTACAACTTGACACGTGGAAAGCGGGAATTTCAGTGGGTTTCGTTTTTGCCACTGACTCACACTCAGAAACATAATGTGTGTGTGTGTGGGGGGGGGGGGGGGTGGGTGCGTGCGTGCGCGCGCGTCTAAGGCGAGAGAGAGAGAGGGTCTCTTCTCCGATACCAGTAAGCAATCGTCTGTCAGTCAGGTCTGCGGGAAGTAACTCTGTCAAAGGGGAACGACTTTATTACAAGAATTCATTCACCCATGTAGAACCTCGCATACGCCAAAAAGTTTGTGACGTCAACCAGCTAGGCGAGCTCACACGACCTCATGTGTTTGGGTTTTTGCAAGTGCATAGAGGCACGATAAGGGTTTTCAGTACTTTCTTTATGTCAGCATGCTTGATGTCAGAGAGCTTGCGTTCCGGCGTGTGCGCGCGGGCTGCATACATGACACAACGACTACGACTGTGACTACAGCAGGTCATTGAATGGAAACAACATATTGGGCTGGTGGCCATCTTGGTTTTTTTTTTTGGTTTTGTTTTGCAACCTATTCTCTGCGATTTTTTTTTTTTTAATTTAAAATACGTCACTGTGTGCATGCAGAGACTGATTGGGGTGTTTTTATTTTCTTTTGCCCCAAGTGAAACCACCACAATGGAGAACAGTGTACATACATATTAACCAAAATGTGTAATTCCAGCTGTATGTTGTTGTTTCCCCATTAAGGAGGTGTCTTTCAAAGACATCATGTGTTCAAAATTTTGTCGGACACGGTTTCACAATTTCTAAAATCAATTTAGCCATCTTTCCGGTGACATTCACTGGCTACTGATCAGCTAATCGTATAAAATTTCTTCGATTTGTACAGAGAATTGACTTGACATTTTAATATTGTAACGCAAATTTGTATGTATTAATAATAATAATAATAATGAGTATTGTATAGGCGCTTTACCCAATTTCACGAATCGGTTCAAAGCGCCGCGAACTGAACCCAACACGCACGCTCACGTGAATCTCACACGCGCATTCTCCCACACACTGGACATAAACATATTACAATCACGTGGTGCGAAGGGTCAGCTCAGCCATTTAAATTTCGGAATTTAGAATTACATTTATTTTTCAAATTTGGTGGGCTGAACATTTCCATTATTGATCAATGAATTAATCAGTTAAGTGATTGATGGAATGGATTGATACACGTTTCATTAATTCAGTGCCCTTCACAGGAGACGTACTATTTTTGCGGCTATGGCGTCCCCAATGGATCAAGCACCAAGCACAGGTCAGTGTAATGTAAACATACATGTATACACACAACTTACAAATTAAGACTCTTGAAAGAGATATTGAACTTCTCTTGTCAGTTGTGAATACAGAGAAAATAAGTACTTGGTACAGTTGTAGTTGACGAAAAGGCCTCTCCAAGCCTATCATTGACGAAAAGGCCTCTCCAAGCCTATCATTCTGAAAGACATTTTCTAGAGGTCGAGATCAGGGTCTTGATGAAAGTTCGATAACTTCTTTTCTCACTTGCGCAGCAGCTATGAGCATAGGGCAACCGTAATGGTATCATGAGGAGTTCAGTACAGACATTTTTTGTTGTTGTTTGTTTGTAAATGTGACCTCTGAGGTCTGCATCTGTACAATGTAAGCTGGTTAACAATGAGCAACTTCCAGGACATGCAATGAGAAACTTTTAGTAAATTTTTATGTTCTATGTGGGTATTTCGCACTGCCATGTATCTGAGTGCACTCAAAGTGTGTTACTATTCTTTTGTATGTAATTTGATTTTACCCTATCATTTCAGTTATTAAACCACCAAAATTCTTCCGTATTGAGAGCAAGAAAAACGACACCATCAAATTTAAATGGTCTGCACCAGAAGATCAGCCTGATGAATACAGGTTGGAGGCAAGGAAGGGTGAAAGTGGGAGATGGGACACGATAGGCACAACAAAAACGCGTACCTTCACAGCAAAACAACTGGAGAGAGAATCATCTTACGACTTCCGCGTCATGGCAATAAAAAAGGTTCCGAGTCAGCCTGCTGTTTTGGAGAACGTCTCACTCAGTCCACCTCCTACGTTTGTTGCTATGGAGAGTGTCTCGCATAGTCCACCTCCTCCTCAGTCTCTCGCTATGGAGAACGTCTCGCTCAGTGCACCAAATGGTAAGTGTATACTATATGAATTACATGTATTCTTTCTTTTTCTTCTTTGCATGGAAACGCACATCTTCTTAAGAAACATCGTACTTTTTCGCTAAGATGTGGTTGTATTGATTTGCAGGACACGATGGGCACTACAATATATATATATATATATATATATATATATATATATATATATATGTGTGTGTGTGTGTGTGTGTGTGTGTGTGTGTGTGTGTGTGTGTGTGTGTGTTTTAATTCAGAAAAAGATGTGCATGTCTCTTGGTCAACTTATAAATCTTTGTATCATGTTTGTGACATCGACTACTTCTGGTTTACTTGTTCTGAACTGTGACAATTCTCAGTTACCGGTTTTAGAATGCTAGTGTTGTATGTTTCCCACAAACAGAGAAGCTGCCACCCCAATCTCTGACGATGTTACAAGATTCGGATTTCGTCACTCTTTGTTGGTCGGCACCCACCACGTCTCCGGGTCCTTCAAAATACGTTGTGGAGGTGAATGACCTCGGTGAATGGAAAAAAGTTCCCAGTTCCAGTTTGCAGTTGACAAATGTCGCAAGATCCTTTTCTGCAAAAATACGAAAATCGGAAACTGGTCTGAACCATCCGTACTTCAGCTTCCGTGTCAAGGCACATTACGGTGGTCAAGCTTTCAGCGAACCGGTAGAAACAGGTATCACCTGCGTTTAATTATTTCAACATCATCTGCTTGTTTTCATATATTTTGGTGTAAATAATGGCCCAAGTGCTTTTAGAATTATAAGATAACAATGTGGTGGAGGGAGGGGTGTAGGGTGGGTGTCATTGTACCCAACATGGGATATATGAATGTTGAATCTTTTCAGATTTGAGCCAGCCAGTTTTGCGTCCAAGTCTTTTGGTCAGTGACGTGTTCTTAACATGACCCTGGAAGGTTTCCGATTTCACAAAACCAAAACCCCCATTATGTACACATCAGCCACTAACGCAGAGAAAGTGTGATGCACATGAATCCAGTACATGGTGAAAATCTCCATCCTACAAAATCCTTAATTAAAAAAAAAATGATGAGTGGCGGTATGTGTGTGTGTGTGTGTGTGTGTGTGTGTGTGTGTGTGCGCGCGCGCAAGACTACGTTTTACAGGTAAAGCGCACTAACTGTGTGTGACTTCTTTTATATTATGATCACAGTATAAGGAGCGGAGCAAATGCATGCGTCTAAAGACAATTTTCTGTTTTAAAACGCATTTCTAGAACAGACAATAAAGTACTAAGTTTTTAATTTTAATTTGAAAAATGTTAAATGTTCTTTTTTGTTTGTAATTATTACAGATTGTAAAGTGTGCAGTGACCTCCGTGGTGCACTCATAAGAAACATCACGTTTATGATGGATAAACTGCTAAAGAAACCCGATGATCTACTGAAAGCGTTGAGTGCATTTATGAATGACGGTGGCGGTGTGGTTTTTATCCACGCTACAGACCCACATGACCTCGGGGAACTTGACAAAGCCATCGACGACAAGCTAAGAAAGCTCATTCCAGATAACAACCTCTTTGACCAAATGTTTGAACGCCACTTTGACGCAGACCCACATCACATCAAGTTCAGGGTCTATCCTCGAGAAAGAAACAGTCCGTTGAGTACTTACTGCTTCAATTCGCCAATATCGCTCAACAAAGGAATAGAGGAGCCCACCCATGCAGAGATGCTCAAGTTCTTGAAAGCTCTGACAAATAAATCGGTTTCTCCTCCCGAAAAAAATCCCCCAAAAGATCGCGAAGACGATGATGTTGGTGCTACCGTATATGGAAAACATGTTGAAAACAATGAGGTCTTAGGGAATAATAATAAATACGTTTTTCAAGAAGACTCCCGGACGCAGGCAAAAGATGTTGATAGGCGCAAAGGCGAAAGGCAAGAGATACCTAAGGATTTCTTTAACAAAATGATGATTGGGAAATATATTTCAGCATTTTCCAAAGCTCGTGCGGGTGGTGCTGTGCACCTAGGTATAGAAGAGGAGAAGAAGAACAGCCGTTTTCGGAGCCGTGGATTCCTCTTCCCAACAAACGAGGTAAGAGAGCGGGTGAAGGATGAAGTATTCACGAAAATACTTGACAGCATGTTTTGGTATGGGTTGCCTGAGCCTAAAAGCTGCATCGAAATTGAATTCTGCCCCGTGGAGGCGGACCCACAAAAAATGGAACAAGGAGATGCCAGACAACTCTATGTTGTAGAAGTAAAGATTAGCTATTACGAAGGAGTAGCTTTTAGCAAAGCTTGCGGCCCAGAGGCGTACACGTTCTCAGGACCTCCAGGATCAAGCCAAATTTCAGACAACGTTTTGCGACAAATGACATTCGATGAATGGCTTCAAGAGAACAAACTACAAGATCTGGATGAGGAGATGCACTTTCGGAAATATTCTGCCCCGAGAAGTGGTGCAGACGATAGACAACAACAAGACATGGAGCACTGAAAATCCAAATGTCACGTTAGAACTGGTAGAGCTTTCCTGAGGGTTTGGCATGCGCATACTACGAACAGTTCGGACACGGGAGCAATTGAATCGGCATGCATAGACTGTACGTTGTATCATGCTTTTCGTGGGTTTGGGCGATTGTGTGCCACAAAGTACAATGTTCATGTGTGTTTTAGTGTATGTATGGACTGACAGTCTTCTACCATAGCTTGAGTTCATTGGTGGGCGACAGCAGTTAAATGCATACCCTGTCCAATCAAATTCAGATGTGTGTGTGTGTGTGTGTGTGTGTGGTGTGGTGTGGTGTGGTTGCGGTGGTGTGTATGTGCATTTGATGTATGAGAACGTTTATTGTTTATTGTACATAATGTAAAGTGGGTCTCACAGCAACTGATTAAGTACAAATACATTAATCGAAGGATGGGTGGGTGTTCGAGGGCTTAACGTCCTTTTCTACCACATAAAGATGATATCAAAGATAGGGCAAGGACAAAAAGCCGGTTTCGGCTTCCTGGCCCGAGTGTTGAAACATGAAGGAACTGAGTGCTGAGAACGACTTCGGAAACGTATGAAACGACCAGAGAGAAGGGTGGGTGGGTGTTTAGGTGTTTCACGTCCTTTTCCACCACATAAGGGTGATATCAAAGACGGGGCAACGAGAAAAGGGCCAGCACAAATATTTGGCCCCAGCCGAGATTCGGCCAGAGGGAAAGGAGAAGGGGAGGGGCCCATTGCAATACATTTTATTGTCGTCATTTGTTTTATTTCGGAAGGACTGCTGCCATAATATAAACGGTATGAAGATACGTTCTTTAAGTTTGTGTCTTATCTGCGTTTGACGACATAAACATATGTGAGTTCTGTCTTGCGTAGTGAAGCCTCTCGTAGATATTCCCCGAATGTTTAATTGTGCTGACCTTTTTCCACGGTGATTTGATGTGTAAGTTCTGATGCAGACTACCCCCCCCCCCCCCCTCCATTTTCCCGTTTTACAATAACCCCCTTCCCCCCTTCCCCCTGCTACGAGCATGGAACTGTTGTTTTGTTTTGTCTTCAGCGCGTTATATGACATCATCATGTGTTTCGTATGTTGCGTGCCTTGTGCTGTGTATATATTTAGGTGTAGTTTAATTAAATACTAACAGACTGCAGCGCTTATTAAACAATCTGCTAGATTAGTTTTTGACGACGGAGACGAAACCGTGCAAAGGCTATTTTTGCATGTTACATTGGTTGACACAGCCGGAGTGGTGAACGCATTTGGCATTCTGTGTTTATATTCTGCATCATCAGAGTTTTGTGTATAAAATTACGCGATATGTGGTCCACGAGAAGTTTCTGGTGCAAGAGAAAGCCTTCGGCAAACATTGACAACTGTGTGGTTTAATGTTTCTGCTGTTGCACCCAGATCCAAGCGATGACCGCTTGGACAAGTGTTGCTCCTCACATTTCTGTTTGTTGAAAGCCGATGCAACATGCTGAACAATATGAAGAGCGTTGACCTGATGTACTTTGACTTTGCCAAAAGAGTTTTATACTTTTCCCAACTGAGGTTTACGTAATAGCTACTTGTTATTTGTACTGACGGGAAATTGCGCATGTGGGCCTAACAATAGCGGGTGGGTGGACGGGTGGGTGTTTGGGGGTTTAACGTCCTTTTCCACCACATAGGGTGACATCAAAGACGGGGCAACGATGAAAGAGCCAGCACAAATATTTGGCCCCAGCCGGCTAACAATGGCAGAGAAGCAGACAGAAACGCGTCATTATAAGGCATCGCCTGCTCTGATGTCACAAGTGTGGCACACCCCTGGAGTCTGTTTTATTGATAACATTGAGGAGGATTGGCTGGTTGTTTAGGGGTTAAATCACATCAAAGACGAGGCAATGAGGACAGCCAGAGGTTTTGCTCCGGAATTAATATTATAGAAGAAATTCGAACTCTAAGGAAAACATAATCTGATAAAATTATTAATTATAGTTATGTTTTCCTTAGAGTTCGAAGTGCTTCTTTTTAAGGTGTGTCTCCACAGAGAAACAACTTTATGGGATGGGGCAGATCTCGATTATACATTACAGATGTGAACCGTCAATCACTGGGTCAGAGAGAAAATTCGTTACAGATCGTGCGATTGGTTGGCACAAAGAGTCCAATCCCAGTCTTCCTTCCTTTCGTCTTAGTCTTCTCCCACTTTGAGCTTAGCAACGCTTGACAACAGTCAGTCCGCGGTCAGGCACTACGACACATCAGTACGACGACCCCAAGGTGAAGATGAGAAAGAGAGTTCAGTGTGTTTCCTGTTTCGACCCAAAGGTGAAGATGAGAAAGAGAGTTCAGTGTGTTTCCTGTTTCGAAGTTCGGCCACGCTAACACGCGCACATCTCCAGCTGCTGACGTCACATCGTGTCAAAAACGGGCATCGGTAGCCGAGAAGCGGCTGTCAGTCGCAGTGGGTATAGAATTTGCCAAAGACAGTGTCAGGAGTCCGAAAGAGATTGAGAAAGAGAGAAGTTAGTGCTAGACAGATTGGAAAAATATACAAGCTAACAGAATGATTGTCCAGCTGCTTAGAAGCACTTGCGGTGCACGATGGAGGGGCCGGACTCACTTGGACTATGCGTCAACGGTGTGGGATGGTTGCAGCCACATTCATTTAAAGGGGCTTAACTCCCTTCATAGACGTGCAGCAAAGATAATTTTACCGAACCCTCATCTGTCAACTGATGAAAAGCTAAACCAGCTGCAGCTTCTTCCCCTGTCAAAACACCGGCTATACAACAAAGGAATTTTCATGTATAAGCTATTGAACAGAAAGGCTCCTAACTATTTATCCGACTGTTGCCACCGCCCAGCTTCCCGATATGGCAGTTCAAACAACCTGTGTATCATTCCAAAGCCGCGAATTGACATTTTCAAAAGCAGTCTTTCATTTTCTGGTGCGGCCTTATGGAACAGACTCCCTGCTCATGTTAAACAAGCATGCTCTGTCGTAAATTTCAAAGTGCTTTTCTTCACATATCTTATGTCACACGATGATTAATCTTCCCACAGTTGATTCTCGCCCATTCCTACATGTATTCTTACTTGTAATTGGTATGTTCTTCACACTTTTTAAATGTTCCTGTCTTATTAGAGTGTAGTTTCATTTCCTATGGTTTTCCTACATGTATCCCTACTTGCAATTGGTTTGTTCATCACGCTTTTTTTAAAAATTATTGTTCCTGTCTTATTAGAGTGTGGTTTCATTTCCTATTGTTTTATTGCTATTTTGCTTTTTTCCTGTTGCATTACATGTGTGTGTGTATTATTCTGTTTAGATAGATATTACTAGAAATAGCAACGGCAGGTATGAAAATTGACTGTTTCACGTTAACTACCTCTACCGTTGGAAAATAAAGTTTTCTTGATTCTTGATTCTCTCTCTCTGTGATTCCGCTACCTAAATTTATCAAGAGAGTTGGCAGACCCAAATAACTACCGACCAATCTCCCTTTTATCGGTTTTATCAAAGCCATTGGAGCGACACGTGCACACACACACCTACAAGCCTACTTAGGAAGCAGACAGCTTATCCACCGTTTTCAGTCAGGGTTTCGTCCCCTGCACTCTTGCCACACCTCTCTCACTCGGCTCACAGACACTTGGTTATCCAACATGAACAATGCACAGGTAACAGGGGCCATCTTTCTTGATTTAAGGAAAGCGTTTGATCTCGTTAATCGTGTCTCTGTTTCCCTGCCAGCATGAACCCAAAACATGGGAGACGCACCCCCCCCCCCCCCCCACAACATCAACCATATGAATAAAATAATGACGAAATGAACATTTATAACTTATAAAATTAATGAGACGAAATGAATCCCATTTCTAGATCAGGTATACGGGTTGATACGTCGATAAGAGCAGTGCCGGCAATCTATGCAAAACATGACAAAGCATTGCCATGTTTCAATCATGTGTATACGGCCGGCCTTTATTTACAGGCCGTGTCATATATTATGCGTTGTGAACAGTTTCTCTCACCTGATGTGTGAGTACTCTTGATACCCTTGTAACAAAACCCAAACCAACAAACAACAAAGGAGTCAATAAGAGTTAGATACGATGCTGTAGCTCTTTACCCATAACAAAATGTATGGGTCTTGGCGGACCCACATCGTCGGGATAAGTATATAATTATACACTGAAATGGTATGGTATGGTATGGTATGGTATGGTAGACTTCTCCTCGGCACACATATCCATCTCTGCTGAAATGCTCACGTCGCCGCAGGGCTGGAGGACGAAATTTGAGGATGAAATCCTATTGCCGCTAAGCGTTACTTTATGTGCAAACCTCCACCCTGCTATTCACTCTGGTGCGTGCGACAGTATTTCTGTTTACCACGACACCGGCCACAGCCTATTCTTCTTCGAAAGATGAACGTGGGATTTTTAGCGTGCACACTTGATGTGTGTGCGTGCGTGTATACACGATGGCGAGACAGGCACCGTAAACGAGTCTGCACATGGATTTGACTCGATATGGTAAGGAAAAATCCCACCATATTCCTGCCCACCGGGGACTCGAACCAGGCAGCTCAGGATCCGAAATCAGATGCCTTAACCACTAGACCAAATCCCCTGTCGTTTAATTTATCGAAATGGTTCTTTAAAAAGTATAGCTCCTGCACGACCCACGTGGTTTGTTTATAGTCCAAAGCCTCGTACGGTAAAGATTAATGTAAGAAACTGAGTTCTGAGAACGACTTCGGAAATAAATTATGTGAAACGGCCAGAGAGAAAGGAGAAGAGGAGGGGCCCATTGCAATACATTTCATTGTCGCCATTTGTTTCATTTCGGAAGGACTGCTGCCATAAAATAAACGGTATGAAGATCGTTGTCTGGATGTTCTGTATTTGACCTTCACGGGCTGAGACTCTGGGCTTGTGCTGGTTGCTGACGGGGTTAGGTCCAGTGATGGGGCAGCGTCCAGGAAGTCTGAACTCTGGTTTAGTAGCTGCTCGTTCTTCATTTGTAGTATGCGGGATTGTGAAGCGAAGAGGCAGGATTCCTCCACCATTAGTGCTGAGAGAGTAGCTGCTGGTTGGTCGTCAACGTTGAGAATCGTGTCCATTGCTGAAATGACTCGCTCGATGTTGGACATCGTTGTACCGAAGCTGGCCGGGTGGGTTGTTTATATCCCTATTGACGCGCTCACTTGGCAGAGTGTTTCATGGTGGGTTGTGCTGTGTATGCTGACCGGGCCTGCTGACTCAGCACTCAGGCTGGAGTGCGCTTCAATCTCGGTGGACCGCGCCGTGCGTGTCCAGTGAGCATAGATTTGTTGTTTTGTGTGAGGGGTGCCGTTTTTGTCGTTGGTTGCCTGGTTCTGTTATTAGAATGGCACCTTTGAAGTGCCGACCCAAAACTTCAACCTCTAGGTCCGGTTCAGGAAATTTTCAAGAGGAAGAGCGTATTCTCTCTGGTGTGTGATACTCAATTGCTTTGTCATTTATTTGTTTATGGGGTTTGGCACCATCGTAAGTGCCAACACGTTACCAAGCCCACCCATCAGTACGATTGTTAGTGATTGAATAAACTACACAATCGGCTAGTATTCGTTTGTGGGAGCCCCCTTGTGTTCACGTTCAAATAGTATACATCGAGTGTCTGTAAGCGTGTCAGCACGATTGCACGACCTTACCAGGCAACAATGAACCCAAACGAAAAAAATCACAATACATAAGTTTACTCCCTCCACGCTCCACACACTACAGAAATGGCCCAGGCTCATCGATCATGCACGGCGCGACTCACCCGAAACTAAATGCACTCCAGCCAAATCACCCTGCAATCACGGGCGCGCGCGCTGCCAACAACAGGTACAAAAGCAGCGCATTGGGTGCCTTTCAGCACAACGACGCTATATGTCAGTGTTGGTGAATGTAAAATTAGTTGTTATTCCTCATCAAGCTGTGGGATACCGACGAGTATTTTGATCCAAGACGAAAATCAACCCTGAGCTTTAGCGAAGGGTTGATTGCGCCTTGGATCAAAATACGAGTCAATATACCAAGGCTTGATGGGGTGTAAATGCTTTATCATCCTTTTTTTTTTTCTTTTTTTTCTGGGGGGGGGGGGGGGGGCAGTTTATGGTATATTTTGAACGTTTATCCTAGTAAAAACTGACAGTCGACAGCGGCTGCACATAGCACAAAAAAGAGTTTGTACGACGGCAGAGCACGACGCCGACAGAATAAAGTGCGCCTTCTTATGCTGGCAAGACGGTGTCAGTTCACTCTGAACTCAAATCCAAACAAAAACACAAGTTTTAAACTTCGACTAAGGACACAAACAAACATGTTAACGCTTTCAAGGAAATGTAAATTTGCGAGGTGAATGCGAAACCGATCAAGTACAGCTGTCTGTTCACGCTTTGCACGAGTCTTTCTGTCGTGATTCTTCACGAAATTTGAAGCTTTGTGAGTGTTTATTCCAATATTTGTAGTACATGTACACGGATTAAAGTGTCCTTCCACCAACAGCTACATTTTATAACTGCATGCACGATTCAAACGATTCAAGAAGTTTCTGTTCAAACGGAGATCTATCTAGACAACGAATCCGCTGCCATTCTCTGTGCCGATAGCAGACGACTGATCGAGCGACTCCATCGATTCTGTTCAGTTTTATGTCACAGGTTTGGGGTTTCATAGCGTTGAAGCTGCTTTTGATTTGAAAGCGCAGTGTCTGTTAGGTCAAGTCTGCTGCCTTCTCGAACTTGAGCAGCGGTATTTGCGTCCGGCTTGCCAGTTGCCACGGTCAGCCAAACCAGTAAACAGCATACATATCGGTGAGACGCCAGCTTCGATGGAACTTTTTGAGAACGGGTTTTGATAAGTGTTGGTTAAAACTGTCCGAAATTTGAGTAAGGAGTGCTTGCTAGGTACAGGCTACTGTTGTTTTGTACTTGAACAACGAGTTTATGAAGTCGGAAACACCGATATGCCGAGTCAAAATGTTTCGCCGTCGATGGTGTTGACATATATAGGGAGCGAGTTCTCCCCGAAGAGTAGTAATACATGTACTTGCTCATCGATGAGGATTTTTTCTTCTTCTTTTTTTTTTTTTTTTTTTTGGGGGGGGGGGGGGGTGGCAAAAAGGTTGTATCTCTGTCCTTTCTGTCTGAAAGAAAGAACCTTCTAGCAGGGAACCATGCCTGATTGTCATGTGATGTCGTGCTCTGTGTCACATGATTTATCCAGTACTAGTACAATACGGACACTTATTCCACAGGAGAGATCAAAGAAAAAAAGGCCGCTATGGATAATAAATCAGAATATGTCTGCTCTTCACGTGCACTATCCAACCTTCACCACATTCATAAACACTCTCTCAACTTTCATGTTTTCGGACAAGCCGAGTGGATGACGTCACACCCATACTACACTCATGTATGCGTAATGTTAGGCAAGCTAGAACTTGAGTTGGGTTTTCTGTCATTGGACGTGTACCGTCTTTGTCGACAGAAGTCGTTCACGCGCTGAAAAAACACGCCTTTACTTTTCAAAAGTACTGAAAATGTCGATAACTGACGGAGATGAATCACAGTATCACTGAATGCGTAACGCAAGCCTTGCAGGAAGTCAACAGTCGTTTCAACGCCATCGAGAAAAAGAAATGTTTTATGTGGAAAAAGATTCAATCCATCTATTCAGTTCAACCCAATGTAAAATATTATAGTAGCAGTGACAGTCTGGGCCAGGCAGATAAAGACGTGTAATAAAAATGATATTTGGTGTTTGGGTCACTCTGCTCCTCTCCACAACCAGACGTGGGAAAAGACGTTAGGTTGGAATCATTTCACTTTACTTCACAAAGCACTATAGGGACACCGCTTTGTACAAAACGAGCAGAGAAACCCATTGAAATGTCAAATATTACTGACGGGTCTATTGTGCTAATCGCCGATAACTCTCACGACTGAAATTTTCAATCTAGCAGAGAGAGACGTTGCGCCTTCTCAAGCAGTGTGCCAGCACTTTTGTCGTGTTTGTACACACTGTCCATAAATCACCCACCTGGCGTTGTAAAGACAGAACTCAGAAAGGCTGTGTCGGATTAGAAATTATATGACGCGTTTTCAAATTAATGGACATAGTTTTGAGAGTGTGCTTCGTAACAAAAGGAGCAACAAGTCTTAAAGGCGTACCCTGCACACGAACCGCGTCTATGGAAAAGTTGAAGGGTGGGTGGATGTTCAGAGGTCTCTGCCAATCATACAGGCCATTCATTTACAGGCCATCTCATATAGTGTGCATTGTGAGCACATCGTCGGGATAGGTATATACATTGAAATCGCTCTTTGAAAAGTATGGGTCCTGGAGGGCCCACGTAGTAATTTGTGTGCAGTCAAAATTAAGAGATTGTTTACTTGTTTACTTTTACATCAATAATTATACAAATGTGGCTTAATGTAGCTTTTTAGGGGCTTGGAGAACTCCTAAAATGTCAGTGAAAAGGCCCAATAGTTTATGAGATATTTGAAGTTAAACACCCTTCTGGGTCCATTTTCCCATTTTACATTAAAACGTCTTATTGTTTGTTTGTTTTTTGTTTTTTTAGTGTGTGTGTGTGTGTGTGTGTGTGTGTGTGTGTGTGTGTGTGTGTGTGTGTGTGTGTGTGCGTGTGTGTGTTGGTAGCAATGTGGTTGCGGTGGTGTGTATGTGCGTTTGATATATGAGAACGTCTATTGTGTACATAATGTAAAGTTGGTGTCACAGCAATCTACTCTAAGTACGAATACATTAATCAAAAGGTGGGTGGGTGTTTAACGTTTTTTCCACAACATAATGGTGACATCAAAGCTGGGGCAATGAGGATAACACCAGCATAAAGTTTTGGCTGTTTGCCAGGATTCGAACTCACGACGCGAGTGTTGAAACATGAACCTTTACCTGGCTATGTGGTTCTTGGAGGACAGAGAATGGTTTATATTTTCAAATACCTCATTAACTCTTGACAATTTTTGAGTGAATTTTGAGTTCTCAACGCGCCTAAAAAGGATACCTTATGCAAAAATTGTGTAGTTATTGATGAAAAAGTAAACAAGTAAACAATGACTTATTTTGACTACACATAAAGTGTTTTGGGTCGTCCAGGACCGATACTTTTTAAAGAGCGATTTCAGTGTATATACCTTTCCTGAGGATGAGGGTCCTCCAAGACCCCTACATTTTGTGAAGGGCAAAGAGCTAGAGCATCGTATCTAACTCTAATTGAGTCCTTTGTTGTTGGTTGGTTGGTTGGTTTGGGTTTTTTAAGGGTGCCAAAAGTACTCACAAATCATGGGGAGAAAAAAATGTTCACAACACTTGAGAGGCCTGTATGAGACGGATTGTAAAATGAAGGCCGGCATTAGTTCCAGAGACGTCTAAACACCCACCCACCCTCTAACTTTTCCATAGACGCGGTTAGTGCAGGGTGCACCGACAAGACTTGTTGCTCCTACGGTTACCAAACAAACTCTCAAAACTATGTCCGTTCATTTCAAAAAGTCTTTGATTGCGCGGCTTGCGTGCATAATTATACTTTCTAATCCGACACAGCCCTTCAGTGTGCTGTCTTTATCCTCCCAGGTGGCCGATCTATGGACAGTGTGCACAATGACGACAAAAGCCATGATATGCTGACGCCCAGCTCTCCCCGTTAGTTTGAATCTTTTAGTGGTGAGAGTTGTCGGCGATTAGCACAAAAGACCCGTCACTCGTATCTGACATTTCAATGGGATTCTCTGCTGATTTCATACAGAGCGGTGCCACTATACAGTGCTTTAATTCTGATGTAAACTGAAGTGATTCGAAACGAACGTTATTCCACGGTTGGTTGGATCAACGGCTGGTTGTTCGGGTGGGGGAAGGGGGGGGGGGAGGGAGAAGGTGGAGTTGGGGGGGGGGGATCAGAGTGTCCCACCGGCCCCCTTGCCCAGACTGTCACTGATACGGTGCACCAGAACGCACTCTCAGCTAGGGATGAATGATGTGTGTGTGTGTGTGTGTGTGTGTGTGTGTGTGTGTGTGTGTGTGTGTGTGTGTGTGTGTGTGCGCGCGACCTTTTTTTTTTTGTTGACAATTCTCAGCCGAACGCCTTGAAACGTTGGTTTCTTTACTTCATCAAGATTTTAGAGCGCTTTGCGATTTTTGGAGTTATCGCCCTTTCAGGAAAAAAATGGTCGTCTGGAGTTTTAAGCCGTAAAATTTGTTTAAATCACTCAATATTTTGGCTGCTGATAGCATGAATACGGACTCTGGGCAGATACAATTTTGGAAGCGGTCGCTCTCATACTTTTGACGTAAACCGTGCCTCATTTGACAGTGAAGAAAAAAAAAAAACTTTTGATGTCAAAATCACTCTTACTGCATGTAGACAGTGAGTCTCTGATGTCATAAAAATATACCAAAAACATCCAAGAAATTTGCTGCAGCCATTATCGTCAGTTGAAAGTTTGTACTCCAAGCACATTTCCACACGTCTCTGTAGAACGATATAAATCGGCACGGTCGTCATACATTCAGTAACAGTTGTATCTGAGCTAGGCACAATCAATACCTGGACGGCCACTCCTTTGCAATACCACACACACACACACACACACACACACACACACACACACACACACACACACACACACACACACACACAAGCTGTATTATAATTTCTGTAAAATAAGCATTTGTTGCTGTTATTTAAGCGCGTATGCCATTCTTGAATAAACATCTGCTGTAGTAAACTGTCCTTCATATTACGACAGAGAGAGTCTACACTTATTAACGACTGACACAATCGTATCCAGTGTCAACAAGAATAATTTTAATTCTATCAAGCCAGTCAGAATGTAAGATAGAACGGTTATATAGCTGATACAATAAAGAGTACATTTTCTTGGGAAAAGTATCAGCGGTGGAGCTGACAATGCTAGCCCAGAATCTTACCATTCTAACCTTAACACTTATCTCCGATGGAAACTTTCCCGTTTCACCATTAACTTAGCACATATTGTATTGCGCTGGAAGCGGAAAACATGCCTAGAAACTTCAGCTGTAACTTTTCAATAAGAACCAGGATTTTGTGCCCCCAAATTTCACATTCGTATAGAGTAGTCAGTACTAGTGCAACCATCTTTCCGAATAGGTAAAGTACACTGATGGGTAGATCGATCTTGTCTCCTTGCCGTGTTTAGCAGAGAGAACATTGCCTTGGAAGCTTTGTCGTACAGAGATTTCTTACATTTTCCAAACTTTCCATTTCTCGTGAAATCAATAACCAAGTAACCAAAAAAAATCTGCAGGGAAGTAATGTCGATGTCCAGTCTTGACAGTTCCTTGTCGATGACTGCGATCTTGCGGGCGTCGTCGATCTGTTGGACATCATCTGTGAGTCCGGGGCACATGGTCCGGACATCCCAGCTAGCTAAAACGACTATAACTAAATACTAAACTAATAAAGTAAGATATTCAGATGTGAAGAAGTTCGGATGTAAATCACGCTACCTAGTAAATAGGTGTGTGCGTGGTGCGGGTGGGTGGGTGGGTGTTTGGGGGTCTAACGTCCTTTCCCATTCATTCATTTAAAACTCAACTTCTCAGATACTTACGTAAGTCATAGGTCCACGAACAATATCTGAACCATGCTAAATTACTCGTTATCAGATGGCACTATTACATGTTACCTTTTTACAAGTTATGTTGTATACTACAATTTCAAACACCATGCTATCTACTTCTTCACCTATTTTCCGATGGTATACTTTTTTTTGTAATGTTAGCCTTTATTTTTTTAGTGTTCGTAGATTAGCAGGACAGCTTGTAAGATAGGCAGACCATGCCTACAAGTCTTTATCCTGAAATAAACGTTTCAGTCAGTCAGTCAGTCAGTCCCACCACATAGGGTGATATCAAAGACGGGGCAACGATGAAAAAGCCAGCACAAATATTTGGCCCCAGCCGGGATTGAACTCACGACCCGAGCATTAGAAGTCCAACGCTCTACCATTCGGCCGCCCCGGCTGCCCGTGTACGTGGTGCAATGTGCTGGTGTTGTATTACAATTCGTATTAAAACAAGATGGCCATCAGCCCAATATGTTGTTTCCATTTGATCACCTGCTATCGTCACGGTCGTTCTTTTGTAATGCCATGTATCCACACACACACACACACACACACACACACACACACACACACACACACACACACACACACACACACACACTCTCTCTCTCTCTCTCTCTCTCTGAATGGAAACAACTGACCGGGCTGTCACACCAATCTTGTTTTTGGAAGAGAGACGTCAAGTTGTATTCTTTGAAATCTATGACGTTTTTCCTCACTGGGATGACGCATAATACATTTGGCGTAATAACTTTGATACAGTTCTTGCAATGAAAGCAGGCCCATGAAAATTGAAGTGTTGCTGCTGCGTGCGCAGTGTAAAGATCGAATTAATACCGACCCAATATGGGGGAGCTGGGGTGGCCGAATGGTAGAGCGTTGGACTTCTAATGCTCGGGTTATAAGTTCGATCCCGGCTTGGGCCAAATATTTGTGCTGGCTTTTTCATCGTTGCTCCGTCTTTGATATCACCCTATGTGGTGGAAAAGGACGTTAAACCCCCAAACACCCACCCACCCACCCGACCCAATATGTTTAACAGACAAGTCTGCGCGGCGAACGTTTTCTAACTATGTGTTATGTCAGACATACACACGCGCGCGCGCACACACTCACACGCACGCACGCACGCGCACACGCACACACACACACAGACTCGCGCGAGCCGCGTTTGTGCTCCATTGAGACCTATGTGGTGTTCTCTCACTCTACTATGCTATTGAGTGAGAGTCAGTGGGAAAAACAAAGCACACTACATCAATGAAACTCCCGCTTTCCCCGTCTACACATAGAGAACGTTCAAAAAGTGGCGACACATCCCCAAGAAATGCCAGTATCACGTCAATCAAACATGACGTCGGAAAAATGACGCGTGCCTTTTCTGCGATGGATCTGACCTGTTCAGTACGTAAGCAGCCTTGCACAGCGTTCTGGGTTCTTCTTTCATGAATTTGTTCTCCGTGCATATTCTGTTCATAAAGTATTGGAGTTGTATTCTGTTATATCCCGTGTCTTCTCTGCGATTGCACGAAGATGGCGACATAGTAGAAGTAAAATACACCACGTCTCCAAACAGAGGAATTCGGAAAGAAAGTGGCGAAACACCCCCAAGAAAAAACAGCATCACGTCAATCAAACATGACGCACTTACTTTACGTCAGTGCGCGTGCGTCTCTTCTTCGATGTTTGTGAGGCGTGTGGCTTGTAGAGGAAATGTGCTGTGAGTACAAATTTTCGAGTCAACTGACGATAACGGCTGCAGTGAATTTTTCTAATTTTTTTGTATATTTTTTATGGCACCCCAGGCTCATTATCTATGTATAGTAGGAGCGATTTTGAGATCTAAAGTGTGTTCACCAGCACTTTCATCAGGTACGGCTTACGCCAAAAGTATAAAAGCGACAACCTCCAAAATTCACTTAGTTGAGAGTCCGTATTCACGCTATCTATGTCCAAAAAAATGGAGTGGTTTAGGTAAATATTACGCCTTTAAACGCCAAAAAGCCACTTTTTCTGAAAGGGGCGATAACTCGCAAATCATGTGTGCAATCGTACCTGGATCGGGCCATCTATTCAACAATCTTGATTCATTTAGAAACCCCAAATTTGAAATCGATCTGTTCAGTATTTTCGGAGAAATAGGCATCAGAACTGGGTTCACATGCAATGTCAACTCAGGCTCGGTTTACATAAAAACTATAAGAGCGACCATTTTCTAGTAGTGACTCTGTTCAGAGTCCGTATTCAAGCTATCTACTGCCAAAAAATTGAGTGATTTAAATAAATATTACGCCTGTACACGAAAGACAACCAACTTGTCTCAAAAGGGCGATAACTCCCAAATCACTTAAGCAATCATCACACGCTTGAATCGTCTAATGTAACATTTAGATATATTTGGATACCCCAAATTTGAAGCCATTCAGTTGAGTATTTTCCAAGAAACGGGCCTGGACACAATTCACACACACACAGCCGCACACACGCACACACGCACACACATACGCACAGACGGCACTCACTGAGGAGGAGAAGCGCGTTCGGCGTCAGCATCGATGACGCATGTTTTCTTACGTCATTGTCAGAGTTACACTTGCAAAATCGTCTCTGCGGGAGATCGGCAGTGACGTGCGTTTGTACCACAGATGCTTGCCCATGAACGTGGAAAATTTAGCCCGTCCTATGATGTTGTTTCCATTACTATGGAAACAACATAAAAATAAACAAAACTGCTGTGTAGGATCTCGTTGTACTTATTCAAAAGCAAACGATGTACAAATTAGATGTGCCCCACGGGCTTTCGGTCATGGCTCTATTGGTAGGTAACGTCAGGTAACATTATTTCGTGTATGAGACTGACAAGAAAGTCAAAGTGACATTACTATTTCTCGCTTTTAGTAGTCGGTGTTTCTAAATCAGCATGCAGGTGCATTGCGCACCATCAGGCAAATATTTTACTTCAAATTTATGACTGCACTACAAGGTCGTGTGATTAGACTAAGCCAAAGGCATAGAGTCTGCCAGCTACAACTAGCTTAACCCGGTGGACACCACGCGATGGTCTTTGTTGCCCGTTCTGGTGTCATAAAACGAAGGTCCATGTTACACTCGCCTACAGTACAGGATCCATAGAACACAACAACTTCTCCACGGTCTACAAAATATGTATGGCTCCGCCTTTGAAAGAGTTGGGGACTGGATGAACAACAACTTGACCTCACGCAAGTGCCTGACCTGCTGGGGACGTGTCGTGTTACAAAATCGTGACTAAGCAACGCCACTGAACAACAAACCTTGCGCAAGTGCCGACCTGCTAGGGACGTGTCGTGTTACAATATCGCGACTAAGCGACGCCACTCAGCCCCCTCCCCCCCCCCCACCACCAACCAGTAGTGGCTTCGGCGACGAATTGATCCAGAATCAGATGATCTGTATAGCTGCTACACTCATTGCACAGTAACAGTGCTCACTGCTTGTGTGGGGTGCTGAAAATCCAGCTGCTTACGATCAGCGACACTAATGGACTCTCAGTGCTCGGGTCATGAATTCGAATCCCGTCTGGAGCCAAAATTATGTTTGTGCCGACCATTTTCCCCTTGGCCCGACTTTGATATCACCTTTACGTGGTGAAAAAGGAGTTATACTCCCAAACACCCAGTTCACCTCATCCTCTCTCTCTGTCCAACGTTACCATTTTTTTTCACGTAGTGCAGGCACACTTAGCCGCGAATTAGTCTTTGGTGTTTGCGTAGCTTAAAGCCCCAAACTCTCTCTCTCTCTCTCTCTCTCCCCCCCCCCCCCCCCCAAAGCGTGCAAATCATGTCTTTACACTGCTCACGCCCGACAAGTAAAAAAAAAATGACCATCCACTTGATAAAAGTCATTTCTCCTGTTGAATTTGTGGGACGTCCTCGGCAGATGTGTCCAAGGACGCCTATCCCTTTCAGACCCTTCAAGTCAAGTGTTGATCGGACCGGCAGGCGCAATTCAGCAGGAGTGGACAAGAATTCCCCAGGACAGAATCAGAAGGCTGATTCGCAGTGTGCGGCGGCGTTGCCCTGCAGGTCTTGCAGCAAATGAAAGACCTCCACTGGCGGTACTAGATGACCTTTGACATGTTGTGAAAATGTTTCAAACTTCGGCCGGTAAGACTGCAGTCACGTGACTGAACCGGAAATGTTGATTCAGACATCAATGGGCATGATTTCCTTTACAATGAAATAAACGGGTTAATGTCAACTACTCCATTTTTGCGAACTCAATATCCTCTACGTATTCTGAGCAGTATATATTCATTTTCGGTTTTCTTCCTACTTTTTTTCTTCTAAACTCCAAAGCTAGTATCCCCAGTCCAAACAGTTAAAACAGACACTTGGAGATGGCTTTCATTTAACGAACGAACGAACGAACACTTTTATTGATAGGCCAGGAGCCCATACAATAGGGGTGATAACAAACATACAGGTTACAGACAGACAAATACATCTATACAAGTACCGGTAGACATACTGTATACAACAGATATATATATATATACTCCATAGACATCACCACCAAGGCCAGAAATAAGTACATTGCTAATGGTATGGTATGGTATGGTAGACTTCTCCTCGGCACACATATCCATCTCTGCTGAAATGCTCACGTCGCCGCAGGGCTGGAGGACGAAGCAGTGAAAGCCTGCTGCCGCTAAGCGTTACTTTATGTGCAAACCTCCACCCTGCTTATCACTCTGGTGCGTTCGACAGTATTTCTGTTTACCACGACACCGGCCACAGCCTATTCTTCTTCGAAAGACGAACGTGGGATTTTTAGCGTGCACACTTGATGTATGTGCTTGCGTGTATACATGAAGGCGAGACAGGCTCCGTAAACGAGTCTTCACATGGATTTGACTCGATATGGTGAGGAAAAATCCCACCATATTCCTGTCCACCGGGGACTCGAACCAGGCAGCTCAGGATCCGAAGTCAGATGCCTTAACCACTAGACCAAATCCCCTGTCGTTTAATTTATCGAAATGGTTCTTTAAAAAGTATAGCTCCTGCACGACCCACGTGGTTTGTTTATAGTCCAAAGGCTCGTACGGTAAAGATTAATGTAAGAACGACTTCGGAAATAAATTAAGGCTCGTACGGTAAAGATTAATGTAAGAACGACTTCGGAAATAAATTATGTGAAACGGCCAGAGAGAAAGGAGAAGGGGAGGGGCCCATTGCAATACATTTCATTGTCGCCATTTGTTTCATTTCGGAAGGACTGCTGCCATAAAATAAACGATATGAAGATCGTTGTCTGGATGTTTTGTATTAGACCTTCACGGGCTGAGACTCTGGGCTTGTGCTGGTTGCTGACGGGGTTAGGTCCAGTGATGGGGCAGCGTCCAGGAAGTCTGAACTCTGGTTTAGTAGCTGCTCGTTCTTCATTTGTAGTATGCGGGATTGTGAAGCGAAGAGGCAGGATTCCTCCGCCATTAGTGCTGAGAGAGTAGCTGCTGGTTGGTCGTCAACGTTGAGAATCGTGTCCATTGCTGAAATGATTCCCTCGACGTTGGACATCGTTGTACCGAAGCTGGCCGGGTGGGTTGTTTATATGCCTATTGACGCGCTCACTTGGCAGAGTGTTTCATGGTGGGCCGTGCCGTGTATGCTGCCCGAGCCTGCTGACTCAGCACTCAGGCTGGAGTGCGCTTCAATCTCGGTGGACCGCGCCGTGCTTATCCAGTGAGCATAGATTTGTTGTTTTGTACCGGCCCCCGTAGTGTAGTGGTTAGCACTTCAGACCATGGACCGGGAGACCCGGGTTCGAGTCCCAGCCGAGGCAAGCGGGATTTTTCATACCTAGGTCGGCTCCTACCCAGAGCGGGTGTGCTATGGACCCAATGGGGAGGCTGTTGCCACACAGCCGAGTTTCACCCACTTCACGGGTGCGACTTTGGGGGTGCTTCCCTTAGTATGACACGTCTTATGATGTGGATGATTACACGGCCGGCACCGCAGGTGCCGTAGTTCCCGGGCCTGGTTAATGCCGGGATATTTATGACAGGAAGCGTGGAATGCGGCCCTGTCCCGCAGTCCCAAACCACACGGACCTCCATAGCATCATCTCACCATCATCCTCATCCCATCATCATGCATTAATAAAAATTGTCCCAGCTTCCGAGCCCTCCGTGGATTCTACCCATTACCTGGGAGGAACACCACTGGAGCTGGCAAAGAGTTGGGGCAGCAAAAAATTTAAAAAAAAAAAGATTTGTTGTTTTGTGTGAGGGGTGCCGTTTTTGTCATTGGTTGCCTGGTTCTGTTATTAGAATGGCACCTTTGAAGTGCCGACCCAAAACTTCAACCTCTAGGTCCTGTTCAGGAAATTTTCAAGAGGAAGAGTGTATTCTCTCTGGTGTGTGATACTCAACGGCTTTGTCATTTATTTGTTTATGGGGTTTGGCACCATCGTAAGTGCCAACACATTACCAACCCCACCCATCAGTACGATAGTTAGTCATTGAATAAACTACACAATCGGCTAGTATTCATTTGTGGGAGTCCCCTTGTGTTTACGTTCAGTTTGTATATACATCGAGTGTCTGTTGGCGTGTCAGCACGACTGCAACTTACCATGCAACAATGAACGAAAAAAATCACAACACATAAATTTACTCCCTCCACGCTCCACACACTACAGAAATGGCCGAGGCTCATCGATCATGCACGGCGCGACTCACCCGAAACTAAATGCACTCCAGCCAAATCACCTGCAATCACGGGCGCGCGCGCTGCCAACAACAGGTACAAAAGCAGCTCATTGGGTGCCTTTCAGCACAACGACGCTATATGTGTTGGTGAATGTATAATTAGTTGTTATTCCCCATCAAGCTGTGGTATACCGCCGAGTATTTTGATCCAAGACGCAAATCAACCCTGAGCTTTAGCGAAGGGTTGATTGCGCCTTGGATCAAAATACGAGTCAATATACCAAGGCTTGATGGGGTGTAAATGCTTTATCATCTTTTTTTTTTTTTTTTGGGGGGGGGGTGGGGGGGGGGGTGGGGGGGGCAGTTTATGGTATATTTTGAACGTTTATCCTTGTAAAAACTGACAGTCGACATATACAGTCTGCACATAGCAGAAAAAAGAGTTTGTACGACGGCAGAGCACGATGCCAACAGAATAAAGTCTTCTTATGCTGGCAAGACGGTGTCAATTCACTCTGAACTCAAATCCAAACAAAAACACAAGTTTTAAACTTCAACTAAGGACACAAACAAACATGCTAACGCTTTCAAGGAAATGTAAATTTGCGAGGTGAATGCGAAACCGATCAAGCACAGCTGTCTGTTCACGCTTTGCACGAGTCTTTCTGTCGCGATTCTTCACGAAATTTGAAGCTTTGTGAGTGTTTATTCCAATATTTGTAGTACATGTACACGGATTAAAGTGTCCTTCCACCAACAGCTACATTTTATAACTGCATGCAAACAATTCAAGAAAGAAGCTTCTGTTCAAACGGAGATCTATCTAGACAACGAATCCGCTGCCATTCTCTGTGCCGATAGCAGACGACTGATCGAGCGACTCCATCGATTCTGTTCAGTTTTATGTCACAGGTTTGGGGTTTCCTAGCGTTGAAACTGCTTTTGATTTGAGAGCGCAGTGTTTGTTAGGTCAAGTCTGCTGCCTTCTCGAACTTGAGCAGCGGTATTTGCGTCCGGCTTGTCAGTTGCCACGGTCAGCCAAACCAGTAAACAGCATACATATCGGTGAGACGCCAGCTTCGATGGAACTTTTTGAGAACGGGTTTTGATAAGTGTTGGTTAAAACTGTCCGAAATTTGAGTAAGGAGTGCTTGCTAGGTACAGGCTACTGTTGTCTTGTACTTGAACAACGAGTTTATGAAGTCGGAAACACCGATATGCCGAGTCAAAATGTTTCGCCGTCGATGGTGTTGACATATATAGGGAGCGAGTTCTCCCCGAAGAGTAGTAATACATGTACTTGCTCATCGATGAGGATTTTTTTTTTTTTTTTTTTTTTGGGGGGGGGGGGGGTGGCAAAAAGGTTGTATCTCTGTCCTTTCTGTCTGAAAGAAAGAACCTTCTAGCAGGGAATGATGCCTGATTGTCATGTGATGTCGTGCTCTGTGTCACATGATTTATCCAGTACTAGTATAATACGGACACTTATTCCACAGGAGAGATCAAAGAAAAAGAGGCCGCTATGGATAATAAATCAGAATATGTCTGCTTTTCACGTGCACTTTCCAACCTTCACCACATTCATAAACACTCTCTCAACTTTCATGTTTTCGGACAAGCCGAGTGGATGACGTCACAACCATACTACAGTCATGTATTATGCGTAATGTTAGGCAAGCTAGAACGAGTTGGGTTTTCTGTCATTGGACGTGTACCGTCTTTGTCGACAGAAGTCGTTCACGCGCTGAAAAACACACCGTTTCTTTTCAAAAGTACTGAAAAAGTCGATAACTGACGGAGATGAATCACAGTATCACTGAATGCGTAACGACGCAAGCCTTGCAGGAAGTCAACAGTCGTTTCAACGCCATCGAGAAAAAGAAATGTTTTATGCGGGAAAAGATTCAGTCAATCTATTCAGTTCAACCCAATGTAAAATATTATAGTAGCAGTGACAGTGTGGGCCAGGCAGATAAAGACGTGGAATAAAAATGATATTTGGTGTTTGGGTCACTCTGCTCCTCTCTACAACCAGCCGTGGGAAAAGACGTTAGTTTGGAATCATTTCACTTTACTTCACAAAGCAATATAGGGACACCGCTTTGTACAAAACGAGCAGAGAAAACCATTGAAATGTCAGATATGACTGACGGGTCTATTGTGCTAATCGCCGATAACTCTCACGACTGAATTTTTCAATCTAGCAGAGAGAGAGACGTTGCGCCTTCTCAAGCAGTGTGTCAGCACATAATGACTTTTGTCGTGTTTGTACACACTGTCCATAGATCACCCACCTGGCGTTGTAAAGACAGAACTCAGAAAGGCTGTGTCGGGTTAGAAATTATATGACGCACAGACTCGTTTTCAAATTAATGGACATAGTTTTGAGAGTGTGCTTCGTAACCAAAGGAGCAACAAGTCTTAAAGGCGTACCCTGCACACGAACCGCGTCTATGGAAAAGTTGAAGGGTGGGTGGATGTTCAGAGGTCTCTGCCAATCATACATGCCATTCATTTACAGGCCATCTCATAATTATAGTGTGCGTTGTGAGCACATCGTCGGGATAGGTATATACATTGAAATCGCTCTTTGAAAAGTATGGGTCCTGGAGGACCCACGTAGTAATTTGTGTGCAGTCAAAATTAAGGGATTGTTTACTTGTTTACTTTTACATCAATAATTATACAAATGTGGCTTAACGTAGCTTTTTAGGGGCTTGGAGAACTCCTAAAATGTCAGTGAAAAGGGCCCAATAGTTTATGAGATATTTGTTAAGTTAAACACCCTTCTGGGTCCATTTTCCCATAAAACGTTTTATTGTTGTTGTGGTTTTTTTTAGTGTGTGTGTGTGTGTGTGTGTGTGTGTGTGTGTGTGTGTGTGTGTGTGTGTGTGTGTGTGTGTGTGTGTGTGTGTGTGTGTGTGTGTGTTGGTAGCAATGTGGTTGCGGTGGTGTGTATGTGCGTTTGATATATGAGAACGTCTATTGTGTACATAATGTAAAGTTGGTGTCACAGCAATCTACTCTAAGTACGAATACATTAATCAAAAGGTGGGTGGGTGTTAAACGTTTTTTCCCCAACATAATGGTGACATCAAAGCTGGGGCAATGAGGATAACACCAGCATAAAGTTTTGGCTGTTTGCCAGGATTCGAACTCACGACGCGAGTGTTGAAACATGAACCTTTACCTGGCTATGTGGTTCTTGGAGGACAGAGAATGGTTTATATTTTCAAATACCTCATTAACTCTTGACAATTTTTGAGTGAATTTTGAGTTCTCAACGCGCCTAAAAAGGATATCTTATGCAAAAATTGTGTAGTTATTGATGAAAAAGTAAACAAGTAAACAATGACTTATTTTGACTACACACAAAGTGTTGTGGGTCGTCCAGGACCGATACTTTTTAAAGAGCGATTTCAGTGTATATACCTTTCCTGAGGATGAGGGTCCGCCAAGACCCCTACATTTTGTGAAGGGCAAAGAGCTAGAGCATCGTATCTAACTCTAATTGAGTCCTTTGTTGTTGGTTGGTTGGTTGGTTTGGGTTTTTTAAGGGTACCAAAAGTACTCACAAATCATGGTGAGAATAAAAAATGTTCACAACACTTGAGAGGCCTGTATGAGACGGCTTGTAAAATGAAGGCCGGCATTAGTTCCAGAGACTTCTAAACACCCACCCACCCTCTAACTTTTCCATAGACGCGGTTAGTGCAGGGTGCACCGACAAGACTTGTTGCTCCTACGGTTACCAAACAAACTCTCAAAACTATGTCCGTTCATTTCAAAAAGTCTTTGATTGCGCGGCTTGCGTGCATAATAATACTTTCTAATCCGACACAGCCCTTCAGTGTGCTGTCTTTAACCTGCCAGGTGGCCGATCTATGGACAGTGTGCACAATGACGACAAAAGCCATGATATGCTGACGCCCAGCTCTCCCCGTTAGTTTGAATCTTTTAGTGGTGAGAGTTGTCGGCGATTAGCACAAAAGACCCGTCACTCGTATCTGACATTTCAATGGGATTCTCTGCTGATTTCATACAGAGCGGTGCCACTATACAGTGCTTTAATTCTGATGTAAACTGAAGTGATTCGAAACGAACGTTATTCCACGGTTGGTTGGATCAACGGCTGGTTGTTCGGGTGGGGGAAGGGGGGGGGGGAGGGAGAAGGTGGAGTTGGGGGGGGGGGATCAGAGTGTCCCACCGGCCCCCTTGCCCAGACTGTCACTGATACGGTGCACCAGAACGCACTCTCGGCTAAGGATGAATGATGTGTGTGTGTGTGTGTGTGTGTGTGTGTGTGTGTGTGTGTGTGTGTGTGTGTGTGTGTGCGCGCGACCTTTTTTTTTTTGTTGACAATTCTCAGCCGAACGGCTTGAAACGTTAGTTTCTTTACTTCATCAAGATTTTAGAGCGCTTTGCGATTTTTGGAGTTATCGCCCTTTCAGGAAAAAAATGGTCGTCTGGCGTTTTAAGCCGTAAAATTTGTTTAAATCACTCAATATTTTGGCTGCTGATAGCATGAATACGGACTCTGGGCAGATACAATTTTGGAAGCGGTCGCTCTCATACTTTTGACGTAAACCGTACCTCATTTGACAGTGAAGAAAAAAAAAAAACTTTTGATGTCAAATCACTCTTACTGTATGTAGATAGTGAGTCTCTGATGTCATAAAAATATACCAAAAACATCCAAGAAATTTGCTGCAGCCATTATCGTCAGTTGAAAGTTTGTACTCCAAGCACATTTCCACACGTCTCTGTAGAACGATATAAATCGGCACGGTCGTCATACATTCAGTAACAGTTGTATCTGAGCTAGGCACAATCAATACCTGGACGGCCACTCCTTTGCAATACCACACACACACACACACACACACACACACACACACACACACACACACACACACACACACACACACACAAGCTGTATTATAATTTCTGTAAAATAAGCATTTGTTGCTGTTATTTAAGCGCGTATGCCATTCTTGAATAAACATCTGCTGTAGTAAACTGTCCTTCATATTACGACAGAGAGAGTCTACACTTATTAACGACTGACACAATCGTATCCAGTGTCAACAAGAATAATTTTAATTCTATCAAGCCAGTCAGAATGTAAGATAGAACGGTTATATAGCTGATACAATAAAGAGTACATTTTCTTGGGAAAAGTATCAGCGGTGGAGCTGACAATGCTAGCCCAGAATCTTACCATTCTAACCTTAACACTTATCTCCGATGGAAACTTTCCCGTTTCACCATTAACTTAGCACATATTGTATTGCGCTGGAAGCGGAAAACATGCCTAGAAACTTCAGCTGTAACTTTTCAATAAGAACCAGGATTTTGTGCCCCCAAATTTCACATTCGTATAGAGTAGTCAGTACTAGTGCAACCATCTTTCCGAATAGGTAAAGTACACTGATGGGTAGATCGATCTTGTCTCCTTGCCGTGTTTAGCAGAGAGAACATTGCCTTGGAAGCTTTGTCGTACAGAGATTTCTTACATTTTCCAAACTTTCCATTTCTCGTGAAATCAATAACCAAGTAACCAAAAAAAAATCTGCAGGGAAGTAATGTCGATGTCCAGTCTTGACAGTTCCTTGTCGATGACTGCGATCTTGCGGGCGTCGTCGATCTGTTGGACATCATCTGTGAGTCCGGGGCACATGGTCCGGACATCCCAGCTAGCTAAAACGACTATAACTAAATACTAAACTAATAAAGTAAGATATTCAGATGTGAAGAAGTTCGGATGTAAATCACGCTACCTAGTAAATAGGTGTGTGCGTGGTGCGGGTGGGTGGGTGGGTGTTTGGGGGTCTAACGTCCTTTCCCATTCATTCATTTAAAACTCAACTTCTCAGATACTTACGTAAGTCATAGGTCCACGAACAATATCTGAACCATGCTAAATTACTCGTTATCAGATGGCACTATTACATGTTACCTTTTTACAAGTTATGTTGTATACTACAATTTCAAACACCATGCTATCTACTTCTTCACCTATTTTCCGATGGTATACTTTTTTTTGTAATGTTAGCCTTTATTTTTTTAGTGTTCGTAGATTAGCAGGACAGCTTGTAAGATAGGCAGACCATGCCTACAAGTCTTTATCCTGAAATAAACGTTTCAGTCAGTCAGTCAGTCAGTCCCACCACATAGGGTGATATCAAAGACGGGGCAACGATGAAAAAGCCAGCACAAATATTTGGCCCCAGCCGGGATTGAACTCACGACCCGAGCATTAGAAGTCCAACGCTCTACCATTCGGCCGCCCCGGCTGCCCGTGTACGTGGTGCAATGTGCTGGTGTTGTATTACAATTCGTATTAAAACAAGATGGCCATCAGCCCAATATGTTGTTTCCATTTGATCACCTGCTATCGTCACGGTCGTTCTTTTGTAATGCCATGTATCCACACACACACACACACACACACACACACACACACACACACACACACACACACACACACACACACACACTCTCTCTCTCTCTCTCTCTCTCTCTGAATGGAAACAACTGACCGGGCTGTCACACCAATCTTGTTTTTGGAAGAGAGACGTCAAGTTGTATTCTTTGAAATCTATGACGTTTTTCCTCACTGGGATGACGCATAATACATTTGGCGTAATAACTTTGATACAGTTCTTGCAATGAAAGCAGGCCCATGAAAATTGAAGTGTTGCTGCTGCGTGCGCAGTGTAAAGATCGAATTAATACCGACCCAATATGGGGGAGCTGGGGTGGCCGAATGGTAGAGCGTTGGACTTCTAATGCTCGGGTTATAAGTTCGATCCCGGCTTGGGCCAAATATTTGTGCTGGCTTTTTCATCGTTGCTCCGTCTTTGATATCACCCTATGTGGTGGAAAAGGACGTTAAACCCCCAAACACCCCACCCACCCACCCGACCCAATATGTTTAACAGACAAGTCTGCGCGGCGAACGTTTTCTAACTATGTGTTATGTCAGACATACACACGCGCGCGCGCACACACTCACACGCACGCACGCACGCGCACACGCACACACACACACAGACTCGCGCGAGCCGCGTTTGTGCTCCATTGAGACCTATGTGGTGTTCTCTCACTCTACTATGCTATTGAGTGAGAGTCAGTGGGAAAAACAAAGCACACTACATCAATGAAACTCCCGCTTTCCCCGTCTACACATAGAGAACGTTCAAAAAGTGGCGACACATCCCCAAGAAATGCCAGTATCACGTCAATCAAACATGACGTCGGAAAAATGACGCGTGCCTTTTCTGCGATGGATCTGACCTGTTCAGTACGTAAGCAGCCCTGCACAGCGTTCTGGGTTCTTCTTTCATGAATTTGTTCTCCGTGCATATTCTGTTCATAAAGTATTGGAGTTGTATTCTGTTATATCCCGTGTCTTCTCTGCGATTGCACGAAGATGGCGACATAGTAGAAGTAAAATACACCACGTCTCCAAACAGAGGAATTCGGAAAGAAAGTGGCGAAACACCCCCAAGAAAAAACAGCATCACGTCAATCAAACATGACGCACTTACTTTACGTCAGTGCGCGTGCGTCTCTTCTTCGATGTTTGTGAGGCGTGTGGCTTGTAGAGGAAATGTGCTGTGAGTACAAATTTTCGAGTCAACTGACGATAACGGCTGCAGTGAATTTTTCTAATTTTTTTGTATATTTTTTATGGCACCCCAGGCTCATTATCTATGTATAGTAGGAGCGATTTTGAGATCTAAAGTGTGTTCACCAGCACTTTCATCAGGTACGGCTTACGCCAAAAGTATAAAAGCGACAACCTCCAAAATTCACTTAGTTGAGAGTCCGTATTCACGCTATCTATGTCCAAAAAAATGGAGTGGTTTAGGTAAATATTACGCCTTTAAACGCCAAAAAGCCACTTTTTCTGAAAGGGGCGATAACTCGCAAATCATGTGTGCAATCGTACCTGGATCGGGCCATCTATTCAACAATCTTGATTCATTTAGAAACCCCAAATTTGAAATCGATCTGTTCAGTATTTTCGGAGAAATAGGCATCAGAACTGGGTTCACATGCAATGTCAACTCAGGCTCGGTTTACATAAAAACTATAAGAGCGACCATTTTCTAGTAGTGACTCTGTTCAGAGTCCGTATTCAAGCTATCTACTGCCAAAAAATTGAGTGATTTAAATAAATATTACGCCTGTACACGAAAGACAACCAACTTGTCTCAAAAGGGCGATAACTCCCAAATCACTTAAGCAATCATCACACGCTTGAATCGTCTAATGTAACATTTAGATATATTTGGATACCCCAAATTTGAAGCCATTCAGTTGAGTATTTTCCAAGAAACGGGCCTGGACACAATTCACACACACACAGCCGCACACACGCACACACGCACACACATACGCACAGACGGCACTCACTGAGGAGGAGAAGCGCGTTCGGCGTCAGCATCGATGACGCATGTTTTCTTACGTCATTGTCAGAGTTACACTTGCAAAATCGTCTCTGCGGGAGATCGGCAGTGACGTGCGTTTGTACCACAGATGCTTGCCCATGAACGTGGAAAATTTAGCCCGTCCTATGATGTTGTTTCCATTACTATGGAAACAACATAAAAATAAACAAAACTGCTGTGTAGGATCTCGTTGTACTTATTCAAAAGCAAACGATGTACAAATTAGATGTGCCCCACGGGCTTTCGGTCATGGCTCTATTGGTAGGTAACGTCAGGTAACATTATTTCGTGTATGAGACTGACAAGAAAGTCAAAGTGACATTACTATTTCTCGCTTTTAGTAGTCGGTGTTTCTAAATCAGCATGCAGGTGCATTGCGCACCATCAGGCAAATATTTTACTTCAAATTTATGACTGCACTACAAGGTCGTGTGATTAGACTAAGCCAAAGGCATAGAGTCTGCCAGCTACAACTAGCTTAACCCGGTGGACACCACGCGATGGTCTTTGTTGCCCGTTCTGGTGTCATAAAACGAAGGTCCATGTTACACTCGCCTACAGTACAGGATCCATAGAACACAACAACTTCTCCACGGTCTACAAAATATGTATGGCTCCGCCTTTGAAAGAGTTGGGGACTGGATGAACAACAACTTGACCTCACGCAAGTGCCTGACCTGCTGGGGACGTGTCGTGTTACAAAATCGTGACTAAACAAAGCCACTGAACAACAAACCTTGCGCAAGTGCCGACCTGCTAGGGACGTGTCGTGTTACAATATCGCGACTAAGCGACGCCACTCAGCCCCCTCCCCCCCCCCCACCACCAACCAGTAGTGGCTTCGGCGACGAATTGATCCAGAATCAGATGATCTGTATAGCTGCTACACTCATTGCACAATAACAACGCTCGCTGCTTGTGTGGGGTGCTGAAAATCCAGCTGCTTACGATCAGCGACACTAATGGACTCTCAGTGCTCGGGTCATGAATTCGAATCCCGTCTGGAGCCAAAATTATGTTTGTGCCGACCATTTTCCCCTTGGCCCGACTTTGATATCACCTTTACGTGGTGAAAAAGGAGTTATACTCCCAAACACCCAGTTCACCTCATCCTCTCTCTCTGTCCAACGTTACCATTTTTTTTCACGTAGTGCAGGCACACTTAGCCGCGAATTAGTCTTTGGTGTTTGCGTAGCTTAAAGCCCCAAACTCTCTCTCTCTCTCTCTCTCTCCCCCCCCCCCCCCCAAAGCGTGCAAATCATGTCTTTACACTGCTCACGCCCGACAAGTAAAAAAAAAATGACCATCCACTTGATAAAAGTCATTTCTCCTGTTGAATTTGTGGGACGTCCTCGGCAGATGTGTCCAAGGACGCCTATCCCTTTCAGACCCTTCAAGTCAAGTGTTGATCGGACCGGCAGGCGCAATTCAGCAGGAGTGGACAAGAATTCCCCAGGACAGAATCAGAAGGCTGATTCGCAGTGTGCGGCGGCGTTGCCCTGCAGGTCTTGCAGCAAATGAAAGACCTCCACTGGCGGTACTAGATGACCTTTGACATGTTGTGAAAATGTTTCAAACTTCGGCCGGTAAGACTGCAGTCACGTGACTGAACCGGAAATGTTGATTCAGACATCAATGGGCATGATTTCCTTTACAATGAAATAAACGGGTTAATGTCAACTACTCCATTTTTGCGAACTCAATATCCTCTACGTATTCTGAGCAGTATATATTCATTTTTCGGTTTTCTTCCTACTTTTTTTCTTCTAAACTCCAAAGCTAGTATCCCCAGTCCAAACAGTTAAAACAGACACTTGGAGATGGCTTTCATTTAACGAACGAACGAACGAACACTTTTATTGATAGGCCAGGAGCCCATACAATAGGGTGATAACATACATACAGGTTACAGACAGACAAATACATCTATACAAGTACCGGTAGACATACTGTATACAACAGATATATATATATATATACATACATATATATATATATATATATATATATATATATATATATATATATAGACATCACCATGTGATAAGGTCAGGTGGACACTGACTGCCTTTTTTGAAGGCCAGAAATAAGTACATTGCTAATGGTATGGTATGGTATGGTAGACTTCTCCTCGGCACACATATCCATCTCTGCTGAAATGCTCACGTCGCCGCAGGGCTGGAGGACGAAGCAGTGAAAGCCTGCTGCCGCTAAGCGTTACTTTATGTGCAAACCTCCACCCTGCTTATCACTCTGGTGCGTTCGACAGTATTTCTGTTTACCACGACACCGGCCACAGCCTATTCTTCTTCGAAAGACGAACGTGGGATTTTTAGCGTGCACACTTGATGTATGTGCTTGCGTGTATACATGAAGGCGAGACAGGCTCCGTAAACGAGTCTTCACATGGATTTGACTCGATATGGTGAGGAAAAATCCCACCATATTCCTGTCCACCGGGGACTCGAACCAGGCAGCTCAGGATCCGAAGTCAGATGCCTGAACCACTAGACCAAATCCCCTGTCGTTTAATTATCGAAATGGTTCTTTGAAAAGTATAGCTCCCGCACGACCCACGTGGTTTGTTTATAGTCCAAGGCTCGTACGGTAAAGATTAATGTAAGAACGACTTCGGAAATAAATTAAGGCTCGTACGGTAAAGATTAATGTAAGAACGACTTCGGAAATAAATTATGTGAAACGGCCAGAGAGAAAGGAGAAGGGGAGGGGCCCATTGCAATACATTTCATTGTCGCCATTTGTTTCATTTCGGAAGGACTGCTGCCATAAAATAAACGATATGAAGATCGTTGTCTGGATATTCTGTGTTTGACCTTCACGGGCTGAGACCTCTGGCTTGTGCTGGTTGCTGACGGGGTTAGGTCCAGTGATGGGGCAGCGTCCAGGAAGTCTGAACTCTGGTTTAGTAGCTGCTCGTTCTTCATTTGTAGTATGCGGGATTGTGAAGCGAAGAGGCAGGATTCCTCCGCCATTAGTGCTGAGAGAGTAGCTGCTGGTTGGTCGTCAACGTTGAGAATCTTGTCCATTGCTGAAATGATTCCCTCGACGTTGGACATCGTTGTACCGAAGCTGGCCGGGTGGGTTGTTTATATGCCTATTGACGCGCTCACTGGGCAGAGTGTTTCATGGTGGGCCGTGCCGTGTATGCTGACCGAGCCTGCTGACTCAGCACTCAGGCTGGAGTGCGCTTCAATCTCGGTGGACCGCGCCGTGCTTATCCAGTGAGCATAGATTTGTTGTTTTGTACCGGCCCCCGTAGTGTAGTGGTTAGCACTTCAGACCATGGACCGGGAGACCCGGGTTCGAGTCCCAGCCGAGGCAAGCGGGATTTTTCCTACCTAGGTCGGCTCCTACCCAGAGCGGGTGTGCTATGGACCCAATGGGGAGGCTGTTGCCACACAGCCGAGTTTCACCCACTTCACGGGTGCGACTTTGGGGGTGCTTCCCTTAGTATGACACGTCTTATGATGTGGATGATTACACGGCCGGCACCGCAGGTGCCGTAGTTCCCGGGCCTGGTTAATGCCGGGATATTTATGACAGGAAGCGTGGAATGCGGCCCTGTCCCGCAGTCCCAAACCACACGGACCTCCATAGCATCATCTCACCATCATCCTCATCCCATCATCATGCATTAATAAAAATTGTCCCAGCTTCCGAGCCCTCCGTGGATTCTACCCATTACCTGGGAGGAACACCACTGGAGCTGGCAAAGAGTTGGGGCAGCAAAAAATTTAAAAAAAAAAAGATTTGTTGTTTTGTGTGAGGGGTGCCGTTTTTGTCATTGGTTGCCTGGTTCTGTTATTAGAATGGCACCTTTGAAGTGCCGACCCAAAACTTCAACCTCTAGGTCCTGTTCAGGAAATTTTCAAGAGGAAGAGTGTATTCTCTCTGGTGTGTGATACTAAACGGCTTTGTCATTTATTTGTTTATGGGGTTTGGCACCATCGTAAGTGCCAACACATTACCAACCCCACTCATCAGTACGATAGTTAGTCATTGAATAAACTACACAATCGGCTAGTATTCATTTGTGGGAGTCCCCTTGTGTTTACGTTCAGTTTGTATATACATCGAGTGTCTGTTGGCGTGTCAGCACGACTGCAACTTACCATGCAACAATGAACGAAAAAAATCACAACACATAAATTTACTCCCTCCACGCTCCACACACTACAGAAATGGCCGAGGCTCATCGATCATGCACGGCGCGACTCACCCGAAACTAAATGCACTCCAGCCAAATCACCTGCAATCACGGGCGCGCGCGCTGCCAACAACAGGTACAAAAGCAGCTCATTGGGTGCCTTTCAGCACAACGACGCTATATGTGTTGGTGAATGTATAATTAGTTGTTATTCCCCATCAAGCTGTGGTATACCGCCGAGTATTTTGATCCAAGACGCAAATCAACCCTGAGCTTTAGCGAAGGGTTGATTGCGCCTTGGATCAAAATACGAGTCAATATACCAAGGCTTGATGGGGTGTAAATGCTTTATCATCTTTTTTTTTTTTTTTTGGGGGGGGGTGGGGGGGGGGTGGGGGGGGCAGTTTATGGTATATTTTGAACGTTTATCCTTGTAAAAACTGACAGTCGACATATACAGTCTGCACATAGCAGAAAAAAAGAGTTTGTACGACGGCAGAGCACGATGCCAACAGAATAAAGTCTTCTTGTGCTGGCAAGACGGTGTCAATTCAAACTCAAATCCAAACAAAAACACAAGTTATAAACTTCGACTAAGGACACAAACAAACATGCTAACGCTTTCGAGGAAATGTAAATTTGCGAGGTGAATGCGAAACCGATCAAGCACAGCTGTCTGTTCACGCTTTGCACGAGTCTTTCTGTCGCGATTCTTCACGAAATTTGAAGCTTTGTGAGTGTTTATTCCAATATTTGTAGTACATGTACACGGATTAAAGTGTCCTTCCACCAACAGCTACATTTTATAACTGCATGCAAACAATTCAAGAAAGAAGCTTCTGTTCAAACGGAGATCTATCTAGACAACGAATCCGCTGCCATTCTCTGTGCCGATAGCAGACGACTGATCGAGCGACTCCATCGATTCTGTTCAGTTTTATGTCACAGGTTTGGGGTTTCCTAGCGTTGAAACTGCTTTTGATTTGAGAGCGCAGTGTCTGTTAGGTCAAGTCTGCTGCCTTCTCGAACTTGAGCAGCGGTATTTGCGTCCGGCTTGTCAGTTGCCACGGTCAGCCAAACCAGTAAACAGCATACATATCGGTGAGACGCCAGCTTCGATGGAACTTTTTGAGAACGGGTTTTGATAAGTGTTGGTTAAAACTGTCCGAAATTTGAGTAAGGAGTGCTTGCTAGGTACAGGCTACTGTTGTCTTGTACTTGAACAACGAGTTTATGAAGTCGGAAACACCGATATGCCGAGTCAAAATGTTTCGCCGTCGATGGTGTTGACATATATAGGGAGCGAGTTCTCCCCGAAGAGTAGTAATACATGTATGTACTTGCTCATCGATGAGGATTTTTTTTTTTTTTTTTTTTGGGGGGGGGGGGGGTGGCAAAAAGGTTGTATCTCTGTCCTTTCTGTCTGAAAGAAAGAACCTTCTAGCAGGGAATGATGCCTGATTGTCATGTGATGTCGTGCTCTGTGTCACATGATTTATCCAGTACTAGTATAATACGGACACTTATTCCACAGGAGAGATCAAAGAAAAAGAGGCCGCTATGGATAATAAATCAGAATATGTCTGCTCTTCACGTGCACTATCCAACCATCACCACATTCATAAACACTCTCTCAACTTTCATGTTTTCGGACAAGCCGAGTGGATGACGTCACACCCATACTACAGTCATGTATTATGCGTAATGTTAGGCAAGCTAGAACTTGAGTTGGGTTTTCTGTCATTGGACGTGTACCGTCTTTGTCGACAGAAGTCGTTCACGCGCTGAAAAACACACCGTTTCTTTTCAAAAGTACTGAAAAAGTCGATAACTGACGGAGATGAATCACAGTATCACTGAATGCGTAACGACGCAAGCCTTGCAGGAAGTCAACAGTCGTTTCAACGCCATCGAGAAAAAGAAACGTTTTATGTGGGACAAGATTCAGTCAATCTATTCAGTTCAACCCAATGTAAAATATTATAGTAGCAGTGACAGTGTGGGCCAGGCAGATAAAGACGTGGAATAAAAATGATATTTGGTGTTTGGGTCACTCTGCTCCTCTCTACAACCAGCCGTGGGAAAAGACGTTAGTTTGGAATCATTTCACTTTACTTCACAAAGCACTATAGGGACACCGCTTTGTACAAAACGAGCAGAGAAAACCATTGAAATGTCAGATATGACTGACGGGTCTATTGTGCTAATCGCCGATAACTCTCACGACTGAATTTTTCAATCTAGCAGAGAGAGAGACGTTGCGCCTTCTCAAGCAGTGTGTCAGCACATAATGACTTTTGTCGTGTTTGTACACACTGTCCATAGATCACCCACCTGGCGTTGTAAAGACAGAACTCAGAAAGGCTGTGTCGGGTTAGAAATTATATGACGCACAGACTCGTTTTCAAATTAATGGACATAGTTTTGAGAGTGTGCTTCGTAACCAAAGGAGCAACAAGTCTTAAAGGCGTACCCTGCACACGAACCGCGTCTATGGAAAAGTTGAAGGGTGGGTGGATGTTCAGAGGTCTCTGCCAATCATACATGCCATTCATTTACAGGCCATCTCATAATTATAGTGTGCGTTGTGAGCACATCGTCGGGATAGGTATATACATTGAAATCGCTCTTTGAAAAGTATGGGTCCTGGAGGACCCACGTAGTAATTTGTGTGCAGTCAAAATTAAGGGATTGTTTACTTGTTTACTTTTACATCAATAATTATACAAATGTGGCTTAATGTAGCTTTTTAGGGGCTTGGAGAACTCCTAAAATGTCAGTGAAAAGGGCCCAATAGTTTATGAGATATTTGTTAAGTTAAACACCCTTCTGGGTCCATTTTCCCATAAAACGTTTTATTGTTGTTGTGGTTTTTTTTAGTGTGTGTGTGTGTGTGTGTGTGTGTGTGTGTGTGTGTGTGTGTGTGTGTGTGTGTGTGTGTGTGTGTGTGTGTGTGTGTGTGTGTGTTGGTAGCAATGTGGTTGCGGTGGTGTGTATGTGCGTTTGATATATGAGAACGTCTATTGTGTACATAATGTAAAGTTGGTGTCACAGCAATCTACTCTAAGTACGAATACATTAATCAAAAGGTGGGTGGGTGTTTAACGTTTTTTCCACAACATAATGGTGACATCAAAGCTGGGGCAATGAGGATAACACCAGCATAAAGTTCTGGCTGCTTGCCAGGATTCGAACTCACGACGCGAGTGTTGAAACATGAACCTTTACCTGGCTATGTGGTTCTTGGAGGACAGAGAATGGTTTATATTTTCAAATACCTCATTAACTCTTGACAATTTTTGAGTGAATTTTGAGTTCTCAACGCGCCTAAAAAGGATATCTTATGCAAAAATTGTGTAGTTATTGATGAAAAAGTAAACAAGTAAACAATGACTTATTTTGACTACACACAAAGTGTTGTGGGTCGTCCAGGACCGATACTTTTTAAAGAGCGATTTCAGTGTATATACCTTTCCTGAGGATGAGGGTCCGCCAAGACCCCTACATTTTGTGAAGGGCAAAGAGCTAGAGCATCGTATCTAACTCTAATTGAGTCCTTTGTTGTTGGTTGGTTGGTTGGTTGGTTTGGGTTTTTTAAGGGTACCAAAAGTACTCACAAATCATGGTGAGAATAAAAAATGTTCACAACACTTGAGAGGCCTGTATGAGACGGCTTGTAAAATGAAGGCCGGCATTAGTTCCAGAGACTTCTAAACACCCACCCACCCTCTAACTTTTCCATAGACGCGGTTAGTGCAGGGTGCACCGACAAGACTTGTTGCTCCTACGGTTACCAAACAAACTCTCAAAACTATGTCCGTTCATTTCAAAAAGTCTTTGATTGCGCGGCTTGCGTGCATAATAATACTTTCTAATCCGACACAGCCCTTCAGTGTGCTGTCTTTATCCTCCCAGGTGGCCGATCTATGGACAGTGTGCACAATGACGACAAAAGCCATGATATGCTGACGCCCAGCTCTCCCCGTTAGTTTGAATCTTTTAGTGGTGAGAGTTGTCGGCGATTAGCACAAAAGACCCGTCACTCGTATCTGACATTTCAATGGGATTCTCTGCTGATTTCATACAGAGCGGTGCCACTATACAGTGCTTTAATTCTGATGTAAACTGAAGTGATTCGAAACGAACGTTATTCCACGGTTGGTTGGATCAACGGCTGGTTGTTCGGGTGGGGGAAGGAGGGGGGGGGAGGGAGGAAGTGGAGTAGGAGGGGGGGATCAGAGTGTCCCACAGGCCCCCTTGCCCAGACTGTCACTGAACGCACCAGAACGCACTCTCAACTAGGGATGAATGATGTGTGTGTGTGTGTGTGTGTGTGTGTGTGTGTGTGTGTGTGTGTGTGTGTGTGTGTGTGTGTGTGTGTGTGTGTGTGTGTGTGTGTGTGTGTTTGTGTGTGTGTGTGTGTGTGTGTGTGTGCGCGCGACCTTTTCTTTTTTTTTTTTTTTTGACAATTCTCAACCGAACGCCTTGAAACGTTGGTTTCTTTACTTTATCAAGATTTTAGAGCGCTTTGCGATTTTGGAGTTATCGCCCTTTCAGGAAAAAAAAAAAGGTCGTCTGGCGTTTTAAGCCGTACAATTGGTTTCAATCACTCAATATTTTGGCTGCTGAAAGCATGAATACGGACTCTGGGCAGATACAATTTTGGAAGCGGTCGCTCATTTGACAGTGAAGAAAAAAAACTTTTGATGTCAAATCACTCTTACTGTATGTAGATAGTGAGTCTCTGATGTCATAAAAATATACCAAAAATCCAAGAAATTTGCTGCAGACATTATCGTCAGTTGAAAGTTTGTACTCCAAGCACATTTCTTCCACAAACCACATGCCTCTGTATAACGATATAAATCGGCACGGTCGTCATACATTCAGTAACAGTTGTATCTGAGCTAGGCACAATCAATACCGGGACGGCCACTCCTTTGCAATACCACACACACACACACACACACACACACACACACACACACACACACACACACACAAGCTGTATTATAATTTCTGTAAAATAAGCATTTGTTGCTGTTATTTAAGCGCGTATGCCATTCTTGAATAAACATCTGCTGTAGTAAACTGTCCTTCATATTATGACAGAGAGAGTCTACACTTATTAACGACTGACACAATCGTATCCAGTGTCAACAAGAATAATTTTAATTCTATCAAGCCAGTCAGAATGTTAGAACGGTTATATAGCTGATACAATAAAGAGTACATTTTCTTGGGAAAGTATCAGCGGTGGAGCTGACAATGCTAGCCCAGAATCTTACTATTCTAACCTTAACACTTATCTCCGATGGAAACTTTCCCGTTTCAACATTAACAGCACATATTGTATTGCGCTGGAAGCGGAAAACATGCCTAGAAACTTCAGCTGTAACTTTTCAATAAGAACCAGGATTTTGTGCCCCCAAATTTCACATTCGTATAGAGTAGTCAGTACTAGTGCAACCATCTTTCCGAATAGGTAAAGTACACTGATGGGTAGATCGATCTTGTCTCCTTGCCGTGTTTAGCAGAGAGAACATTGCCTTGGAAGCTTTGTCGTACAGAGATTTCTTACATTTTCCAAACTTTCCATTTCTCGTGAAATCAATAACCAAGTAACCAAAAAAAAATCTGCAGGGAAGTAATGTCGATGTCCAGTCTTGACAGTTCCTTGTCGATGACTGCGATCTTGCGGGCGTCGTCGATCTGTTGGACATCATCTGTGAGTCCGGGGCACATGGTCCGGACATCCCAGCTAGCTACAACGACTATAACTAAATACTAAACTAATAAAGTAAGATATTCAGATGTGAAGAAGTTCGGATGTAAATCACGATACCTAGTAAATAGGTGTGTACCTGGTGCAATGTGCTGGTGTTGCATTACAATTCATATTTAAAAAAAAAACAAAAAACAAAAAAGTTCACCACAGGCCATGCGCTCATCCACCAAAGGACCGTTGCAGGAAGCGTTCGCAGCCCGGCAGAATTCAAAAGGACAGTTTACCGTGTTGACAGTTAATTATCCTGATATTGAGAGCGAAACCTTGACAAAATCTTTCAGTAATATGCAAATAGTCAGTCGAAGTCAGTCGAAGGCCGGATCAGTTGTTTAAACAGATTTGTGGGCCCGGTTAATACTGGAGAGGCAGAAATAATAATAATAATAATAATAAATGGTATTTGTAGAGCGCATTTCTTTAAATAAAACACTATGCGCCTATCACTCACCCACACTCACGCACATTGTACAACGACGAACGGACACACACTGGTGAAACTGACTAGTTGGACAGAAAATTACTGGTGTTAGTTATTTGTGGCCTCACGCCGCTCAAGCAACAAAGACCAGCACGCGGCTGAGGGAATTACAGGAAGGCTTTACAAAAAAGGAACGTTTTCAGATTGCTCTTGAAAACAGACAGTGTGGGCGCATTTCTCAGATCTGCAGGCAGAGAGTTCCAAAAGGCTGGAGCGGCAAAACTGAAAGAGCGCTCGCCAAAAGATTTCAGGTTGCGCTTGGGGATTTTGAGAAGCCTCTCGGACGACGACCGGAGGGTTCGCGACGGTATATAGGTGACAAGTGAAGCTGAAAGGTAAGGTGGGATAGTGCCATCAAAGTGACGAAATGCTAGAACAGACATTTTGTAGTGAAGGCGGAAATGAACTGGTAGCCAATGGAGCTCTCTCAGAAGTGGTGTTACGTGCTCTCGCTTCCGTTTGCCCAACACTAATCGCGCAGCGCTGTTCTGAACTCTTCGAAGGCGGCCTAACTGTTCCGCTGGAAGGCTAGCCAGTACTGAGTTACAGTAGTCGAGGCGTGCGGTTACAAGAGCATTAACTAAGTTTGTACAAGCACTTTGTGTAAGGAATGGCCAAATCGACGCAATACGCCTGAGTTCTAGAAAACAGGCGCGGCAGACGCAGCTGATCTGTTCTTGTATAGAAAGCGACCGAACAATCTTAACACCAAGACACGACGGATTTCAGGAAGGGTATGTCGCAGAAGCCTCATTGGCTCACTTGTCAACGGGTCAATGTAATCCAAAACAGTTTGCTAGGCAGTGACAGGCAATATTGATTCAGAATGTGTGTTGTGTACTGGTTTCCTAGGCTGTACAGTTGGGAGGGACTTCTAATGGAGATCAGTTACACGGCGTCGATCGTGCTTCGATCTCCACGGCATCTGCTACCGAACTGAATTACGTCAGCCGGACTGGAAATCCCACTCACACATGCATAACAACAACACACACACACACACACACACACACACACACACACACACACACACACACACACACACACGGTAAGCGCACCTCAGCGATAATCACGAGGACTGACGCGGACAATCGGGAATTTGACACTAATGGACTCTCAGTGTTCGGATCATGAGTTTGTGCTGGCCATTTTCTCCTTGCCCCGACTTTGATAGCACGTTTACGTGGTGAAAAAGGACATTATACTCCCAAACACCCAGTCCACCCCACCCTCTCTCTCTGTCCAGCGTTACTTTTTTTTTCTTTTTTTTTTTCACGTCAGTAGTGCAGGCACACTTAGCCGCGAATTAGTCTTTGGTGCTTGCGCGGCTTAAAGCCCGAAACTCTCTCTCTCTCTCCCCCAAAAGCGTGCAAATCATGTCTTCTTTACACTGTTTCTCCTGTTGAGCATTTGATGGGACGTTCTCGGCAGACGTGTCCAAGGACGCCTATCCCTTTTCAGACCCTTCAAGTCAAGTGTTGATCGGACCGGCCGGCGCAATTCAGCAGGAGTGGACAAGAATTCCCAAGGACAGAATCAGAAGGCTGATTCGGAGTGTGCGGCAACGTTGCACTGCAGGTCTTGCAGCAAATGAAAGACCTCCACTGGCGGTACTAGATGACCTTTGACATGTTGAGAAAATGGACTGCTCCACGCCCTTCCTAGTCAGTTTCAAACTTCGGCTGGTAAGACTGCAGTCACGTGACTAAACCGGAAATGTTGATTCAGACATAAATGGGCATGATTTCCTTTACGATGAATTGTTCCATTTTTGCGAAGGTTTTAATGTCAATATCCCCTTCTTATTGTGAGCAGTATACCTAATTTATTTTTCGCTTTTTTTTTTTTACTACTTTTTTTTTTTAAACTTCAAAGCTAATATCCCCAGTCCAAACAGTTAAAATAGGCACTTGGAGACGGCTTTTATTTGATAGCAACAATACATTACCTACAATACTATGACTGTACAGATCGGTATTTGAAAAATGCCTAATCATGAATGAAACACGTTGCTTCCGAGGCTGAAGTATGAAGGATCATGTCCAGGTATATAATAGTATCATAGTGTCGAGAGTTTCACGTAACCAATTTATTTCCACTAATTCGCGAATAAAAGAGTTCACAAGTTAACCAAAGCAGCATATACAGTTGTACAATAAGAAGAAGACGATGAAGAAGAAAGTACTGACAGTTCCTCACACCACTCAAGCAACAAAGAAAAAGTTCTCGCGGCTGAGTCTGAGGAAACTTTGATTAATAGAAGGCTTTGCAAACATGGAACGTTTTAAGGTTGCTCTTGAAAACAGACGGTGTGGGCGCATTCCTCAGATTTGCAGGTAGAGAATTCCAAAACTTATCATGTAGGCTTCAACGAGTTGCCTCAGTTCAGTGAAGACTGACTGCCATGACTCAGATACAGTATTCCAGGATCGCAAATAAGTCTATTGCAGGCCAGTACTAATTGCATCTGGCTGTCTTTGCTATTCTGTCAGGGCACTTTGCGCTCTACAGTCAGTTTGAATACGGTCATGTGTGGCGTCAAGCAGGTCTAGTGTCGCCAACGACCTGTGTCGCTGCAGCTCGTCGCAAGTCGTTTATGGCCGAGATACGCAAATATGTAAAAAGAGCTCTGAGGAAGGGAGGCAACTTGATAGGTTGCTCTTGAATGCGGTGAAACCACTAATAGCACCACTTCCGTTCTGATGTAGGACAGGTACGCGGTTTGTCTGAAAATAAATTCTTCCTTTAAATACACTTAGAACGCTACATGTACATTTTGTGACGGCACGTGTATTTGTTTCTAAAAGGTATGCACAAAGAGCAGTGGTGAATATTACTGCACATTTTCTTTGTAGTGAAAGTGCATGTTCCTTCCTGGGAACTCGAGGAATTCTGTTCGGCCTTCACTGGAACATCGGTTGAAATAAATACTGAGTAGATAGATCTATCTATGTACATAAAGGTATTAAACTATTTCTTAACTAACTTAAGTCATCAGCTATTCACATATATACTCTGTGCAACCGCGGATCCCCCAGCATCTCCTCCCTTTTAACGAAAAAAGGGCGAAACCAAACAATGAATGAACTAAAACTGGCTTAAACCAGGGACTTACATAGATGTAAGTCCCTGCTTAAACAAACACCAAGTCTAGATAATGTATCAACGCCGACAGGGTTACCTCAACTATAATAAAGTATTGGTTAACTGCCATGAAGTACAACACTCTAGAGTAGTCAAAACGTAAGTAAAGTGAATGCGTCTCAATGAGCCAGCAGGAAATAAATTATACAAGTAACATGTAACACAGAAACATTCCGGGAGAAAAGAGCAGAGAAAACTCTTGTCAGTCTCACACACCCATGGAGGCTATAGAAGTGTAGCAGTCGGACTTCCATAGCATCATCTTACCATCATCCTCATCTCCATCATCATGCATCATAAAAATTGCCCCTTCTTCCGAGCCCTCAGTGGAATCCACCCACACCTGGGAGGAACACCACTGGAACTAGCAAAAGAGTTGGGGCAGAAAAAAAAAAGTGTAGCAGTAATGTCTGTTACAGATCCAGCTAGGCAAATGATGATATTCATGACCTTTGTGTTGCACTTGCCTGCATTTCAGCAGAGGCACCAGAGTTCAGATTGTAGTGTGGACACCCGCTCTAGTCCAGGAAACACAAACAATCATGGCAGCTGAACGCTCTCGGAGAGACAACGCTGGCGGCCGCATGACACAGCTGTTGGAGGCAGAGGATGAGGACGATTTTTACAAGACAACATACGGCGGGTTTGAAGAGGTGAGATGTGATTTTGTTGTTGCAGTTTATACAGTCACTTTCAGTTGCTGAGTAACAGTGACTGATAAAGTTTACAAGTGCCCTCGACTAGTTTTAATGGCCCAACTACAAAGATTGTTCTAAGCAGGTTTAGTAATGTCTAGCATCACACCACTAAGACACGTGCACAAGCGCAACTGCTCCAAACCAGGAGTTTCCATGTTTAGTATGTAAAACCAGATAGTGGTAGGAACAGTGCCTATGCCTGAATGCTGCAAACAACGTGACAGAATAGTTGAGTGAGTAGAGATGACTAGCGATGATTCGACTCAAAGTCCAAGTTCAGCATCTGTAATTTCCATCCCCCACCCACAAACATGGACTTATCTGATTTATGCGTTGCTGTGTGTATTTTCCAGGAAGCCGAAGACAATGATTATGCGTCCGAGGAATCGGATTCGGAGTCAACGGACTCTGATTTCAGCATCGATGAAAATGATGAAGTTCGGAGTGATGCGGATGACGATGACGAGCCCAAAAGGAAGAAGCGTGTGGTGACGAAGGCGTACAAAGTAAACAAGCAGTTTTGTTTTTGTTGTTCTTTTGGAGTGTTCTGTTTCTTCATTTTTGTTATTTCCTGCAGTATGTCCTGTCTATGCTTTCATTTTTAGTTCTCACCACTGCTTTTATTTCATGTGTGATCGTTTTTATCGTTTCTTTCGTTTTAATTCACTTATGCTTTGTCTCTGTTGGTCCTTTTTATTTCACCTATGTTTTCTGCTCTTAATCTGTGCTCTTTTTTATTTTTTTTACTTTATTTGCTGTTGTTCATCCAGCGTAAGTTGAGATAATGCGTTGTTTCATGTTTTATATTACGTTGTTTTTTTTCTGTCCTAAGATAGTGAAGTGCTTAGAGCTTGGTTCCAGGGATATGCATCCTATAAGTGTTATTATTATTATTATTATTATTATTATTATCATGTCAGACTAATTTGAACATTTTTTTTTTTCTGGTTTAGACGTTCACCATTGCTGAGAATTTTGCCATCATTTTTCTTTCATTTTTTTTATATATTATTATTATTATTATACTTTCTACGTGTAAGGTTTTACAGGCACGTATGGTGCACAAGCTGGTGCAGTGTGTGTGGAGTTTTGGGTTCAGAACTTCCTGACAAAACTGAAACTGCTTGACCAGTGCTTTTGATTTTTATCAGTTAAGTACACATACAGTAGGAGTTATAAATCAAACATTTAACATGTTTTTCTTTGTGCAGGAACCAAAGAAAGAAGGCCCGGCAGAAAAGAAGAAAACAGAAGTGAAGAAGCGAGAGAAGAAGAAGCAGGAAATACCGGCCGTCCAGATTTATCAGTCACCAGGTAGTGGAGGGGAATTTGTGTTGCAAGTTCTCGGTTAACTGTGATAGTATGATGAGTAGGAAAGACTCAAAATGAGAGATAGAGAGCATAAAAATTTCCGCTTCGTGGCGTATCTCCACCTTTGGCTAGAAATCCCCCCCCCCCCCCCCCCCAAAAAAAAAAAAGAAAAAAGAAAGAAAAAGTGTGTTTCCTCCTCTGAACAGGGCTGCCTACCGTCCCGGAGTATCCGTATTTAGTCCGGAAAATGACAGTTTTGGGGGACACTGTCCCGGAAATACGCTTTTCTGTACTGCGTCCCGGAAAAACCGCGCGAAACACGAAACTAAAACAAAAGCAACCCAAACGTCGCAGGCACGCACACCGGAAATTTTTTTTAGGCATACCAAGCCACTGCGCATGCGCTCTGACCGCTCAACCGGACGTAGTTTGCGTTGCGCATGCGCGTGGAAGTTGTGTTATGAACCATGGCGTCGAAGCGAAAGGCAGCGAGTAACGACGAAGGCGATGGAAATCAGAAGAAAGCGAAACGGGAAAAAAACATTTATTCAGAAATACACCGAGACGTGGCCGTTCATCATGCGGGGAAAATTCGATACGTACGTGGCCTGTGAAATTTGCTCCACCGAGTTCAGTTTCCATCAAGTCGGGAGGAAGCGACGATATCAAGCGCCATCGGAGAGGCACATGAAAAATACGGCCATTCAGTCGCGAGGGCGAGAAAACCAACAAGAAGATCAGAATTTCTACATGATCTGCTGTTGGTATGAATCTATGCGAAGACCTTCAGTGGAATTCAGTTGGTTTTCGGGCTTGTTTGAATCGGAAGGAGCAGATTGTTAAAATCGAGAGATTGGTCCGCCATTTTGATTTTGAAGAAATGTTCGTAGTAAGTAATCACTTAATCACTTTTGTTTTTGGTTACCGAGGATGTCCCTGAAAATTTCTGTGTGTCCCGGATTTTCATCAAGTGTGTCCCTGAAACCCAAAATCAGGGGTAGGCAGCCCTGTCTGAAGTGCTTAAAATCATACCAGTTGCTCTCAGTCTGACAGCTTAGGGATGTGGCAACCCACTCCTGAACACCCCTGTCCTAAACGCTATGGACTAAGGACAGAGATCTGAAATCCGTGGGTGCAACTTTCGAGCTGCTTCCCTTGTTATGACACGTCTCATGGTGTCGATGAATATAAGTAGTTCCTGGGTCTGGATAGCACAGATATTTTAGACGGGGTTACATTTCTGTCCGTAAATAATAGGACACTGTGCGAAATGCGGCCCTGTCCTGTGGTCACAAAACTACATGCAGCAGCACACCATCACCCTCATCATCATGCATAAGAAAAAGTGTCACAGATTCCAGGTCCTCGATGCACTCCACCCATCACCTGGGAGGAATACTTCTGGAGCTCATGACAAGTTGGGGACAGCTGAAAGAAAAGAAATGAGAGAAAATAAACCAGACCAGCTCACTGCATTGCTTGGCATCTTCTGTCCATATATGGCAATACAGTCTTTGATCCCAGGTCTTGCCTACACGTTTGAGGTAGAATGTCATGCGCAGCAGAAATGTCTAAAAAACTGCCCGTTTTTGTTAAATTTCGGCAATACCTGATTTTCTGAATAGCACAGTACAAAGAATCAAAGCCAACCTGGGACTAATATTGACAATTAAATTTGAAACTGATTTTTTTTTCTCCAGTTTAGACATACAGACAAACACACACACGCACACACACACACACACACACACACACACACACACACACACACACACACACACACAGAGAGTCCCTCTGTGGCAGCTATTTGCCTACACACCTGAAACACGTGAAGATTGTTAGTTGTGCTCAGGTATGACAGTTTTCCACCTTTAGGCAGAATTCCGCTGCCTCTGTTGTTTTTCTGTCATTTCACAAGGGAGCGGGAAATCGTTGGCAATGCTGGACAACCTGTTCCTCTACCCGTAACCCCACCCCTTTCCCGCCCTTGTCGGTTTTTTAGGTACACTTGACATCTCCACTGTTTCCTCTTTTTCTTTTGAACACATACTGCTTTCCTCTTTTTGGGCACGTAGCTGGAAAACTCACGCCTGGTGCATTGAAATTTGCACAGTTGTAGTGAATTTTACAGTTTCCTAGAGTTTTCGTTGTTGGGCCAGATATCTCCCTTGCACAAAGTCTTTGCCCAAGCTTGTAGTATTTAGTGTCGTGACAGGGGAGATAATAGGATTTTTTGGCTACAGTACATGCATTGCACTACTGTGACTTTAAATGTTCTTGCTGCTGCTAACAGTGACACATTTTATTACATTTAAACTGTTTGTTTCTAGAGAAATTTCATTGATCATTATTCTTTATTACTTGTACAGTACCCAACCTTTCACATGTTATGTCCATGTTCTGCGCTGTTTCATTTACATTTCTTTTGGGGGAGCCGAGATAGCCGAATGGTAGAGCGTTGGACTTTCAAAGCTTGGGTCGTGAGTTCAAATCCCGGTGTGGGCCAGATATTTGTGCTGGCCTTTTTCTCATCAGCCCGTCTTTGATATCAGCCCATACATGGTGGAAAAGGACGTTAAGCTCCCAAACACCCGTTCCACCTACATTTCTTTTGTATTGGGAAACTGTCAGAGTGCATGTACCTAGATTTCCAGGTAACACACAATTTAGTAAGAGCCATCAGCTTGGATGAATACTTGGGAACCGGTCTATGAAGTGCCACAGAGAATAAAATCAGTATTTCGTTTTTTCAGAACGAAAGTCGTTGCGGAGGTCGACAGCTCAGAAGTCCAAGGAAACGCAGTCGCGCCAGAAGCGAAGGGAGGAAACGGCGAGAATCCTGAAGGACATCGCGCTGAAGAAAAACGTGAAGGTCGAGGACGTCCGTCGTCTGACACAGGAGGAGCTGTTGGCAGAGGCCAAAATTACCGAACAGATCAATCTCAAAAGTCTTGGTGAGAAATTGCTTGCGGACTGGAATCTGTGGGAGGTTCTGGTTTGGGTGAATATGGTCATTTACAACTGAAACACATTTAATCCAAAGAGGTTGAAGTTTGGGTAGCATGTGCATTATTGTTTTTTTGTTTTTGTTGCTGTTGTTATTATCTGCTTTTGTGTCTGTGTGTTTAAAACTTCAGTGTTTTTTCTTTTTTCTGTTTTGTTGTTGGGCGGGGGGGGGGGGGGGGTCCAACTTGAAGAATTTGGTAAAGTGAGAGAGATCTGCTCTATGGGGTCAGGACTAAATGTGGAAGGGCTTGTCTCTCTGAAGCTCGGATTTTACCTGTCTGTTGGGTTTTTTGGTGTTTTTTTAAAGTATGTTGTTTTGTTTGCATGTGTTGTTGTTGTGTTGTTTTGTTGTTGTTGTCGTTGTTTGTTTATTTGTGTTTTTTGGGGGGTGGAGGGGGTTGTTTTCAGGAATATTAAGAAGAATAACAAATTCATTGAATTTCCAAATGTGGAATATTGCTTTGTGGTCTCATAAAAGCATGCCAAACACTCATATGGCCATACACACCCACTCCACCCATCTACATGCTCGCACACCCACGCCTAAAAACACTGACCTGCCATCTATCACATATTGCAGCACTATAAATTACAACAGACCACCCCACATCACATCACAGCACAACAGCAGAAGTTTTTTTTACTGTGCATGTAAAGACACATATGTAGCATGTTTCTCTCTCCTCGTTCCTTGTGTTACCATGTAGACTGATCTGAAGCTTACTGTGAATGACGGTCCCAAACACAGGCAGGTCTTTGTATACAGTGTACTTCCACTTAATTAACCCAGAGTCAAGACACATCTCTCAGTCTTACATTGTGCCATGCTGATCAGCCGTCATTATCAAATTGACAGAGACGTACCAGAAGTTGGAGCTGGAAAAGAAGAGAGCTCGAGTCCAGAAGCAGGTGTACCGTGGGCCCGTCGTGCGCTACCACTCTGTCACCATGCCCCTCATCACCGAGGACGCGTGTCTTGATGCAGAAATCAACGTAGATGAGGAAGGGTAAGAGAAGGGCTATGTGTAGTTACTTAAGATTAAAATTCAGTTTCAGATTACATAACATTATTAATCCCAGAAGGGAAATTATAGGCCACCAGAAAAATAATAATTAGACATAATAATAACAAGAGTTAAAACTTGCACTAACAGAAGCCTCAGTCATGCACACCTATGAAAAACTTAAACTTCACACACACAAATGAAAGTCTTGTGTACGGACACACACACACAGAGTACATAAGTCTTAAACACTCACAAACACACACTCTCTAGAGAGCTGTATTCTTCCGGACTTGCTGGAATTTTTCACTTTCCTGATTTCAGGCATGCCTGCCACTTCGGAGTAGCTGTATTAATTTTGTCCCATAAAACATATCTGTCCTGGAAATATGGATATTTGCCATGCATCCCCCCAAAAAAAACAAACATACCCACACGTTTCAATCTCTGACGCAGAAATCGACCTCGGTATCTCTCTTGGATGTAATGAGCGAGGTGGCATTACTGCGCAGCAGAGTGCTAAGGGACGTAATCCAGACCAGGCCTTTTCAGCAAAATTGCTGCGATTAAGCACCAATGATTTTGAGTGCCAAACTTGGTTGCCTTAAATCTCATTTACACAAAACCAAGTCATGTGACTAACCTGTGCGGAATATATTTGTGCAAGATGTAGTTTTATGCAGGCGAGCCAACTCAGTGATTTTTAAGTTTTGTGTCTGGACGTGTTGATTGCAGGGGTAGGCATGCCTGATATTTGGCTTGTGTGTTACCGCTTCCATTTAATTGTTTTCTTGTGGCAAATCTAGGCGGTGATGACGCGGTGACCACACTCAGCACTCCAGTACTGTAACAACAGACATACAATTTGAATGTTTGAAGTGTAAATCACACATTGTGTCGCATTAACTTAGTACCGACCTTGACGGCGCCCCCGTGGAATTCCCCCGTGACCCAGGCACTGTGTGCGTGCACAACACTTGCCAACCAGGCGATTTTAGCAATTTTTTTATTTTTTGGAAAGAGGTCTTTTTCTCAGATGTTTCGTTATCGTGTTTGGTATGGTTTGAAAGATAATTATAAGCACTTTTGTGGAAAAAAAAAAAAAAAAAATTTTTCGATTGGAAAAATTGGGCATAGCGGCACCAGTGAGTGAGGAGATAACAGGGGTTATAGGTGCGTGGTAACGGCATTCTCACACATCAGCGCCCAGGGTCTAGTTGTGTGGCTGGCAGCGATATTTAAGAGCTGTGCACAAACGCTGGGTGCATGGTCGTGAAAAAGTTATGTATTAATCATCGAAATAGAGTATTTTAAGCATACAGGGGCACTCGCAAACAGAGCTGTTTCAAAACATAAGTTGGCATCACAGAGGTGGAACTAGCCTGGGCCCGCATGTAAAAGTCGGGGTTAGGGAGTTCAGCTCCGGGTTATAGTCTAACCTCGAACTAAACTAGTCGAGGTTGAAATTTTCTGTGTTTTGTGTTTTAAATCAGGAAGCCGGTCCATTCCAGCAAGACGCCTAAGCCGTTATAGAAGGATTTTTTTTCTTCCTTTCTTCGCCTCTTTTTTTATATAATTTTGTGTTTGGGTTTTTTTGTGCTAGTTTGGGTTAGGCCTATAGCCGTGGGTTAAATTAACCTCGACTTTCACATTTTGGCCCTGTTCGACGTACATTACATGCTCATTTCAGGATGGTAAACAAGAATCTTGCAGGTGAAGGGAGACAATCTAGTAACAGCCAGCGCTATACAGATGTATAATGTGAAGTTCCGGCAATGGGACGCTGAAGTCAAACTTCTTCCTTCTCTTTCTTGGACTGATTTTAAATTAAAAACACTTGTGGAGAAAAGTCAGCACAAATTTTGGTTTTATTATTTGATATCTGCACCTGTTTGAGTCTCGACTCCACAGGCAATGCAATCCATACTGTACACGTATAAGTTCAGCAGGGACCAACCAGCCCATGCCTAACAGTCGTCAGTAGTCATCTTCTCTCCAACACGGAAGCATGACAAATTCCAGATCTTGTCCATCAGCATGTGTACTAGGTAGAGTTTTCTTACTTGAAAAAGACCAGTTTGTTCCTGTTGTCGGATTCTTGGGGATCGTGACCCAAACTGAAAGCATCTGGATGGTGGGGAGAAGACCAGAAGAATGGCCCAGTGTTGAATGACGTGTACGAGATGTAACGGGGAAGCTGGCTTTGGGTCCAGAGCTGCCTGGATAGAATCCACAGTGGGATGGAATTTGGGACTTTTGTCATACCAAATTTGAGTCAGATTCACATGCAGATGGTTTACGGTGCCTGTCACGCCTTCCTGTACACAACACCAGGTGTGCATGGTAAAGATCCCATTCCATATGGGAGCGGCTGCTGAATGGAAAAAACAATCACAGACTCTGTGTGTGTGTGTGTGGGGGGGGGGGGGGGGGGGGGGGGGGTTAAAGGGGCTGGTTTGCTTCATGCTTCATTATGGCAACATGCTCTTCCCAGGGGGAGCAATCCGAATTTTCCTTACCATGGTAATAGGACAGTAGAAATATACAGCACAATACAGTGTTGTGTTTCATCAACTTTTTTTTCTTCTTTTTTTTCCCCCCAGAGATGCCCAGCAAACTCGAGACCACCAGCCTTCGCCTCACTCTACTCCCACGGAACTCTGCTCGCGCACGTTTATTACCTTCACCGACGACAAGATTTTCCAGGATGTGTTTCCCCAGAGAAAAAGAAAACAGCCGCAAAGACTGACATGCCCGGTAACGCGTCTACCTGCTAAATACTTTGACCCCATCACACAAACTCCGTATGCAACAGCCCAGGCTTTCAAGTACATACGTGAAGCGTACGCTAAACAGTTGGAACAGGAACAAGTGAAGTGTGACTCCTCGCCTGCGGTCGCACAGCAGAGAAAGAGAGAAAAAGTGCAGTCAGGTGTGACAGTCGCAGAATGATTCAGCTGAGTCCATCATGTGTAGGAATCATCATCAGTGATAGAAAGCGCAAGTTGTCTGGAACGATCGCAAACCAAGGTAGATAGTTTTACCGGTAGTCATGAAAATCCGATATAGTGCGTTTGCTGTTACACCTTACAGGGAATAGTTTTTGAAAAACTGATTTTGTGAATGTATATTTTGGAAAGAGATGGTTGAAAACTTGTGACCTAACAGTCTTTCGTTTTTGCTCATTTACCAGTTCGAGTGGTGTTCCTCCCAGGTCATGGGTGGAATCCATGGAAGGCTCAGAAGCTGGGACAATTTAAGTATATTCTGCATGATTATGGGAATGATGGTATGATGATGCTATGTAGGTCCGCGTAGTTTGGGACTGCCTGACACAGCTGCATTCTGTGCATCCTGTCAAACATCTAAGGCCTGGGAGCTACGGCACCAGTGATTGTGGATGTGTTATCATCCGCATATCATGAGATGTATCATAACAAGGGAAGCAACCCCAAAGTCACACCTGTGAAAAGGGTGAGTCACCCCCATTGGACCCATAGCGCACATTCTCTGGGTAGGAGCCGACCTAGGTAGGCAAAATCGTGCTTGCCTCAGCTGGGATTCGAACCCAGGTCTCCTGGTCCACTGCATGGTTTGAAGTGCTGACCTGTGGAGACTGTGACCTTGTGACCTGACTTTTCATCAACCATGGATATTATTAAGCTGACGAGCTTGGTGTAAGTGAACTTTTGAACCCTCCAGTAAATGGCATCTAAAACAGTCATCTGTAAAAAACAGAGTTTGAAATTTGTTTACTTCTGAAACAAGACAAAAGAATAGTTGACGTAAACTGCTTACACACACACACACACACACACACACACACATACGTGTACACACACACAACTCTCAGGCGGCATTAAGTCGGTGCTGGTGAGAGTTCGGCCCATCTCCACCTGCCTGAGGAGGTAGGAGAGCTGCTTTCTGCGGGTCCTTACCTTCAAATTTTGGATTATGCTGTGATCCAGTGGTTGAAGGACCGAGGTGGTGTTGGCCGTGAAGAAGACTAGCTTCACGTTAGTTCAGCTTTATCTTCGGGTGGACGTACCCATTGTTCAGAAACAGCAGTACGTCTCTTACGTCATAACACACCACCCACACACAATCCCTGTCTGGCTCCCAAGGCGTCATATGTCGTATATCATGCATTTTAGGTTTGTAGGCGAGTATGTGTGTGCGCCTATTTGTTCAACTTTGTACTGAAAACTTTCTTCCTTGAATTGGGTGCCGCAGATGACGTATGTTGTAAATCATGCATTTTAGGTTTGTGGGCGAGTGTGTGTGTGTGTGTGTGTGTGTGTGTGTGTGTGTGTGTGCTTATGACGCCTTTATGTTCAGCTTTGTACTGAAAACTTTCTTCCTTGAATTGGGTGCCACAGATGGCGTTGTATGTCGTAAATCATGCATTTTAGGTTTGTGGGCGAGTGTGTGTGTGTGTGTGTGTGTGTGTGTGTGTGTGTGTGTGTGTGTGTGTGGTTATGATGCCTGTATGTTCAGCTTTGTACTGAAAACTTTCTTCCTTGAATTGGGTGCCACAGATGACGCGTTGTGTGTGTGGTGTCTGTGTGAAAGTTATCTACATGTGCTTTGGTTTAAAATTCAAGTGTTAGTGCTATGTTCACATGTCTAGTTCAGTCTGGAATGGATGATAAACATGGGGTGGTCGGTGGTCTAATGGTTAAGCGACTTCGTCACCAGAGCGAGAGGTCAGGTTCGACTCCCGCTCGGAGCAAAGAATTTTTCCTTCTCGTACGTGGCACTGTTCATTTGAGCCGATCGTCGGGGGTTCTGTCCGGGTACTCCGGCTTCCTCCCCCTCTCCTTTGGAAATGTTCAGCCCACCAAATTTGAAATAATGCAATTCTAAATTCCAAAACTTGGTAACTCAGCTGACACTTTGATTGTAATTGTTCATGTCCAGTGTGTGAGAGAATGCGTGCGATTCCCGTGACACGTGAGCATGTGTTTTGGTTTCAGTTCGCGGCGCTTTGAGCCGATTCAAGAAATGGGTAAAGCACGTGTACAATACTCAGTTATTATTATTAGACACTGTGTGCATGTGCGCTTGATGGAGAGGTCCAAGTTCTACATCTTATGCTCCTGTAAAGTATGCACTTGAATGTTATGTGGAATAAAACATCAAACTACTACTACTACTACTGGACACGTTCTCTGTTGGAAGTAAAACCAGTATTTGTACAAGAACTAAAGACTGGGGGGGGGGGGGGGGGGGGGGAGGTTACCATTTTGGGTTACCTTGATTAAGGTCAAGGTCACTAAAGCTGTCTGTCTGAAATTTAACATTGGCATTTTCTCAGAATCTACACCAGAGGCATCGGACTTTGCATAATAATAGACATTGATAATACCTTTGCTGACATGCTGGTATTCAGTGACCTTGAGTCAAGGTCAAGGCAATGCAAGCTGTTTGTGGAAAATTGTAAAATTGCCATTTTGTCTGAAACTATGTACACCAGCGATGTCTTGCTTGATGATAGACAGTGATTAGACCTTTACAAACATGCTCTTTTTTTTCTTTTTTTTTAAATGACCTTGACCGATTTCACAAGTGAGCCAAGGAGACTTTTGCCTCTCTGGTTTTCTGCACTTATCGGTGAAACCAATAATGCCCGAATCACCTTCTGTCACCCTTTTGTGAGGTTCCATCACAATTGTATTTCTGCAATTTTAACTCTTTGACGACGAAGCACAATTTCTAACACGCGATTTCCTATAGGAAATCACGTGTTAGAAATTGTGCTTCGTCGTCAAAGAGTTAACTAAAGAGCCTTCGTTGTGGGCAATCAATCAATCAATCAATCAATCTATCAATCAATCAATCATTCAAACAATTTATTGGGTCCCAACAAAAGAATATTTGGTCCACAAATCAGTGATATAAAGATATACAATTAAAGCGAATATGGTGTATGTTATAAAAACATATTACACTTAATAAGATTAAACAAAAAGTCATAAATATATGATCACACACTGATATATGAATGGAAATATACTAAATAGGAATACATATATAACAAATGAATTCAAAAATGTACGTTTAAAGCGAAGATAGTGAATACTGTAAAAAGGACATCAAAGACTAAGTAAAAAGTTCTGTTAAAAAAGTATGAAAGCATTAAATTAAAGAGGCAGGATCCCCCATGGCTCACTTGTTGAAAGGGTAAATTTCATTCAAAAGGGTATATTTGTAAAGCTGTTAATTTCTCATTGTCTATCAACATAACAAGTTTTTTGTCTCTGGTATCTGTAGTTTCTAAAAAAACAAAACAAACAAACAAACAAAAAAACCTACAAAGTTTTGTCGAGTTTATTCTAAAGAGATATGTTGGTAGAGGCCTCATTGATTCCGTTCATCATTCCAAGTTATATGCCTCTGGTGTTTGTAGTTTCAAAGGAAATGCCAATGTTTACCTTCACAACAGACAGTTTTATGAACTTGATCTTGAGTCAAGGTGATTCAGGGGGGCTATGCTTGTATCTGTCTCATTGCTGTGACACTGTCTATCATCGTGTGAAGTTTGGTGTCAATGGTGATGATAGTTTCTGAGAAAATACCAACTTCAAAGGATTTCCTTGAAGAGCGTATATGTTGTTGACCTTCTGTCAAGGTCATTCAAATTATGTATGTAGTTAAAGATGTTATCAATTTCTGTCATTGTACAATGTATGGTGTCTCTGGTAATTGTAGTTTCTCAGAAAATGCCACCAGAGTTAATGTTCTCAACAGACAGCTTTAACGCACGCGCGCGCATGTGCACACGCACACGCGCGCGCACACACACACACACACACACACACACACACACAGACAGACGATGGAGGATTATTACACAGACTCGCTTTGTTACACAAGTGAGCCCCCCCAAAACACCGCTGTGAATGGACATTATACTCGGTAGGAATAAATATATATAGCTTTTTTCTTTTTTTTTAAATGACATGCAGTCACTGAATAATTTAAACTTGTGCCAAGACACACGCGAACCCGCCCCGTCCTCAGGGCCAGGGTTTTGAAAAATCATTTGCAGATTATTTATATATGTGTAAATGTATATATACAAAAGAAAAAGAAAAAAGGACTTAAACAACAGTCCTGGGGTGCGCCAGTGTTGCATGTCAGCAAAAAAAAAAAAAAAAAAGTATTCACTCCCACTGTCACACAGCGATGCCTCAGCGAAAGATCCAGAGAATGGCGGACGCAATTTCCAGTTTCCACAGCGTCTCAATCATGGTATGACTCTGAAACAAGGGATACAAGGACAAAGCTGCATTTCGTCATCTGCCGGCACGACAGTCTCAAGTGGGTATTTTGTGTATGTACTCTTGTCTCTGCAGCGTCTCCTGCATGTCCTAGGTTTATATTGCCCCATAGACCAGTTTGCATCCTTTGTCCAACGTTTTTTTGTTTGTTTTTTTCATGTAGTGCAGGCACACTCAGCCGCGAATTAGTCTTTGTGGCTTGCTTTAAGCCCTAAAAACTCACTCACTCAATCCTCTCTCTCTCTCTCTCTCTCACACACACACACACACACACACACACACACACCTGTGCTGCGGTCTACCACTCAGCCAGATCTGAACCTGAAGCCTACTCGGCTTGCTTCAAGCTCGACCTTTTCGGCAGGTGGCCGGGAGGGGGATCGTAACGGTCAGTGACGGGCACGGGATATGACCCGTGGCTACTGGGGAAGGGGGCCTCTGGTTCAGCGTCAGGCTTGGCCACGGACGGGTCTTCCTGGCGTTCAGCACAGGCAGCAGACAGCAGCGCGATGTCCAGCTCTTTGTAGTCGTCTGTTGACGCGTCCGGCCCGAGCACGTGCAGCTCCTTCAGAATTTCCTCGTACTGGCCAGCTACCGCCTCAATAGCCTGACGACATATGATAACACTTTTCACATGAACGTTATGTACAGTCTCACGCGATAGACACCACACACACACACACACACACACACACACATTTCAAGATTACGGCCCAGGCTTTCAATGAAATTCCTTCACTGAGAAACGCTGATCGGCCGTTACTTGAAAACTCTTAGAACATCACTCTGTGACATCAACGTCATCTACACTCTCACGTAGTATGAACATACCACTAGTTTAAAATCCAAACGCAAATGTTCCAATAATAATACCAATAATAATAATAGTGAATATCTGTATAGCGTTTATAATCGGCGAGCGCGAAATGCTAGCTTTCAAGGTTAAGAAAAACTCACTGATACACTCATTCCGGCATTCACACTGCACATTCGCTCGCTCGGCTCTTTCTCTCTCAATCTCTACTCATGCACTGACATCCCTCTCCCTCGTGCGCGTTCTACTTGAGTTTGCAGCTCTAGTAACCATGGACACTAAAGATCTTTCATATATTGTAGTTCTTGCTCTTGGTACTGACTCTTAACCTACCACTTCGTACTATAGTCAAGCTCTCTGAGGGGATGTGTCTCGTCACTGAGGATGTCAGTCAGTTTGTTCTTCGTTCGTCGGTCGTACAGTGTGTCTTGTGTCCTCCCGATCACCCCACCCGCTTTCTTGATCAGTTTATCTGTCCTACCACTATCCTGTTTTGTCAGATTCCCACCCCAGCAAGTTAGGCCAAAAGTCAATACACTACAAATCACTGATGAGTAAAACATTTGAAGAAGCTGAGAGCAGACATCAAAAGACCTCAGTTATCTCACACAGGCGTATGTCAGTGTGTTTTCTTAAAAACAGAATCGGTGTTTTTGTTCCAGCTGAAGGTGTTATCCAGGACAGCCCTTAAATACTAAGACGTCTGCACTCGTTCGACTTTTGCCTCTTTGATGATGACAGGGCTAGGTGTAACTTTGTTCTTCCTGAAGTCGATCACCATTTCCTTGGTTTTGTTTACATTTAGGTGGTGAACAGCTTTGTCACACCAGTCCACTGAGTCGTCAGTCTCGTGTCTCAGTGTAGTTACGAGTCGTCATCGTCAGTGATCTGTCCAGTCAGTGCAGTGCCGTGAGCGTACTTGTCAATGATACAGTCGTCGTGAGAGGCCCTACAGTCAGCTGTATACAGAGAGAACAGGAAGGGGGAGAGAACCGTCCCCTGGGGCGCGCCGGTATTGGTAAAAATGACGTCAGAAACAAGACCAGGCTGTAGCTTGACGAACTGTGGACGGTTTGTCAGGTAGTCCAGGACCCAGAGAACTGTGGAAGCACTGACTTTCATGTTTAGGAGTTTATCTGCGAGTAAGTGGGGTTGAATAGTATTACAAGCACTGGAAAAAATCATACAACGCCAAACGGATGGAGGTTCCTGGTTTATCGAGATGAGAGCAGACGCTGTTCAGTACATGCAGTAATGCATCATCAACACTCCTGTTTTTCCTGTAAGCAAATTGAAAAGGGTCAATAAAATCAGCTACTTGAGCTTGAAGATATAAAGGCACCACCCTCTCAAACACTTTCATCACGCAGGAGGTCAAAGCTATTGGGGCGGTCGGTGGTCTAGTGGTTAAGAGACTTGTCACCAATGCGAGAGGTCAGGGGTTCGAGCCCCACTCGGGGCAAAGAATTTTTCCCCGTTCATTCGGGCCGATCGTCGGGGGTTCTCTCCGGGTACTCCGGCTTCCTCCCCCTCTGCTTTGGAAATGTTCAGCCCACCAAGTTTGAAAAATAAATGCATATCTAAATTCCGAAATTTAAATAGCTGGCTGACCCTTCGCACCACGTGATTGTAATACGTTTATGTCCTGTGTGTGAGAGAATGCGTGTGATTCACGTGAGCGTGCGTGTTGGGTTTAGCTCGCGGCGCTTTGAGCCAAAATATTTGGGATAAAGCGCCTATATTAATGCGATTATTATTATTATTATTATTAAATCATACATAACACTGACAGGATTTTTTTTTTTTTTTTTTTTTGGGGGGGGGGGGGCACAGGTATAATACATTTTCCACAGCTCAGGAACTTGTCATTGAGGTAGAGAGAGATTAAAAATAAAAACACAGGATTTTGCCTGACTGTTCGGCACCTTCGAAGTCTCTCTAGTCTATATAAAGCCTGTCTTGAGCTTTACGGATAGGGCCCCATGGGCTCGCCTTCACGCGGCGGGGCTGATTTCGCTGAGCTTGCCCACCCCTTTTGCTCTTTCTTTACTCTTATTTCTGCCTCCCTCGGTCCATTCACCTGTCTTTTGCTCTCCTAAAATCTCCTCCGGGGGGAGGTCAGTAAGCGGGTGTCTGCTGACCCTTGGGTCCAGTGAGACATCTGAGGGTCGTTTCTGAAGGTCGACTTCACTGGATTCCCCCCACCTGGTCTTCAGCCTGGCGGGCTTTGTTCGCAGCGCCCTGCTGGTGCTGCTGAACACCTGTCATGTTGAAGACCTTCACAACGCACCCCTCTCTGGTGCGTTGTTTTCCCGAACCGCCTCACGGTGGGAAGGTTCCGCGTTGGAGCGGTCTATTCTCCAACTGCATCCCAGGGATGTTGTCTTCATTGGCAACTAAAGAATTTTCCTTCCTAACTCTGTCTGTCCCTCACCAGCCCATTCTCCTGTCTCTCTTTAAAACCTCCCGAATTTAGCCGCTCTGTCCTTCCTCTCATCTCTCAGCTGATTTCTAAGTTCGGCCCTTTCATCTATATTTCTTCTTTTTAACCCCTCACTCACGTCTGCACTACCAGTGGTTAGGAATAAGTGATGTTGGGCATATGCTGCGAACTGGTTTATTGCGCTTAGGAGATGTTAAGTTGCAATATTTGCTGTATATGCGCTTAGTATTTATCTTTGTTTTACTTAATTGTAATTGTTATTTGTTTTCTACGCTTTTTTGTAACCAGGAGTTCGAGAAACTAGCATGAAGGCTCAGCGTCTCCAGCATGTCCTAGGTTTATATTGCCCCGTAGACCAGTTTGCATCCTTTGTCCAACGTTACATGTTTTTTGTTTTTTTTTCCATGTAATAATAATAATAAATAATAATAATAAATTTCATTTATATAGCGCACTTCTCAGATACAGTGACTCATTGCGCTAACACACATCACTCATACACATTCACACTATACAGACAAACACGTCAATCAGTACATATACTGACGTCCAAAAGAAACGCAAAAAATATCTTCCATCTTTCAATTCATTTTTTCCGGTATTAACAAGAAGTTGCGTTATTTTCGGCACCCAGTATATCAAGACCGATGTTTGAGGGAAGCGTTCTGTGAATTTTACCGCATCAGCGCACTTGCAGTCCACGTGAAGCCCGAGTTAGCTGTGACACATTTCGTGTGCAGTTCAGCTGCATGTGCAAGCAAAGCACAAAAGCTGAGCAGTGAGTAGTGTTCACTGTCACTAGGGGATAAAAAGGGCACAAAGATACAGGTTTCATCAGTCCCTCATTCGACGCTATCACGATGTCACGGCTCACTTCTGCACAACGCGAGAGGGCCATTGGACGTCTGCAGTCTGGGGACACGCCAGAAGCCGTGGCTGCGACTTTCCAATGCCACATTTCCATCATTTGTCGTCTCCAGCATCGGTTCGTGACAACTGGCGCTACTGCTGATGCCCAGTGGAGCGGCAGACCTCGAGTGACCACGCCAAGGCAAGATCGCCACATTTTTCCGCATCCATGCTCAAGATCCCTTCAGAACAGGTGCAGAAAAAGCCAGAACTGTTATAGGGACACACCAGGCACCCATTTCTAGGCAAACGGCCAGCCGGCGACTGCGCTCCAGGGGGATGAGGAACTGCCGTCCAGCCAGGGGACCCGTCCTCACCGTGCGCCATAGACAGGCACGCCTGCAGTGGGCGCAAGGCCACCTCAACTGGAACAATGTTCGCTGGCAGAACGTGCTTTTCAGCGATGAAAGCCGTTTCTGCATTGACCATGCCCACGTGCGTGTTCGGGTATGGAGAAGAAGAGGTGACCGCTATGCTGACAACTGTGTCGTGGAAAACAACGCCTGGGGCGGGCCCAGCCTCATGTTGTGGGGCACCATCGGCCACAACCAGGTGCTGGGAACGTCATCTTCCAAGGCCTGGGTCCTGGACGCGGCAACGGCATCACAGGGCAGCGGTACATGGACCAGGTGCTGCACCCTCATGTGCTGCCCTATTGAGCAATTTTGGGATTTGCTCCAGACACAGCTCAATAGGGTGGTCCCAAGGCCCACAACTGTCGCTGAACTTGATCGGGCCGTCCGGCAGGCCTGGGCCAACATTCCCAGGGCAGCCAGCAACACGTTGGTCCGCTCAATGACCCGCCGCTGCCAGGCCGTCATCGATGCTAATGGGGGCCATACTCGCTATTGACTGTTCTGTTAAGCGCAAATGGCGCATCGTCACCGCAACCTTACTGTGTTATGGACAATACGTCAGTGTTGTGCTGTACAAAAAATTGGACATTATTAATGAAATTTGAATTTTGTTATGATTTTTTCATTATGCAATAAATGAAACTAGACACTGTTTTTCGCGTTTCTTTTGGACGTCAGTATATTACACATCACACAATACAAAGACACATCAGTTGAAAGCCTGTTGAAAAAGGTGCGTTTTCAGTCCAGATCTAAAAGCTGATAAAGATGGTTGTTGTCTCAGCCCCATAGGCAGGGAGCTCCAGACCATAGGGGTGGCAAAACAGAAACATCGTTCACCCAATTCGCACACTCAGCCGCGAATTAGTCTTTGTGGCTTGCGCGGCTTTAAGCCCTAAAAACTCACTCACTCACTCCCCCTTTACGGATAGTGCCTTCAGCAGAATCTTACTTGAGTACTGACCTGAATCATTGCTGCGTTCGATCTCTTGATGACCACTACCTCCTCTTTTACCTTGGCGTTATTTTTCTGCATCTCCTTAATTTCCGCGGTCAGCTTCCCGACGTTTTGTTGTAGAAATTGTATCCTTTTTCTCGCATCTGCAGCCTGTTTTGCTAGTGGGTCCTCATCCTTGGGAGGCTGAGGGAAACACAATACACTCAGCAAGTGATGTAATTAAATCGTTTAACTCTTTGACGACGAAGCACAATTTCTAACACGCGATTTCCTATAGGAAATCGCGTGTTAGAAATTGTGCTTCGTCGTCAAAGAGTTAACGTTTGCTAGGGTGTTGTTCTCGGGTAGAGTTCTGCATTGTAAGCTGTGGTCCTGTTCGGGTTTTGCCGAAGGACCTCGGCGATTTCCATGACAAGATGGTGCAGACGACGGAATGGGAAGCTGGCCGTAGGCTGGTACATTTCTAGTTCGGGTAACCCATGAGTGATCGGGGAAGCCACATCCTCAATTACAGGGACGCCTAGGCATGGCTTCCCATCTAATCGAGGATGTGGCGTCCCCGATCACTCATGGGTTGCCCGAACTAAGGGACGCCCTGCCTGGTACATTTCCAACTCTGTACAGAGACCGGCGCTTCCCTTGGCCCCTGCAACGACTCCCAAATCGGCTAACCGAGGGTGGGTGGGGGTTTGGGGGTTTAACGTCCTTTTCCACCACATACGGGTGATATCAAAGACGGGGCAACGATGAAAAAGCCAGCACAAATATTTGACTCCCGCCGGGATACGAACTCACGACCCGAGCATTAGAAGTCCAACGCTCTACCATTCGGCCACCCCGGCTCCCCCTCGGCTAACCGAGATCTGAGCCGAGCTAAATGATGCCTAAGAAGGAAAAAAAAAAGAAAATACTCGGTGACAAGGAAAGTGGACAGTTCTGAACAACTTTGTGGTCAACGTGCTATTTCACAGTGTGCACAGAAGCACAGAGTTGTGTCGCATTCACCCGCACAGTACATTTTCAGCCTGTTTCAGAGATTATGAGTTGTCTCCCTTGCCGGAACAAGCACGCGTTGTATCGTGGCGGAGCAGAAAGTTGCCACGAAAAATGCATGCACGCTGCGGTTCTGTGTATGCACGGGGGACAACTTGGGCAGGCAATAGTCGATGAGGCAGACTGAAAATGTACTGTGCTTTCGGATCACGAACCGGGAGACCCGGGTTCGAATCCCAGCCGAGTCCCTCCCCTGGAGGTACTTCAAGGGCTACCGAGCGGCTCCCCGCCAATCGCTGTAGGAGAACGAAAATGAAATGAACCGGCCCCTGTGGTGTAGTGGTTAACACTTCGGACGATGGACCGGGAGACCCGGGTTCGAGTCCCAGCCGAGGCAAGCGGGATTTTTCCTACCTAGGTCCGTCGGCTCCTACCCAGAGCGGGTGTGCTATGGGCCCGATGGGAAGGCTGTTGCCACACAGCCGAGTTTCACCCACTTCACGGGTGTGACTTTCGGGGTGCTTCCCTTGGTATGACACGTCTTATGATGTGGATGATTACACGGCCGGCACCGCAGGTGCCATAGTTCCCGAGCCTGGTTAATGCCGGGATATTTATGACAGCCGGGAAGCGTGGAATGCGGCCCTGTCCCGCAGTCCCAAACCACATGGACCTCCATAAAATCATCTTACTATCATCCTCATCTCCATCATCATGCTTAATAAAAATTGTCCCAGCTTCCGAGTCCTCCGTGGATTCCACCTATGACCTGGGAGGAACACCACTGGAGCTGACAAAGAGTTGGGGCAGAAAAAAAAATGTACTGTGCTGGTGAATGCGACAAAACTCAACGCTTCAATGTAAAATACCGGCCACGTTGACCACAAAGTTGTTTAGAACTGTCCACTTTCCTTATCACGGATTTTTTTTTTTTTTTTTCCTTTTTAGGTATCACTTGTCTCGACCACAGACGTAGAAAAGATAGACCCACCGCCGCACGCTGCCACCGCTGCTTGCGAGTGTCGCTACGCGGCGGCCATCTTGCGGATACCAGAACTCAGAGGCTGGTCGAGTACCCAACGTTATGCGCTTGATGATTTTGCCCAAAGCTAAGCAAAACAGCCCTCACACACCCCAGTGTACGGCTGAGAGAGTTAACGATTTAGTCAGTAGCAGAAAGCACACATTCTCTCTCTCTCTCTCTCTCTGTTCAAAGAAAACAGGAAAAACAAAGAAGAGACTTACTTTCAGATATCACTCTTTGTGTGAAAATAAAATTCACCAGGAAATTGTGAGTACACGTGTAGATAAAGCGGACCGATGCTATGCGCGCTGATAGCGTCTGGCACCAGGTACTCGCAACATGGCGCGCGGCGGCGTAACACTTCCGGCACCGCAGGGGGTCTCGACGCAGGTCTCGGCTTGCCGATTTCGGGTTAGTGCAGAGGGTCAGCGTAGTGAAACCCGATGGTCCAGAGTTGATACGTTTCGCACCACTCTCTTGTCGCTAGCCAGTTCTATAGTAGCTTACTGCCTATCGTTGCTTTGACTTGGTGTGTTCAATGATGTGTAGCTGGGCTCGTTGATAGATAGGAACGAAGCTGGATAAGTCTTTCACGGGAGCAGCGGATCGCACGCTCGTTTGTATCGACCGCTGGTTCTGTGCACGGATCTGATCGTGATAACCGATTGCTGAAAGACACGGCAACCGCCGAGAGAGAGAGAGAGAGAGAGGACGGCAAAGCATTGATTTCCCTCTACGAAACAACTTACCATGATGAACAATCACAAGGCTTCCACAGTGCGTTTCTCAGGGTTGAACTTGAAGAGCGGCTCTGGAGGTTAGCCCACAAAACTCTGGATCTGTTCGGCACGAGACAATGGTCGGAATGAAGCTGTTTCTAAATGACGCCACTTACAAATGTTTCCAGGACGGTGAGCGATGTTATGGTTATCCAATCACGATCATGGACGAGTAGAGAAAACTGATGACGCTGTAAAGAAAATGACGTTGTAATAACTCTCTCTCTCTCTCTCTCTCTCTCTGATGCTGTTTACGCCAATACGCGGGTTCAACCCGAATTTACCGTGACTATGCTTGTCTCGGGTCAATAGCGTTTTCACTATATCCTCTTCAAGACTAACCCTGACAATGACGAAGGAAAACGCACAGGAAATCGGATGGGAGTGGGGGGGGGGGGGGGTTCAATTTAAAAATGTTGAAAAATAATGGAAACTCTTACATTCGTCGTGGAGCCGTGATCGCCGAATAGTTGAGCCTTGGACTTTCAATGCTCGGGTCGTGAGTTCGAATCCCGGCTGGGCCAAATATCTGTCCTGGCCTTTTTCTCCTGATATCACCCACACGTGGTGGCAAAGGGCGTTAAGTTCCCAAACACCCATCCACCCTCTTCCATTCGTCTGTGAAATGTGTTTTGTTGATGCGGTTTATGTGAAGCTACAAAAAAACTTCGAGTTCTTGCGTGGTAGGAAATACAGGCAAATAAAAGGAAAAGTGCATTTCTGTATTCAACTTTCGGAGACTTTGAATTTGGACACGATACCTGCTGTCTGACAATTTTCGTCACGGACTGGAGGAAGGGTTTTTACCCCCTCCTCCCCCCAACTACCCCCGTCCCCATCCCCCCTGCCCCCCTCAAAAAAAAAGGAAGGAATGGTCCCATCTCATAAAGTTGTTTCTCCAAATTTCATGCTATTTTGTCTGTTTTGTTGTTATTGTTGCCCGTGTTTTTGTTGGTCTTTTTTTTTTCTTCTTCTTCTTCTTTTTTTCTTTTTTTTTCCTTTCTCTCTTTAAGTCTTCAAGACACTAGATCCGCTACGCTATACGTGAAAGGTACCTCTGGAGAATATGACCGCCCATTTTATCTCAAAGTAAAAAGGCCTCCAACGAGGAGGTTTAGGAGACTGCCATCATTATACATCCGTCCACACACACACACACACACACACACACACACACACACACACACACACACACACACACACACACACACATACAACATCGCACAACATAAAGAACGTAGTCTCACAGTGTGCACGTAAGGTGTCTATGACGCAGATCTCGTTACACCACTGTGTGCGTGAAAGTATGTTGTTGTCTGGAGAAACGTCACAGTTTTTTTTTTTTTTTTTTTCTTTAAATTACTGAAACTTCTTGCTACAGAGTGTCACACGAGGTTCGCGTGGAGGAGCGATGACCAAGCGAGTCTCCGACGAGCATACCACGAAAATAAACAGATAAAAGAACAACACAGAACGATACTCATAAGGAACAAGGAATTTAATAAAGAAATAAAGACAAGAAACAATCCAACAACGACGCACGCACCGGCCCCCGTAGTGTAGTGGTTAGCACTTCGGATCATGGACCGGGAGACCCGGGTTCGAATCCCAGCCGAGGCAAGCGGGATTTTTCCTACCTAGGTCGGCTCCTACCCAGAGCGGGTGTGCTATGGGCCCAATGGGGAGGCTGTTGCCACACAGCCGAGTTTCACCCACTTCACGGGTGCGACTTGGGGGTGCTTCCCTTAGTATGACACGTCTTATGATGTGGATGATTACACGGCCGGCACCGCAGGTGCCGTAGTTCCCGGGCCTGGTTAATGCCGGGATATTTATGACAGGAAGCGTGGAATGCGGCCCTGTCCCGCAGTCCCAAACCACATGGACCTCCATAGCATCATCTTACTATCATCCTCATCTCCATCATCATGCATCCGTGGGTTCCACCCATGACCTGGGAGGAACACCACTGGAGCTGGCAAAGCGTTGGGGCAGCAAAAAAATAAAAATAAAAATAAAAACGACGCACGCTACAAAAACAAAACCTAACTTGCGACCCTATTATATTAGATAGCAGAGAGAAAGAGAGAGAGAGAGAAAAAAAAGGAACAGAAATGCATATGGTTAGAAAGGAAAGGTATACCCGATAGGCCCTACCCGCCAGCCGCCGCCAAATCCCAACCCGCACTGACGAAATCTACTCACCCCCTCAACTACACTAACACCTGCTGCTCACTAACTGACAGTGGCCACACGTGAAATCTATGAACTTTACTAACCCCGACGTAGAACCAAGAAAATAACACACTGGATATGACACACGAGCCACACGCACACCCAGGCGCGCGTACGCGCGCGCGCACACACACACACACACACACACACACACACACACACACACAGTCACTCCTGTGGCATATTAACAACTTAACAAGGAGGAATGGTCCCATCCCATACAGTTGTTTCTCCTAATTTCGTGCTATTTTCTGTGTTGTTGTTATTGTTGCCGGCATTTATTTTCTTTTGTTCAAGTCTGTACAACCTATCAAAGATACTAGATCCGCTACGCTATAGCGGATCTAGAATCGTAGGAGAGAGAGGGATGACGACAATTCCGTGAACTGTAACATTTGACGTCAGCCTCACGCAGGTCGTCTGAGGATGCTTATACGTGTCTTGTGGCGTTGTGACTTCCCCGACTGAATTAATTTTGACATAAAATCTGGAAGATGTAGAGCGCGGGTGAAATGTCGGAGGCAGTGACGATATCAATTTTGCAGATTTTGTCTGTCACGGTGAAGTAAACATTTAAGTCGGCCTCACGCTGGTCGTCTGACAGAGGATGCTTGTTCATGTCTTGTGGTTTCCCTGTTGCTTTTGTGACTTCTGACTGAATTAATTTTTACGTTAAATCTGGAAGATCTAGGGGGCTGGTGAAACGTGAATATCACCTCCGACGTTTCGCTAGCCCTCTACCATGAGGGATTGTATGTGACATGGGCGACTGCTAGCTCCACTTTCGAAGTGACGAGCGCCCTTGCAGTACATAGGGATCACACTACGAAGCCGTGTCAGACCTAGTCATGATGTCCCTCTCCTGTAATCGAGGGTCATGGATCCACCCACAGGAAAAAAAAAATCAACACATTAAATATCTCTGTGGTGGCTGGACCAAGTACGACACAACTGACCCTGAATAACGCTCCACGAAACTTTACACTTTACCTCTACAAGCTACAGTGCGTGCGTGTCTCAGTGGAAAATGTTCAACGCTAACACTGCGAGGTGAGGTTTGCCTGCGCCATAGGGGATCCCATTCTCAATCAAGCTCAGCTAGTAAACATCATTGTACAGCTTAGGTGCGCTGCCATTTTTCTTACATAAGTGTGACGTTTTCTTGTGCTTAGCCACCACGCAAAAGATGTAGCCACCAGAATGTTTGTTCGCTTGGATCCCTAACCCAGGATGTGACTTCCCCGATCACTCATGGGTTACCCGAACTATGTCAGACCATGCTACTGATGCTACCCGCCGTACTGCTTGCGTTAGGGCCTGTGCGCACGCTGACTGCTTGCAGCGAGATCGCGCGCTCGGGCTGATTTCGCTTCCGGCCGGGCGCTGGACAATACACAAAGAGCTACAGCGCGTGGCCGGGTCAGCGGCGGTTGGCTGGCTTGGCGAGGAAAACATAGGACCGTGTTCTGTCCACTGGCATGGCGACGGCGACCCTGGGCAGTGCCCCGGCGAGCCGATTTAATTGATTGGGAGGGCATTTTACCGCTGGGTGCCGAGCAGCCGTGTGACAGCACCTTTAGTCAGTGTTTCGATGGCGTTAGTGAGAATGTGTGTGGACTGATAACCAGGTGGATGTTTCTCAAGGTTGTGATGATTTTAGTGATTGCAATTCGGGGTGTTCGGTTTCACCGGTTTTCCGGTTAAAATCGGTCCGACTTCCTCACGGTTCGGTAAACCGGTTTGGCCTTAAAAAAACGGAAAACCGCGGTTTGTCTAGGGGACATCTCTCGTCGTTTTTCAGCCCGTTACAAGACACCCTCCTCCTTATCACCATCACCATCATGTTGTTGTTGTTGTTGGCTGACTGAACAGGGAGACCGGGGTGGCCGAATGGTAGAGCGTTGGACTTCCCGGCAACTTTCGGGTCGTGAGTTCAAATCCCGGCTAGGGCTAAATATTTGTGCTAGCTTTTTCATCGTTGCCTCGTCTTTGATATCATCCGTATGTGGTGGAAAAGGACGTTAAACTCCCAAACACCCACCCACCCTTGTTAGCTGAACATTTCCAACGCAGGGGTACAGGAAGCCGGAGTACTAGGAGACCCCCCTCCCTTCCCCCCTTCCATCTCTTGGGGAAACGTTAGAAACAATAGATGACGTATACATAGCCGGTTAACCGGTTTTAAACCTCGGTTTTCTATTGAAAAAAACGGTTAAAAACCGGTTTGAGAAATCGTACCGGTTCCACCCTCTAATTGCAATAGTGTTATACTTGTAGAAAGGCCGACACCCCTGACCCTGTCTATTTTCACGGGCTGCAGCAGATCCTGGCCGACTTCCCGGGCTTCCGTCGGATCTTCACTGACGGTTCCAAGTCCGAGGATGGTCGTGTTGGGGCTGGTAATAATAATAATAATAATAAAGTGGGTACTTAAAGGACGCCCTCCCTCTCGCGGGAGCTCAGGGCGTCTTACAAAGAACACCCACTCACTCACCCAGAAACACACATTTAACTAAAAACACATGATGGATGGATGGTTCTTGTTTTACTCGTCGTCTGATGGACAATAGTTCGGTGTACAGTGCCGAGTTGCGAGCCATTTTACTCGCACTTCGGCACGTATACCAGTCCAAACACCCTAACTTTTTAATTTTGTCAGACTTCTTGTCGGCTCCCCATGCTCTGCATGGCAGAAGATTGGATCACCCGCTTCTGGTGCTGATCCATGAACTGCATGCATCCTTGATTTCTGACAACAAGGACATTGTTTTTATCTGGATCCCGGGTCATGTGGGCTTCCGAGGAAACAGGTGCGCTGACCGGGCTGCGAACGCTGCCCACGATGGCCCTGTGGAGGACGAGCGCATGGCCTGTTCCGATTTTAAACCCTTAGTTTCCGAGTTTGTTCGAAAGGAATGGCAGACCCAATGGGCTGCCCTCCCGGAGAACAAACATAAGCATATTTTACCAAGCATCTGTGATAGCCTCCCTCGCTGGCGACCTAATCGACGCGAGGAGACCATTCTTAGTCGCCTTCACATCGGGGACACCCACATCACGCATTCGCAACTCTTGAAAGGGGAAGATCCCCCCTGGTGTGTTCCTTGTCATGAGGCTTTTACTGTCCAGCATTTCCTGATCTCGTGCGTGGATCTTGCCGAGATCAGGGAAAACACTATTCTGCGGACTCACTGAGGGTGCTGTTCAGGGATGTTCCCCCTGACAGCATCTTCAGTTTCCTCAAAGAGTCTGGCGTCTTCTATAAAATATGAAGTTGCTCTTTAATTCTGTGATATAGCTTTAATCCCAGAGTATTTCACAGACTTGGAAGAAATTACTCTTGTATGGATCTCCTTTAAGTCTCACAAATTTTTAATATATATTTACATCGTGTTTTAAGCTGAGCTTTTTATGTTGTTTCCATAGTAATGGAAACAACATCATAGGACGGGCTAAATTTTCCACGTTCATGGGCAAGCATCTGTGGTACAAACGCACGTCACTGCCGATCTCCCGCAGAGACGATTTTGCAAGTGTACCTCTGACAATGACGTAAGAAAACTTGCGTCATCGATGCTGACATGTACGGTCCACCGAACGCGCTTCTCCTCCTCAGTGAGTGCCGTCTGTGCGTATGTGTGTGCGTGCGTGCGTGCGTGTTTGTGTGAATTGTGTCCAGGCCCGTTTCTTCGAAAATACTCAACCGAATGGCTTCAAATTTGGGGTATCCAAATATATCAAAAATGTTACATTAGACGATTCAAGCGTGTGATGATTGCTTAAGTGATTTGGGAGTTATCGCCCTTTTGAGACAAGTTGGTTGTCTTTCGTGTACAGGCGTAATATTTATTTAAATCACTCAATTTTTTGGCAGTAGATAGCTTGAATACGGACTTTGAACAGAGTCACTACTAGAAAATGGTCGCTCTTATAGTTTTCATGTAAACCGAGCCTGAGTTGACATTGCATGTGAACCCAGTTCAGATGCCTATTTCTCCGAAAATACTGAACCGATCGATTTCAAATTTGGGGTTTCTAAATAAATCAAGATTGTGGAATAGAAGGCCCGATCCAGGTACAATTGCACACATGATTTGCGAGTTATCGCCCTTTTCAGAAAAAGTGGCTTTCTGGCGTTTAAAGGCGTAATATTTACCTAAACCACTCCATTTTTTGGACATCGATAGCATGAATACGGACTCTCAACTAAGTGAATTTTGGAGGTTGTCGCTTTTATACTTTTGGCGTAAGCCGTACCTGATGAAAGTGCTGGTGAACACACTTTAGATCTCAAAATCGCTCCTACTATACATAGATAATGAGCCTGGGGTGCCATGAAAAATATACAAAAAAATTAGAAAAATTCACTGCAGCCGTTATCGTCAGTTGACTCGAAAATTTGTACTCACAGCACATTTCCTCTGCAAGCCACACGCCTCACAAACATCGAAGAAGAGACGCACGCGCACTGACGTAAAGTAAGTGCGTCATGTTTGATTGACGTGATGCTGTTTTTTCTTGGGGGTGTCTCGCCACTTTCTTTCCGAATTCCTCTGTTTGGAGACGTGGTGTATTTTACTTCTACTATGTCGCCATCTTCGTGCAATCGCAGAGAAGGGACGGGATACAACAGAATACAACTCCAATACTTTATGAACAGAATATGCACGGAGAACAAATTCATGAAAGAAGAAGAACCCAGAACGCTGTGCAGGGCTGCTTACGTACTGAACAGGTCAGATCTAGAACATTCCTCAACTTACTGGAAGGTTCGATATCTTTCCAAGGTGACGTAATCTACTGACGTTACTGCGACAGCATGTTCTGGGATGGTCTAGAAATTATTTTGCATCGAAATGCAGTATTTTCGCGTTCTCTACAACTTGACATGTGGAAAGCGGGAATTTCAGTGGGTTTCGTTTTTGCCACTGACTCACACTCAGAAGCATAATGCAAAGATCTTGGAAACATAAAGATAGTTCACTTACCTCCCTTTGAGGGACAACGCGTAAGAGTTGTCTGCGCGCATTAGCGCGCATCCCGCAGATCTACGCAGTAATGGCAGTATGGCAGAAAGCCAGAAACCACGCAAAAATTCGGGCGTGCAATGGCCCTGTGCAGCGCCGAATTGCTGTCAGAAGCGAACACCAGGAACGGGAAAACCTTTCTGTAGATTTCCCCCTTGAAAAATACAGGTAGGTATGCCTACGATATCGAAGTTGGAGCCAAGATCGGTATCGAAGTTGGAGCCAAGATTATGTTTTCTCCCAAACATAACACATAGCATCACACGTGAAAACCAAAATCGCCGCATCCACGACGTGTGACTGGCGTAAATTTAGTATAGAATCCGCATGCTTGTAAAAAGTCTGTTTGTTTGACCCAACCCTACACTAGCCGCCGTAAAACATTTTAACAAAATAAACAAAAACGAAGATGTCAGCGACTGACAGGTGGTCTCCCCCATATATTTCGCATGTGTTTTAGGCCTATGGAAAACATAAGTACTCTCAAAGTTCCGGAGGACGAACGAAAGATCTAGTTTGGCTTTCACTGCTGTACGTAGGCTACGCAGTGCATTTCGTTCGATGTGTTCAAGTAAAACTAGTACGGAACACAGAAAGATCGAATGTGCGAGAGATCCAAAGATGGACGCATCCGCCGAATACTTCCTGCTAACTCAGCATTAATCATATCTGCGACCGACGATCCAGCAGATTCTATGTTGTGATTTGGTTTTACAATGGTTAGAATGAAGTTCAGCCGGATGATTTTGTTCTGTATGTGTGTGTGTGTGTGTGTGTGTGTGTGTGTGTGTTCTGAATTTAGATGCAGGTAGACGCTAGCACAATTTAAGTCACCGTGATTTGTAAAGTTGTCAGGGAAAAAAAATTACGCTGTATCTGCGTCAGCCGCGTGTGTTTACTGTTTGTTTACACTGCATGCACACGTACCACTTGAGGTCTTTTTTTTTTTTTTGACAAGAAAGCGAAAAAAAAAATGTTTGTTTTTCAACAGGAATACCAAAAGAAGTATTTCCCCGTTTATATTTGTCTGTTATTTGAACAATTCGGCGCAGAACACAATTGCATGCCCGGCTTTTGTGATCGCTTTCCACTTTCCGCCATGCTGTCACTATAGGGGCCAGATCTAGGATGCGCGCTAATGCGGGCAGACAACTCTTCGCGTTGTCCCGCTATATGTCTCTCTTACGAGGGCAGGAGTGACGCGTCTTTCTGATTCCAAGGTCTTTGCATAATGTGTGTGTGTGTGTAGGGGGGGGGGGGGGGTGCGTGCGTGCGCGCGCAAGCGCGCGTCTAAGGCGAGAGAGAGAGAGAGGGTCTCTTCTCCGATACCAGTAAGCAATCGTCTGTCAGTCAGGTCTGCGGGAAGTAACTCTGTCAAAGGGGAACGACTTTATTACAAGAATTCATTCACCCATGTAGAACCTTGCATACGCCAAAAAGTTGTGACGTCAACCAGCTAGGCGAGCTCACACGACCTCATGTGTTTGGGTTTTTGCAAGTGCATAGAGGCACGATAAGGGTTTTCAGTACTTTCTTTATGTCAGCATGCTTGATGTCAGAGAGCTTGCGTTCCGGCGTGTGCGCGCGGGCTGCATACATGACACAACGACTACGACTGTGACTACAGCAGGTCATTGAATGGAAACAACATATTGGGCTGGTGGCCATCTTGTTATGTTTTAACAGACCTGGCAAGACGGGACACGGTTTAGCCGCGAAATAGTCTTTGTTGCTTGCGGGGCGTTAAGCCCTAACTAACTAACTAACTAACTAACTAACTAGCAAACTAACTAACTAACTAACTAACTGAACCCAACACGCACGCTCACGTGAATCACACGCGTTCTCTCACACACTGGACAAAGGGTCAGGTCAGCTATGTCAGTTTCGGACTTCAGAATTGATTGCATTTATTTTCAAATTTTGTAGGCTGAACATAGAAGGGGAGGAAGCCGGAGTACCCGGAGAGAACCCCCGACGAACGGCCCGAATGAACGGTGCTACGTACGAGAAAGCAAAATTCTTTGCCCCAAGAGGGACTCAAACCTGGCCTCTTGCATCCACTTGACCACCGATCGTCCCAGATTCCGATGAGTAGAACACACACACACACACACACACACACACACACACACACACACACACACACACACACACACACACACACACACAAAGCCCCCTTCTCATGCACTCATTTTTACCGACCTCACCAACCATGCACGATTGTTCTCCAGTCCACCACTGAAACAGATCGGAACCTGAGGCTACTTCTTCTTCTTCGATTTGGTGCGAGGGGGATTGTAACGTTGAGTGATGGGAACGGGTTCCCTGCAGGTTTTGCGGGAGGGCAGTTCCAGTAAGGTCGGGTCAGACTGTTCCTGGGACGGATCTTGACCAGCGGTAACAGACAGCAGAGACAGATCCACATTCTGTCTGTAGTCATCGGCTGACGACTCCGGCCCGAGCAGATGAAGCTCCTTCAGAATATCCGCGTACTCTTCGATTACGGCATGAATACTCTGGGAGGGAAATCAAAACTGTCACATCAACGCCATGTACACTCTCACGCGATAGAAACGTGACACACACGAGCCCTAGGCTACAAAGAAATATCCATCGGAATGTTCATGCACGCTCTGATGGGGCAAGTGATGCTGGAAATGTGACTAAAGCAGAATGGTTGACACATAAAAAACAAACAAACAAACAAACAAACAAAAACTGTATGATGTGGGTAATGAGACAGACCCCGATACTGACATAACAGATGTTATAGATAGTCGGCCCCGGCCCAGTGTGGAGGAGTTAGATAAACCTATTTCACATCAAGAAGTACTCACCAAGCGCAACGACTGCGTTGTGGCTCGTTATTAGTGAGATTTAGTAGGATTTCGTACGGAGGACTTCGTTGAGCAGCGTAACCCATTTGCATGTAAATTACGCACGTTACGGGTGGCAATAGCCAACTGCAGCGCGTTAGCAGCTCGCGGCCTCTGCCGTGTGAGCCTGATTTACATGTAAGTGGGCTACGCTGCTCAGAGAAGTCCTCTTTACGAAGTCCTACTAAATCTCACTATTGTGTGTTTCCCGCGCTGTGCTCAGTTAAGGGCAGGCTTTAGGTCACTGAGCACAATTTAAATGAGGCATCTTGGGGAGTAGGAAGACCTGCATTATTAAAATAAAGTTCCCCTTTCTCCTGGATTTTTTTTTTTTTTTTTTTTGAGTTGCTAAAAGTGCATTTGATCCCAGATAGATCTTTGTTTTTGGTGAAAAGAGGGTTTTTTTGGTGTGCTGAAAAATGGCAGCTTTCATTAATTGAGGGGTGTACTATTTTTGACCGTATCCTTGGGCGTGTGTGCCAGGGCATGAACAACGGAGTGCACATGTAGTTTTGTGTATGGGGTCGGGAAGGACGCCGCATCAGCAGACTATGAAAACTGCGGTTTCGGGGCTTGATTGTTCGCATGCAGCTTGGGGTCACATCTTGCTTCTGGAAACCATTGTCTGTGTTGGTTGGAAAAATCAGTTCTAGGAGCCAAAGAGTAGCAATAAACTGTATTCTGTGACCTTTTAGCAGAATCTTTTTTTTTTTTTTTTAATGCTGCCCTAACTCTTTTGACAGCACCAGTGGTGTTCCTTCCAGGTCATGGGTGGAATCCACGGTGGGCTCGAAAGCTGGGGCAATTTTTATTATGCGTGATGACGGAGATGAGGATGATGTTAAGATGATGCTATGGAGGTCCGTGTGGTTTGGGACTGCGGGACAGGACCGCATTCCACGCTTCCTGTCATAAATCTCCTGGCGTTAACCAGGCCCGGGAACTACGGCACCTGCGGTGCCGGCCGTGTAATCATCCACATCATAAGACGTGTCATACCAAGAGAAGCATCCCCAAAGTCGCACCCGTGAAGTGGGTGAATCTCGGCTGTGTGGCAACAGCCTCCCCATTGGGAGCACACCCGCTCTGGGTAGGAGCAGACCTAGGTAGGAAAAATCCCGCTTGCTTCGGCTTTTTAGCAGAATCTTCGCTAAGTGGTGACTGACCTTCATTAGCTTTGCGTTCTGTTTACGGATGAGAATCACCTCCTGTTTCAGCTTGGCGTTCTGTTTCTTCAGCTCCGCAATTTCCCGTTTGAGTGTCCCGCTGACATTGTTCAGATGTTTTATTTTTGTTGTAATCTCATCCCCCACCTTTTTTTGATGGTCGACCTGCTCAGACTGAGGGAAAACAACAAGAGCAATGAGAGGTAAGCGGCGCCCAGTAGTCGTATCTCTCATGGTGCGTCCCAACAAATAACTAAAGAGACAGAAGCCTCCATGGCTCCCTTGCGACAAGGGTCAAAGTCATTCAAAAGACTATGTTTGTAAAGCTCGTATCACTACCTATCATCATGCCAAGTAACATGTCTCTGGCGTTCCGAGTTCCTGGCAATATTACAATTTTCCCCGAAACAGTTTGTATGGCCTCGACCTTGCGTCAATAAAGGTGTTGCCAATGTCTATCATCATGCAGAGCTTGTTGTTTCTGGTTCTGCTAGATTCTGAGAAAATGCAAATGTAAAATTCCCAAATAGGCTGCTTTAATGACCTTGCCCTTGCGTCAAGGTCGTTTACAATGGTATTTGTGCATAGGTCTTATCACTGTATATCAGCACGCCAGGCTTGGCGCCTCTGCTGTTTGTTGTTTCTGAGAAAATGCCAATGCTAAGGTTTCACAAAAATAGCTTGTATGGCCTTGACCTTGAATACGTGTATATCCGTAAAGTTCTTATCAATGTCTATCATCGTCTATCATCGTGCAAAGTTTGACACCTCTGGTATTTGTAGATTCCGAGAAAATGTCAATGCAAAATTTTCAAACAGACAGCTTTAGTGACCTTGACCTTGAGTCAAGGTCATTCAAAATGATATGTTTTGAAAGGTCTTACGGTTGTCTATCAGCATGCCGAGTTTGGTGTCACTGCTTTTTGTAGATTCTGAGAAAATTACAATGTTGAAGTTTTTCCGGACACACACACACACACACACACACACACATGTTACACAAGGGAGCAAAAAACTGGAGAGGCAGAAGTCTACTTGGCTCACTTGTGAAACGGGGACAAGGTGATTCAAAAGAGTACGGCTTTAAAGAACTTATCAATGTCTATCATCATGTCAGCTTCAAACGCCGCCTGAAAACCCACCCGCTATTTAAAACTGATTACTGATTTACTCTGCCCTTCCACACCCTGTCAGCCTGCTTGTTGTGAGATATTGTTTAACTTTGAATGTTCCCTGTGAGTCTGTGTGTATGAAAGTGGTGTATGTAGTTATGATGTACGGCGCTTAGAGCCTGTTTCATTTCATGTATAGGCGCCTTATAAATCGTCATTATTATTATTATTATTATTATTATCATTATTATTATTATGTCAAGTGAGGTGTCTGTGGTGATTATAGGTTTGAGAAAATTGCAGTGTTACAGTTTGTCCTGGACAGCGCTGCTAAGCACACACCTAGACCCCGGCGCTCAGGACGTGTGAGGACGCTGTTACCAATCAACCACAACCCATGTTATCTCCGCTCTCACTGTTGCCGCTATTTTATCAATCAAAAACATTTTCCCATTAAAGCCCCTTTTCCATGACCGACGTACGTCGCCCGACAATCGGCCAACTTCGCGTCCCAGCTGAAAATCGTCCGTGGAATAGGAGTTGGCAGACATCGACCGACGCGTCGGTGAGAGTAGAGCGGCGCTCTACTCTGGGCGAGTCGGTGACCTTGTCGGCGGAAATCCAAGCGACCTGACCGGCCGCTAACGGAATGCGGCCTTGATCCGGAAACCGGAAACTTTGAAGATGGCGGCTAGCAGTGTTGAGCCTCAACTTTCGGCGGCTAAAGTCATCGAAATAATCGATTTGATTCACGACCGGCCATACCTATGGCAGCGAGTCGGCGAGCGCGCGTTTCCATGGCAGATTTACTGCCCGTTTTTACTGCCCGTCCCCAGTATGTATAGATTTTATTTGTTGAGATTTTCAAAACTGGGCTTACTACTCAGCTGTGTCATGTCCGCTATGCCCTTGCCATCTTTTAGTTTAGATTTCTTAGTTTAGTTGCATAGTATTAGACTTGGACATCACACATTACTTTAGGATCTGTGTTTAATATGTATGGATTTATATGTCTAGATAAATTAATGTGTGTGTGTGTGTGTGTGTGTGTGTGTGTGTGTGTGTGTGTGTGTGTGTGTGTGTGTGTGTGTGTGTGTGTGTGTGTGTGAGCCAGAAGAAAATTTTCTGCCATCGACAGACAATAAAGTTATATTGAATTGAATTGAAATTGAATTGATTTTAGTTGCCCGACAATCGGCCGATGTCTGTCGACGTACGTCGGTCATGTAAAAGGGGCTTAAGTGCTCACAATTATCCTCGGCGATTTCCGTGACAACAGAGCGCAGACGACGGAACGCGGAGCTGACCGTAGGCTGGTACGTTTCTCACTGCTCTTATGTCGCTAGTCAGTTTTAGTGTTTATTGCCTGTTTTGACTGGATGTGTGCAATGATGGGTTGTAGCGTGCAGGGCCCGCATGTAAAAGTCGGGGATAGGGAGTTTAGCCCCGGGTTAGAGTCTAACCTCGAACTAAACTAGCTCTAGGGTTATTTTTTTTTAATCAGGAAGCGGGTCCATTCCAGCATGGTGCCGTTATAGAACGATTTTTGTCTTTCTTTCTTCGCTTCCTTTTTAAATTTTGTTTTGGGGTTTCTTTTGTCCTAGTCTGGGTAATTAGGCCCGTAGCTGTGCGTTAAATAAACCTCGAGTTTTACATACGGGCCCAGGACTCGTCGATAGATAGGAACGAAGCTGGATATTATACTATTATAGGATGGGTGTCGGGGGTAGGGCCGTAGGTGTAGTTTGAGGGAGGTGACAGAGAAGAAAGTTGTAGCCCAAGGCCGAAAACTACACCTACGGCCCTAACCCGAAACCCATCGACAATAGTTTTGTTTTCATTTCCATCTCTGAAAACTGAAGTTTAAAACCAATATTTCGGAAACAGTCAATAGCTTATCCCTGCAAAATATCAACGACCTTTGCCCTGGAGGTACATCAAGGGCTACCCCGCGGCTCCCCGCTAATCGCTGTAGGAGAACGAAAATGAAATGAAAACAAAATTTAAGTCTTCCACGGGAGATACGGATCGCATTCACGTTTGTATCGACCGCTCCTGATCGTTTGGGTCTGTGCACGGATCCGACCGTGACCGATAACCGATTGCTCTCTCTCTCTCTCTCTCTCTCTCTCTCTCTCTCACACACACCTCCACACACACACACACACACACACATACAGAGAGAGTGAGAGAGAGGATGGATGGTTTTTTTGTTTTTGTTTTTGGGGGGGGGGGGGGGGTTAACGTCCTTTTCCACCACATAAGGTGATATCAAAGACGGGGCAACGATGAAAACGCCAGCACAAATATTTGGCCCCAGCCGGGATCGAACTCACGACCCGAGCATTAGAAGTCCAACGCTTTACCATTCGACCACCCCGGCTCCCCGAGAGAGAGAGAGAGAGAGAGAGAGAGAGGACGATACTATTGACTAAACAGTAATTATGCTTTGTCTTGAGCTATGTAACCATTGTGGTTTTCCTCCAATCTGAAAAGTAAAAACAACAACTGACGACCGACAGCAAAAATCAAAACAAAGAAAAAAGAAAAAAACTTACCATATTGAGAAGCCTCAAGGATTCCACTCAGCCTTTCAGAGACGGTCACAGCCCACAAAACTCTTTGTCCGTCCCCAGGAGATGAAAGGCGGAATGACGCCGTTTTCTGAAAGACGTCATGTATATTTCCAGGCCACGCTGTTCTCGTTCTCCAATCATGGGCAGGGCATGGAGTAAGAGAATGACGTTGAAAGAACTTTGTGGCAACCATCTTTGGAATCTCTCTCTCTGAGTCTCTCTCTCTCTCTCTCACTCATTATCGTGGCTAGGGCCCGCATGTAAAAGTCGAGGTTATGGGGTTTTAACTAAACTAGCTGTAGGGTTAAATTTTCTCATGTACGAGTCGAGGTTAGCTCTATCTTCGAGCCAAAGTCGGGGATCAAACTATTGGGCCATTTTCGGGCTGATAAGTCTACTAACCCTGGGTTACCGAGAAGCAAGGATGGCGGCAATTGCACTGAGTCGGTAGTAAAGGCAGTTATTATGCTCACCGCATCTTCCGTGACCCATTTGACATCTTCGGTGACGATGAGTAAATATTCAAAAATTTCACTGGCAGGAGATTCTTCCGATCACTGACAGTATCAAAGACGCCATTGAACGAGACATCCCAGGCAACGTCGGCATTACGTCAATCAAATATGACGTCGGCAATATGACGCCATTCTTTCTTCGAAAAGACCGCACATGGCAAGGAAGTTATCCATCTCTGCTGAAATTCTCACGGCGTCGCAGGGGTGGAGGACGAAGCAGTGAAAGCCTGCTGCCGTTAAGCGCTTCTTTATGTGCAAACCTCCACCCTGCTATTCACTCTGGTGCGTGCGACAGTATTTCTGTTTACCACGACACCGGCCACAGCCTACTCTTTTTCGAATGATGAACGTGGGATTTTTAGCGTGCACACTTGATGTATGTGCGTGCGTGTGTACACGAAGGCGAGACAGGCACCGTAAACGAGTCTGCACATGGATTTGACTCGATATGGGAAGGAAAAATCCCACCATATTCCTGCCCACCGGGGACTCGAACCAGGCAGCTCAGAGTCCGAAGTCGGATGCCTTAACCACTAGACCAAATCCCCTGTCGAGTGAAATCTGTTCTATAAAATTGAGACACGTCAAGTAACACGGACTATCCTCGACCTCTATATGTTCGATGTACAAAGAAGTAAAACGTATTTATTATTTAAAGCGGAGAGATTTTTTTTTATTATAATATTTATATTTACACTTCCTTTTTCTTTTCTTATCTTTTGTCTTTCTTTTCATTTAATAATAATAATAGGTCTTATAAAGCGCTAACAGTCTGCTCAAACAACACTTAGTGCGCTACACACACACATTCTCACGCATACATGAAAAATGAAACACTAAGTATGTGTGTGTGTGGGGGGGGGGGGATCAGGAGGGGTAGTGATGCTACAGATGATATGCTATCTTGAATAGGTGAGTCTTTAGTTTTGACTTTAACTGTGGGAGGGTCTGGGCGTTCCTAAGGGAGGGAGGCAGAGAATTCCATTCCTGGGGGGCGCAGAAACTAAAAGAGTGCTCACCGAAAGTTTTGAGATTGAACTTGGGAACTTTTAGGAGCTTTTCTGATGAGGAGCGGCAAAGAAGGACCGTGATTGGCAGCGAAATAGTCTGTCGCTGCCCGTAAGCATTCGGTGACACACTTTTATCTTTTACAGCAAAACGCTGTTTCCCTTTACTTTTACTTCATTTTCACACGTCAAACGACATGGTGCTGTCCCTGCGTCACACTAATATTGCAAATGCAAAGGCTACAGCGCGTGCAAAACAACGCCGCTCGCCTTATTCTTAGAAAACGCAGAAGAGACCATGTCACTCCCCTTCTGAAACAGCTGCACTGGCTTCCAATCCCTTTCCGCATCCAGTTCAAAATTGCAACACTGGCGTACCGCCATTTCGATGGCTCTCTCCCTCTGTACCTGTCTGCAATGCTTACAACCTACCAGCCCTCCCGTACTCTCCGTTCATCATCAGAAAAACTGTTAAAGGTTCCAAGAACAACCCTGAAGTCAGCTGGCGGTCGTTCATTTTCTTACGCCGCCCCCTCTGTCTGGAACGCTTTACCTGTCACCATTAGGGACCTTCCCACGCTGACTCAATTTAAGGCCCATTTGAAGACCTACCTCTTTAGGCAAGCTTTCGAGCTGTAGACCGACCACTGTTTCATCCGCACTCAGTGTGTGTGTGTGTGTGTGTGTGTGTGTGTGTGTGTGTGTGTGTGTGTGTGTGTGTGTGTGTGTGTGAGAGAGAGCGCAAAGAGTGTTTCGTAGAAAACAGATAGGCGCTATATAAACTGTATTCATTATTATTATTATTATCTCGTCAATTTACAAGACAGGGCCCGCATGTAAAACTCGAGGTTAATTTAACCCTCGGCTATATACGGACCTAACCCAGACTAGGACAAAAGAAACCTCAAAACAAAATTAAATAAAAAGGAAGCTAACCAATCGCTTTTTTTTCTCTCACTTGTGGAACAAAGTCTGTCTATATAATAAGCCTCTGTGTGTGTGTGTGTGTGTGTGTGTGTGTGTGTGTGTGTGTGTGTGTGTGTGTGTGTGTGTGTGTGTGTGTGTGTGAGAGAGAGAGAGAGAGTGTGTGTGTGTGTGTGTGTGTGTGTGTGTGTGTGTGTGTGTGTGTGTGTGTGTGTGTGTGTGTGCGCGCGCGTGCGCGTGTGTGTGTGTGTGTAGTGAGTACAGACAGGAATATACATGTATGTACATAAAAAAGCAATTGCACCTCCCACAGTTAATGCAAAACGCCGTGGAAGGCCATGATAAACATTCAATATAAGTTTAATTCATCAATAAAAATCAAGTTTCATACAATAAATTGCTAACAACAACAACAACAACAACAACAACAACAGATTTGCCTGAGACTGAGGCCCAAAAATACATGTTTATATTTAGAACGATTTAAATAAATTCAAGCAATAGAAAGTTTAAATAACCCATCGCAAATTGCGATGTATGTCTCAGTCTGTAAGTTCATGTAAATTGTATCCCCTTTTTGCTTGTTCTTCCTACTACTCATTTTCTGGACTCTCCAGTACCCACATGTTTCTTGACGCGCGCAGCAGTCATGTAGTGCGTTTTACGCAAGAACATTTAACTCTAAATCAAATAAATAGACAAACAAAATAGACGCCCCCCCCCCCCAAATAAAAAAATAAAAAAATAAAAATAAAAATATATAAAAATAAATATATACAATAATAACTAATTATAAAAAAACTATTTAAAAGTAAAACAAAACAAAAATTAAAATGAAAAGCTACTCTGAAAGAACTAGAGAATTTACAATATCAGTGTTTCCTGCTGTATAAAACACGCACACACACTGAAATAGTAACCTTGTGATGTCGCCTCTGGCTTAACCCTTAACAAAGCTTTATATTTAGTCTGTGATCCGTGATCCCTGTCAGGCACTAGCGTGTTGGGTATTCCCCGTGGCTACTTGGGAACAGCGCCTCTGGGTCATCTTCTAGGGCAGCTTTCTCGCTGGACGGGACTCCAGCACCGTCAATCGTGACGGGCAGCAGCGACACGTCCAGCTGTTTGTAGTCGTCAATTGTCGCGTCCGGCCCGACCACATGAAGCTCCCTCAGAATATCTTCGTACTGGATGGCAACGAGTTCAATACTCTGAGGACATCAGAATGTCACGTCAACGTCATCTACATTCTGACGTAATACGAGGGCCTCTCATTATGTTTTGCAACCTGGACAAACTAAGGACGTCACTACTTTTCTGTTTACATCACATCGTAGACCAGTTTCATAATACTTATGAAAACAAAAATTACTTGATTCCGTACAACCGTTTATATTCCATGCGACAAAATGTGCAGTAAGGGTGACGGTGCCAGCAGTGTTGACCTTTCTGGAAGGGATTTTTTAGGCATGATGTATTGTGACTACTGCCGGGGAAAATCTTTTCAGGGCTGTTTTGAAAGTTTAAAACACTGTATAGGAGATCAATCTCCGTCCAAAGCCACTGGTTTTAGGTGGTTCCGACGGTTCATGTCTGGCCAGACAACAGTTGAAGACGATGACCGTTGTGGTCGAATGGCAACGACCGTTAACCCAGAAAACGTCTCTAGGGCAGAGTACCTGATTAACAAGGACCCAAAAATAATGTAGGCTGTAACACAGGATATCATGAAGATTTCATCGGGAAATCTCATTTGCATCCTTCACGACTGCCTTGGCATAGGGAAACGTTGTACCCGTTGGGTGCCCTACAACCTGACCGAAGAGCAGAATCGGGGTAGGGTGAACTGGTGCACCCACATGCAAAGAAAATTTGACGTAGGCAGGTCCCTTCGGGTCTGGCACATCGTAACAGGAGACGAAACCTGGGTATACCAATACGACCCCGAAAGGAAGCAACAGTCGGCGGTGTGGGTCTTCCCAGGTGAGAACCCACATGTGAACTTCAAACGAAACAGAAATGCTTCCAAACAAATGATAGCCTGTTTCTTTGCAAAATCTGGCCACTTTGCCACCATACTGCTTGAGGACAGAAAGACGGTTACGGCTGACTGGTATGTTAATCACTGTTTGCCTGAAGTCTTCCAGGCATGGTGCAAACAGCGTCACCGAGCGGGTGTCCGTGGTCTACTGCTTCATCATGAAAGTGCTAGCGCGCACATAGTAGCTGCAACTCTGGACTGTCTAGGCGAAAGTAATGTTCAGCTGGTTACCCACCCACCATATTCCCCTGGCTTTATCCCCCTGTGACTGTTTTTTGCTTCCTTCCGTCAAGAGGCAGTTGAAAGGAAAGCAGTTTCGGAGCGCAGAAGATGCCCGAGCATTGTTCGAGGGTGTCATTTTGGACCTACCCCAGTCAACGTGGTCGGGTGTCATGGACAGCTGGTTTGAGGGAATGGCAAATTGTGTACAGGCTGATGGGAGGTTCTTCCAAAACCTTGGTTGTAAGTGTTCTTGAAAAGCCAGGTTGCAAAACATAATGAGTGGCCCTCGTATAAACGTAACACCAACTTAAATGTCTGCAATCTCAACAAAAAGCCGATTGTGACTCCCGCAACTGTCACAATTGCAGTTGACAGCGCTTCGGAGACCCTTACAAAACCAAAGCTTGAGTTTGTGGTGACTTAACTGTGCTTTTGGTCAGTGAGCGAGACACATTGCTACAGTGTCTAGCGGGGTGTTGTGGGCTGCACGAGAAGACTGGCCACTGCGATCTTTCTCGCTCATTGTCAAAACGCAAACTGAGCTGTGAAATCACGCTCCGTCTGGCTTTTATAGGGGTTTCAGGGAAATTGAATACTCTGTAACTGTGACAGAGTTGGCTGTGCAAACCCTTCAAGACGTCCCCGGGAGCACGATTTTAATACAACGTTGTTTGTTTTTGAATAACTATCTTGTTTACCAACAAATCAACATAATTTTTGCTGGGCAAATAGCCGCACACCTTATGGACAAACTCATGAAATTTCGTGGATGTGCATTTGACAGAGTTGTGTAACTTTGAATGAAGGTGTGGGTATTTTTTTACCCACGGCGTACGGCGTATGCGCCATCGCACAGTCCCATAAAATCCCATATGATGTCATATTTGTGTAGGTCTAATGCATAGACCGGCCTACCTACTATCTGGCCACCGCACCTCTCAATCATGCCTGAGGGAAGTACTCTGTCAAAGAGGAACGACTTTGTTACAAAAGTTCCAACCCGAAATTGATAGCTCCTCTGTAGTACCTTCACATACCACAACGCGTCAAAAAGTTAATGACGTAGACCAGCTGGACATGCAAAACGACGTCATTTTGTTTTAGGTAATACATTTGATTTTGCGTGCGCAAAGGGGTACCGTGATCTCTTTCACGTAAACATGCTTGACCGTGACGTCATGCTTGAGCGTGACGTCACTCTTGAGTGTGGCGTCACTCTTGAGTGTGACGTCAAGATGGCTGATTGCTTCAAGAGTAACAGCCTGATGCCCATTGAAGTCTTCAGTTCAATGCTGATGCCTCACTCAAATTTTACCTGGAATTCCCCCCCCCCCCCCAACGCCTCGCTTTCGATGGCGTCGAGCCACTCAGAATCAAATTTTAAGCCAATCAGAGAGCGCTCTTTTTCCAAGATATCCTCCGCTTCAAACATAAAATCGGAAAAAAAATTAAAAGTAGTATTGCAAATCATAGAAATTCCGGGCAGTTGATAGGCTAATGACTCACCTGTAAATAGTGAAATCGTGCTCAGTACCTCTACATAATATGCTAAAAGGGCCAAGTTACCTATCCAGTTCGCTACGCTACGACAGGGGATTTGGTCTAGTGGTTAAGGCATCCGACTTCGGATCCTGAGCTGCCGGGTTCGAGTCCCCGGTGGGCAGGAATATGGTGGGATTTTTCCTTCCCATATCGAGTCAAATCCATGTGCAGACTCGTTTGCGGTGCCTGTCTTGCCTTCGTGTACACACGCACGCACAAACATCAAGTGTGCACGCTAAAAATCCCACGTTCATCTTTCGAAGAAGAGTAGGCTGTGGCCGGTGTCGTGGTAAACAGAAATACTGTCGCACGCACCAGAGTGAATAGCAGGGTGGAGGTTTGCACATAAAGTAGCGCTTAACGGCAGCAGGCTTTCACTGCTTCGTCCTCCAGCCCTGCGGCGCCGTGAGCATTTCAGCAGACATGGATATATGCGCCGAGGAGAAGTCTACCATACCATACCATACCATACCATACGCTTGGACACTTGTACCAAAACGCGCAAACAGCGTACGGCATCCACAGACCTAAAAAAAGATAGACCCACCGCCGCACGCGTCTGACCAATGCTATGCGCGCAAAGCCACAAGCCGGTTTGGCGGAAACGTCGCTCCATATGAAATCGGTGAATGGCCGCCCCCGCTTAAAATGTTTCCCATGACTTGTTTGCTATAGGTATGTACGTGAAATGTTTGTTGCATTGTCTGGGCAGTTTGTCGTGTTCATCTGCGATAAGTTTGCTCCATTTCTACACGCTCTCTGATCATTTGCTGGCTCCAGAGTCCTAACTGTATTGCTATGTTCACACAGCTACCGTGACTCCCGGTCAAGCTTCAGAAATGATCTCGGTAGCAGACGACTTCCCACTTGGCGAAACTTTCTTTAGATTTGCGAGGTCTGCGTCTACCTCCCTTCAAAACAAATGCATAGTGGTATGCAATAACAGTTCCAAAATGGTTTCTAAATAGGTTCTGTGTATTTTTGTCCGTTGACATTTTGGTGCAGTGTCATTGAGGGCTAGGAAAATCTGCTATTTGGTCAATCAGCGCAGAGACTGTGGATCTTACGCGTTGTCTCTGATCAGTGGGAGAGGTTTTCTGCTGGCTGGGACACACACACACACACACACACACACACACACACACACACACTCGTGTGCTGTATTGTCTCAGCGTCATCGGCGCGAACCTCGCGTTGTTTCTATTCTTTCTGCACTCAGTTATGTCGCTTGCTAGAGCGAGGACGACCTTGTCGTCGAGGCTTACAGCAAAGCCCCTACCAGACGCTCGTATCTGAAACTTTTTTTTTTAATGACCGACAAACATCTGTGCTGTGTTCTTGCATGTGGATATGTATAGTGACAGTCATAAAATGATTTCCAATCAGTTACATACCGTTTGCACGTAATCTTCGGTTGAGCTATATAGGAACCACGGGGGCCGTGGGGGCTCAGGCCCCCGTTCGATTTTTGGAAGGGGGGCCCGAATATCTTTGCTTTTGATAAAGCCACCAGTGGTGGGACTCCCCCCCCCCCCCTGCTCTGCTGTCGCAGTGACACAATCCTTGGCAGTCAACACACACACACACACACACACACACACACACACCGCTTCTTCACCCCGGCCGTATGGCTCACCCGACTTAGTGGGCCCCTCTTCCTCTCAGCATCTTCCTACGCGCCTCTCTGAAACGATTTTGCGGCTTCGCAGCAAGGAAACAACAGACGAAAGTCAAGCGCTCATGGGTATAAACTCACCGGATTGGCTGGTTTACCGGAATGTCAATGGCGCTGCAATGTTTTGAAAGCGACTTCACCACACTTGACCGGTTGAGTTCAGTTACACACGCGCCGTAGTCTTGACTGGATACTCTTCGTAAAACAATACGAGCACTCAAATACGTGTCGGTTACGCTACACAGGATTCGCAGGAAATTTCGATTTATTTTCAAACGAATCATTTTTGCAGATCTGAAACTTGCTTGAAACTGAATTCAAATAAAAACAGAAAGGAGGCTTGAGTTAGTAGGACACACCAACGAACAAAAACTCTTTAGAAGTGTGGTCTCAGAAAGATGACAGAGCAAATTTCATTAAGAAATTTACCATCAAGGTGCTGATGCCGCGGTTTGAAATCAACCTCAACCCAGGCCGCGGCGCGTCTTTTAATACAACCGGTTCCGCGGCGCGTCTTTTAATACAACCGGTTCCGCGGCGTACAATTCTTTGAGTAAACGGATGTCGCTTTGTTTACAAAGATATCGACGACCTTGCCCTCGGCCGTGGTACACCCAGGGCTACCTCATCTCTACCAATCGCCGGAGGAGAACTAAAATGAAATGGAAACAACGGCTGATGTTACCGGCTTTGCCAGGGGCTGATGACGTGATATGTGTAGTAAGTGCTTTCTGGTCTCCCTGTTTGGCGGTAGGGGTGAAAAAAAGGACGCAAAACTGCGATCTTCCGAGATTTTTCCCAACCAGATTCTTTTCGGGCCCTCCTCTGAGTATAGTCAGGGGTGATGATGTTATCTGTTAGGACAATAAACAGATTTTTGTGAGATTCTTTTCCCCGCCCTAAGGTTTCCGGGGTCCCCGTGAGTACAGCCACCAGATCGTAATATGAGAACTACCAAATTTGTTTTCTGATCTACAGCGCTTGACGTGAGCACTGACCTGAATTGTTGAGGCGTTCAATTTCCGGATATTTTGCACCTCCTGATTCAACAGATTGTTTGTTCTCTGCAGCTCCCCACATTCCTTGGAGAGCTTCATCACATTTGCTTTTAGAAAGTCCACCCTGGCCTTCGCCACCTTCGCCTCTCTTTCCAGCTGGTCGGTCTCCTTGTGAAGCAGAGGGTGAAAAACAAACAAACAAACAAACACAAATAAACAAACACGCTGACGACAACTAGACACAGTGGATAGTGGAGACTGGAAACGGCCTATATCATCCGTCTTGATGAGCTTGATGTATATGTTAATTTCTAGTTTCATGTACCCCTAACAGGGTTTTGAAATAAACTTTGACTTGACTCTTGGGATCATCGTCGCGGGCGCAGTGACAAACATCAGAAAAACAAACAAACAAAAAACTCAAACCTACTTTTTGTTTGGAAACTGCATTGTACAAGACGTTGCAAACTATGCATAAGAAGTAAGCTGAAGGCAGAAACATCTCAAAGGAAAAAGAAAGTTTATCCAGCAAAATTTGGAGAGGTGTTGTGGAAAAAAAGGAGATTTGAATTAAAACAAGCAAACAAACAAACAAACAAACAAAAAACCAACGACAACAACAACAAAAAAGCCCCGACATATCTGTAAATTCGAACTTCACATTTGATCAAAGCTGTAAAAGTAAACACTGTAAACACCCACTAGGAAAAAAAAAAACTGAAGCTTTCGGAACGGAGCCTAAAAAAAAAAAAAAAAAAAAATCAAGGAAAAGAATTTGTAGCGAGGCCGCGGGAATGAGTTCCTGTGGTTTCCAGTCTTCCTTATCCACTCTATCTGCAAAATCAAACTCTGAAAGCGATGTGAAAAAATCGTCTGAACTCCATTTTACCATGGAAAGGACGTTGTGCCCTCTAAGACCCACCCACCCTCTCTTTTATCCACTGTTTAGTCTGGCAGGTTTTAGATATTTTTTGGACCGGTATAGAGACATGAATCCTACCATTAATGCGGCAGCGTGGGGCATCGATTTCTTTCAGCTGTCTGGAACCCCTACTTGCAAAAGGACATCCTCGAGGAAGCACAGCGCCGAGCAGTAAGTTATGCCACAAATAACTACACCGACAGAACCCCGAGCACTGTAACATCACTCATGCAGCGACTGAGCTGGGGGAGCCTTGAACAACGCAGATCCAACGTCAGAGTGCTGGCACTGTACAAGATCAACACCAGCCTTGTAGACATCAACGCCTCCCACTTTTATCAACAAGCTGACCAGCGCACGCGAGAAGTTCTTATTTTCTTATGACGCTCCCTCCGTCTGGAACGCTTTACCTGTCACCATTAGGGATCTTCGCACGCTGACTCAATTCAAAGCCCATTTAAAGACCTACCTCTTTAGGCAAGCTTTCGATCTGTAGTCCGACCACCACTTTTTTTTATCAGCACTCGGAGTGTGTGTGTGTGTGTGTGTGAGAGAGAGAGAGAGAGAGAGTGTTTCAGCACTGTAGAAAACAGATAGGCGCTATATAAACTGTATTCATTATCATTATTATTAAGTCCAAAGACTGTATGTGCAGCAGACCACCCATCCAGCCCTGCACAACCCCTTCTTCCCTCGAACACTGAGGGCCTGGAATAAACTTCATACAAGTACCACATCGGTTGTCTCTCCAACAAACTGACTCAGAGCCATTTTTTTAGACCGGCATTTATAACATAAACTAGAACGGCTGCCGTTTTTGACTCAGGGCCGTCTATTCAGCATGGATATTGCACCAAACTACAACATTACACCTAACCCTATGGGGCGAACTGTATATACCGACTGAACAGTATAATTATGTGCATTGTCTTGAGCTACGTAAACATTGCGTTTTTACTTCCAGTCTGGAAAGTAGCTTACCATGATGTAGTTGAAGTGCCGCAATACGTCCACTCAGGGAATGAAAAGTCGATGTCGGTCAGCGACAAAACACTTGATCTGTCTTTACGAGGCGAAAGTCGGAATGACGTTGTTTCTTAACGACGTCATTTTATGATTCATGTACCAGTGCTGTTCTTTTTTTCCCACCCAATCCTGATAATGGATGAATGAGGGAATGACGTCGAAAGACCATTTTTGTGACGACATTCTAGACTGGACGTGAGGACCCCCCCCCCCCCCCCTCTCTTCTCTCTCTCTCTCTCTCTGGCACTTTATTGTGGAATTTCCTTCCTATAAGCTTAATTCGTGTTAGGCCTGCTCTTAACTGGGCACAGCGCGCGAAACACACATGCGCCACATCACAGTCGTTGTGCTCGGTGTGTCTACTAATTACAAAATTGAAGAAGGGCCGTTGTGGTGTATTTTACGTAATCGGGGGCACCGAATTGGGAAAATCATTTGTACCACGTCCGTACCTGCATTTCTTTGATTTGAAAACTGACATCGGCAATCCAAATGCTTCACGCGGCTTCTCTAGCTGAGGTGCTTTACTTCGCTTTGTCCATAGACTTTGAGAGGTCTGTTTCGAGTCTTAGTAGAGACCTGGAACTAGGCTTACGCTTACGTGCCACATACACGACCGATCGTGGATAAAACGCAGCAAAAGATCAACAATTTCACATGAAGCGACTGGCAAACTGGTAAAGCTCCCTCCCCATTCCCGTACGACGTCGAACCGCGTCATGTCGTGACGTCATTTATTCTTTAGTGGCTTTTTGCGTCATGTCGTGACGTAAATCCTTTAGCCAGAACACACTGCTGGAACATTGCTAGGGGTAGTACGTACGATCACACGATCACGATACGATACCATCCGACGCCCATAGCGTCCGCAATGGCAAGCCATCCGGCCTCTGTAGTACTTATCCGTGACACCCTAAAGACATTTGTGTCCTTCGAAAAGGTCTGTAGACACTGAAGTCTGTTCAGGCGACAATGCAAGTGAGGACGCACCGTCCGCCATGTTTGCGCGCCGAGTGACGTAGTACAGCCAATCAGAATCTGTTGTGGAAACCACAGTCACAGTTGTGGTTGAAATTCAGGTTGCTGTGGCGAAAACCCCCTAAATCACAACTGTGTCACACGTGTGGACAACACTGTTGTGCTCCGCCTATCAAAGAGAACCAATCGTGTTTGTTTTTGGACTGGCCAAAATTTCCACGTTCAAAGGCAAGCTTTTGTGATAAAAACACTCGTCACTGCCGTTCTAAGCAAAGACGATGGCGCAAGTCTAACTCTGCGGGTACCTGAGACAAAGAATTGCTGACAGCTTTGGTGCGTTTGAGTTAAGAAAAGTAAAAAGGGCATTGTCTCCGTACATCTATGATTTTCTGCAATGACGGAAAGCTAGGCTTACGTAAATCAACACTGTGAAGCAGTTTCCCGGCTGTATTTCGTTTCTGTTTGTTTTATTTCACACGAGAGACGCTTATAAACACGGCCATGGGTGGTTTGATCGATATTGGTAAATAAAAGACAAATTGTTTTGAGTGATTGAAATTACCTGTTTGTCAATTGCAGTTTGTTGCTTGTCTTCGGTTCGCATGGGTGGAGGGGGGGGGGGGGGAAGGGCGGGTCATATACGTTAAGGGCTGTAACTATTGGTGCAACCCTACGGGTTTATGGCAACAATGATTTAATGTGTTCAGCACACCCTAAGGTTGATTTTTAAACCGGTCTAACCAGCTTTACCTTGTCGACTAAATGGGAAAAAATTGTCCTGATTCTATTAAGACCTGAAACAACGCAATTAACCATGATGCGCAAGTTTTAATGCACTATATCCGATCTTTTCCTATTTTTTCCTGGTGCATAATGTTATTTTCTCCGAAAACATTTCAATCTGTAGTTGTTCTAGTGGCAAAAAATCGCTTTGGGTTACCATTACAAACATGTCTTGTAATTCAACATTTTTTTTTTTTGTGGGGGGGGGGGGGGGGGGGTGGGGGAGGAGCTTAAAGCGGTTACTGTGACGCTAAGACACATTGCAGCATCAAGTAACCAGGTTTGTAATAGCTCACATACACCGCCTGGATTCTCTGAAACAAAGAAATGCCGACAGATATATTATTTGATTTCAGAAAACAGAAAAGGGCAGTTCTGTCTGAATTTATCACGATTTGAAACAACGATATTGCCTTTATTGGCTGTTTTTGATGCGCCCTACCTGACGTTTTCCACGTGTTCGGGTACATATCAACACTTTCTCTGAAAACATGTTCATTGATAGTAGTTTGACTGGCAAAACATAGCTTGGGTTTATCCACAAAAGAGATTTCTTGTAATTTGACAATTTGGGGGGTAGGAGGTTAAATCTGATATTGTGACACCAAGACACATTGCAACATCACAGAGTCAAGTTTGGTATAACCATCATACACCACTTACGATATAGCAGACAAGGAGATGCTGACAGATATGATGCGTTTGATTTAAGAAAAGAGAACAGGGTATTCTATTCATGACCTTCCCCACTGGTGGAACATTAGGCTTAAGCCCCGGTTACACCGGAACCGAATACTCCCGAATAAATTCGGGCCGATTCTGTCCGAATATGGGTTGAATCGGATGGATTCTGTAGATTCGGGACCTGATTCGGGGAGCTCCCCGAATCGAGCCGAACAGGCCCCGAATCAGAGCAGAATCGCCAAGAATCGACGCGAATTATTTTTTGGAATCCCGAATACAGCCGAATGCCAACCTGAATAGTGACCAGAATCGAGCCACATTCGACCAGAATAGCGCCGAATGTGGCCCGAATGCCCCGATTACGGCCGAATAGAGCCGAATGGTGACCCGAATGTCGACCCGAATCGGGATGAATATGGTCGAATGCGCCGAATACGACACCGAATCACCCGAATATGCCCCAGAATCGTCCGAATCGGGCCCAAGAATCGTCCGAATGGGGCCCGAATCGGATCCGAATATGCTCGAATCTTTTTTTTTTTTTTTTTTTTTTTTTTGAGGGGGGGGGGGGGGGGGTATATATTGTCGGGCTGCAACAGACGAAATGAGACAAATGCATCCCTGCACGCGTATTTATAGCCGAATCGGCTATATTCGTGAGCTGTATTCGGGTGACGATTCGGATGGATTCGGGGAGGCATTCGGGGCAGATTCGGCTCTATTCGTGCTATTCGGGTCTGATGATTCGGACCGTACTCTCCGAATGCGCCCGAATCTGCCAAGAATATCCCGAATGCATCCGATTTCCAGCCGATTACCTCCCGAGTGTGGCCCGAATGAAATTTGTCGGGGCCACATTCGGGAGTATTCAGGAGGGTATTCGGCTGGTTTTGAACATTTCAAAACGAGCCGCATCCCTCCACGAATGTTCCAGAATCCCTCCCGAATTTTAGCTCATTCGGGGAGGGAGAACAGAATACTCCAGAATGCACCCGAATAGGTGCATTGTGACAAACCGCATTTATGGGGTTTTCATTGATTATGTGTTGCCGTTTTCAAAAATGTATTTTCATGTGTAGTGTTAACTAGTGTTTTAGACAGGTAGTACTGTACTGGAGTTTATCCCAGTCTACCTAACGTTTTCACGTGCGGGAAAATGCCTATGCACGGCTATAGCGGTTGCTTGAGTTTTACTCTGTACTAGAGACTGTTGTAACACAAGTAGACCTGAGTTGTTGTCAGTTTACGAGGTGAGCAATTGCGACAAAGATTGTGCGCAGTCCTACTATTGACCGGTGGAGGGAACAGGTCTTTTTTTTCTCCACCCGGCTTCTTTGTGTTCCGTATGCCATAGCGCTACAGGAACGACGCCGGAGACCCGGTGAGCTGACCGCATAGTATTATGTCCGCCCGATCAGCGTACACGACACCATGTTTGTCTACTATTGTCTGCCCCGTCGTTGTGGAGCTTGAAGCCAGCGACGTGTGTTTGTCTCCCTTGAGATCACGTGCAGCCATCCAGTCGAGCGCCGTGTCAAGGTGGAGCTATCCCTGAGTCTGATGGGGTACACCATCCTCAGCGTATTCTTTGTGACGGTGTCTGCGGTCCAGCACTGTTCAAGTCACTTCCAGAAGAAGTGCTTCCATTCACTCATTCCAGGAGAAGGTGAAAAGATTTGAATCGCCCGGAATTCCCAGAGGAATCGTCTGGCTCAAGTGTATATATTTTCTATCCAAGATCAACAAGTCTTCCCCCAGTCTGCAGCATCGTTTCGACCAAGCTTGTTGAGTCATCTTGTTTATTTCACTTTATTCATTTCACATCTAATTGTGTATAGTCAGTGGTTTTGTCCGCGTTGTAGTACATTTTATATCCAGGCACATATCCTTTGAATAACCGATGTGCTGGTGAAATTGGAGGCTTCTGTTTTTCAGCTGTGAATGTAATTAAGCCTTAAAATTACTTATTAATTCGTGTGATTGTCTGATTGTTTTCGTGTATAAAAGGTCTCAGTCAAAAGAATAACTATTTGCTTGTGTGTATGAAAGGGAGTGGATGACGTTTGCATGCGTGCCTTTCTGAATGTCTGTGATGTGAAAGCGGAGTGAAAGTGTGAGACCGCCTTACGTTACATGCATTCGGGTGGATTCGCAGCTGATTCGGGTCCGGTGTAACTGGGGCTTTAGGTACATCAACACTGTGGAGCAGTATCCGGCTGTATTTTGTTTTTGTTTTATTACAGACAAGAGGCGTCTGTAAACACAGTTACTGTATACATTGTCTTATTTACATTGTGAAATAATTATGACACTTTCTGGGTGACTGAAATCACTGCTTGTCAGTACATTATAGCCCGTGTGGTCAGGGTACCCTCGCGTAAGGGACTGTAACTGTTGGTGCAACCCAGCCGATATATGGGAACAATGAGCTAATGTGTTCAGCACACCCCAAAGTTCATTTTTAAACTGGTCTAATAGTGTCGCCGCGGGAGTGCACGGTAGCCGACCTCTCCTTGGCAACTGTACGCCGAGGCGCCAGCTCTCAGACTCAGTTTATCTCACTCAACAGCTGCAATATATCAGGGGAAGCTACTATACCAGTGTACTAAGTGGTCGTAGTTTTCGAGCCTTTTAGAAAAAGACGCTACGACCGGACATGATATGGGAAGCGTGGTTTTGGCATTCTCAGAGTTGCCGTCGGTCTTAAATAAGGCCCGATGCACACGAGCGTCAGCACCATGAAGCATGCAGCAAAGGCTGTCTCGCATCATACGCCTCGCGTAAGCGCGCGGTGTGCGCCGTTTGCGTGCACACTTGGCTTTGGCGTCATTCGCCTGCACGGCTTGTTGCGCTGACCCACACTGCAAGCGCTGACCCACACTGCTTTCTGATTGGCTGAAACCAAGTCTGCAGCGCGGCGCCGGCAGCAGAAATAGGACGTTCTATACGCGGCGCCATAGGATTCCGCCGCCTGGCACCATTGCTGCCGTTGCCTGACGCCAGGCACCGATGTCACGCACACGTGGCAGCGCCATGAAACTGCCGCCGGGAGTGAGATCCGCCGCGCGGCATCATGACGCTGACGCTCGTGTGCATCGGGCCGCCTTAGGGGCACGCGTGGCTCGCCACGAGGACTATCGAGAACCACGCCGGAAGGGAAACTTTAACGTTGGCATTTCCTCAGAAACAACAAACAGCAGAAGTATCAAACAAGGTATGACGATAGACAGCAATGGGGCCCATGCTGACATGCCATTTTCAATGACTTTGACTCATGGTTAAGCTCATTAAAGCTGTTCATTTTGAATTTTTACATAACCATTTCTTTCTGTGCAGAAACTATAAACACAGAGGCATCAAATTTGGTATTATGATAGACATTGGTAATGTGTGTGTGTGTGTGTGTGTGTGTGTGTGTGTGTGTGTGTGTGTGTAGTGAGTACAGACAGGAATATATACGTGTATGTACACAAAAAAAGCAATTGCACCTCCTACAGTTAATACAAAACGCCGAGGAAGGTTATGATGAACATTGAATATAATTTTAATTGATCAAAAATTAAATTCCATACAATAAATTGTTGAAAAAACAAAAACAAATACAAAAGGCGAACAGGTTTGCCTGAGATTGAGCAAAAATACCCCAAAACAAAAAAAAAAAAAAACACAAAAAAACCCAAAACATGCATATCTTTGGAACGATATAAATTAAATCAAGCAATAGAAAGTTCAAATAACCCATCGCAAATTGCGGTGTATGCATGTCTCAGTCTGTAAGTTCATGTAAATTGTATCCCCTTTTTGCTTGTTCTTCCGACTTCTCATTTTCTGGACTCTCTAGTACCCACACGTTTCTTGACGCGCGCAGCAGTCAGTCGTGTAGTGTGTTTCGCGCTAAATATTACACAAATTAAATAAATGGACAAACAAAATAATCCCTTCCCTCGAAAAAAAAAAGAAATAAAATATAAAAAATAACTAATAAAATATCACTATTTAGAAAATTAAAAGTACAAAAAAATCTAAGCTACTCTGGGGAAAAAACTGGAGAATTTCCAATATCTGTGCGTACTGTGGTATAAACCACACACACACACACTGAAGTAGTAACCTTGTGATGTCGCCTCTGGCTTCACCCTTAACAAAGCTTTATATGTGATTTGTGATCCGTGATCCCTGTCAGGCACTAGCGTGCGGGGTATTTCCCGTGGCTACTTGGGAACAGCGCCTCTGGGTCATCTTCTAGGGCAGCTTTCTCGCTGGACGGGACTCCAGCACCGTCAATCATGACGGGCAGCAGCGACACGTCCAGCTGTTTGTAGTCGTCAATTGTCGCGTCCGGCCCGACCACATGAAGCTCCCTCAGAATATCTTCGTACTGGATGGCAACGAGTTCAATAGTCTGAGGACATCAGAATGTCACGTCAACGTCATCTACACTCTGACGTAAATATGTACACGTAACCAGAGGCGCCGGAACCGGGGGGGGGGGGGGGGGGGGGGGGAGGGGACGCAGCTAACCCCAGTCACGTGGCTAAGAGGTCGAGGTCGTACCTTTAGCCACAGTTCCAAACTAGGTGTTTCTGGGCAAGTGAAAACTGTGATGGCAAGTGCATAGCAACTGGTACCGTTATATGCTCATACCCCATAATATTGGGGGCAAATTACTTTTCGCGGATGGCGAGTGGCCCTGAAAATGGCCAGAGGCTAAAATTCGTTTTCGCTGATTTGACCTTGGTTTCGAGTCTATCAGCGGAGGCCCCGCCCCTTTCCTGTCTGGCCGACCGAGACAAAATAAAAATGGTGGTAGTTTTGCAACGCTACCAAACTGCAGTTTGTTTTTTGGTGAAAATTGAGGAATATTTGCATCGGTGACGTTTACAAGAAATGTCTGCATTTTCTACAATGATATGGTATGTGACTGTAAGATTGCTGTCTTTGTTTAGTGTAATCATGAGTAGATAATAAACTTCTTTTCTGTGAAGCGGAGCCGGGGTACGTCGCGAACTGTTCCGTGTCGGCAAACTTCTGTTACGCCAGGCCAGGCCTAATTATCTCCGGTTAAAAAGTAGGAAACGTACTGATACACCACATCAGAAGTAGAACTAGCACACGAGAACAAAGTATTCTCCTCGCTTTTGATGGTGGCGCAATCGACGGCTGTACCGCCTGACTTCCAACGCTCTTTCCCGGCTTGTAATGTGTAACTAGATCTAGTCAGTGACGCAACTGAAACTTGACTTCAAGTACATGTACTTTGCAAACTGCTTTTCAGCGTAAACTGACGCAGAAACATGTAGAATCAGTCGGGAACCATTTCACAATAAGCGCAGAAAGAGAGGGGGTCCGAAAGGTGGTGATTTGGTATCTACTGATTGAAAACAGATTTAGAGTCGATTAGTCAAGATTCAGCACTACTACTACTTGATACTTGATACTGCTGGTCGGACTCAGGGATGGTTGTTGGTTGTTTTGGTAAGAAATCAACTATAGATCTGGACCACGGAAGCACGGAAGGGGTTTTCTCTTTTGTTTGTTGTTGTTTTTAAATTGTGGGAAGTTTTTTTTTAATGATGTGCTTATGTACAAGAACTGGTACATGTTTGTATGAATTTTGTAAGACATTATGATTAATGAGTTACTAAGGCAATGTTATTGTTATGTTTACCAATCAGCTAAAAAATCATTTCTTTTACCAGCTTTAGGCTCTCAGTCAGTGAGTCACCCACAGTAAGTGGCACCCAAACTGACCATGACATCACAACTGGGGAGAACTGTTGACCAAGGATGAAGATAATGGGATAAGTGGATTCACTGACACTGATGTCTCATGGAAGGTATGGTGTGTGGTACTGGTGTGCAGTGCTTTTTTCTGTTAGAGTAACTGTTAGCTTTGTGTACATTTACACACATTTATTTACTTTTGCTTGAGCACTTGTAAGTCATTCAGTTAGTGGTCTTTGTGTGGCAGAGTGATTAAAATCTGTATGAATGTGTGCGTGAATGAGTGAAGGCAGAGGTAGAGATATAGTGTGTTTAATATTACAGCAGTCAGTAGCAGTAACCTGACAAGGTAGGCATAATTATTGTTAGCATAATATGATTACTAGTAATATGTTTTTTATGAAATTCAATGTTAACACTGACAGTCTAACACATGCTTTTGACATTCTATAAAGACTACTCACATTTACAACATCTTCCATTCTGGTTAAAAACATTGAATTTCATAAAAACATATTACTAGTAATCATATTATGCTAGCAATAATTATGCCTACCTTGTCAGGTTACTGCTACTGACTGCTGTAATATTAAACACACTATATCTCTACCTCTGCCTTCACTCATTCACGCACACATTCATACAGATTTTAATCACTCTGCCACATTTGAACTTGGTTGTTTCTCTGCAGAATGGGAACTTGCTGTCCATTAGTTATCTAGAACAACTGCCATGCATCAGACAGACAAGCTAAAAATGTGTAGGTGAATGTGTAGTGTAACTTTCATGAGACTCATCCACTAGAATTTTTTCCCTCTCCTGAATTGAAGTGGTATTGATCTGCATTTGATGTATGCAAAGATGTAAGCAGTGTTTATTGTGATGTCATTCTGTTACAGGATGAGGACCATGCCCCAACAAACAAGTAGAAGTAAGTGCTTCATTTCATATACCTAATTATTATCAGGAAAATGACTTATGTAGGCTGTTTTATATGTTAACTCACAAAGCCTCCTTTTGTCCATGAGTTTCAGTTACCTATGAAATAGTGTAAATTTCTGTGAATATATACTTACAAAAGTCTCCTAACACACATTTGGACATACAGCAAATGTAATCTCAACCACAACTGTAGTCTAATGAAAACAAAGCTCACCAATCTGCATCTTCTAGTTCTACAAGAAACAGCAACACACCTTTGTTCTGATTTTGTGAAGTTATTCTTGAGGAATTATAGTATTAGGATTGTGGAACCACTGAACAATTGTTCTGTTCATGTTTGGTTTTAATGGTAATTTAGAATCCCAAGTAATGTGTTGACCAAAACTTTCTGTCTTTTACCAACTTTAGGTTATCAGTCACCTCCTGAATGTGAAACAATAGCTGCAGACAATGACATCGACAGTGTAAGAAAGAGCTGCTGCTGAGCAAGATGATGGGAAAGTGTGGTGACAGTGACACTGATGTCTCAAGGAAGGTTTGGTCTCATTTGAGTCTGGTGTGTTCTGGTGCTCTTTGTTATTTTCTGTTAGTGTTGGCTTTGTTTACATGTGAATGCTTTCTCCTAAACCTGATCTAACATCTGATCTGTCAGGGTGCTTGTATGTTTTCTCAGTAGAGTCATTTAAAAACTGCCACACATCAGACAAACAAGAAGAAATGCAGAGGTAAACATTGACTGATAAATAACACTTTGAACAGTATTATTAAGTACTGCCTGTTTGACATTAGTGTGGCCTCTTGTGTACCATATTACATGTGTATGATACATGTGCACAGTTGTATGTATAAACAACCCCCCACCCCATGTTGCTAGTTTTTAGCGAGGAGCACTGACACCCCCCACCCCCACCCCACCACCAACCACCCCCACCAACCACTCCCCACTCCCAACCATGCTGTGATCAATTTATATTTTCTGTGCTCAGGTTCATGTGGAACTGTATGACTGCCTGCTGCTATCACATCTAGAACAGCATGTGAACACCCTTTGGACCATTCACCTATCGAAGCACCCAGGGGAAGACAAGAAACAACCAGTCTCAGGAAAGGCATTGAAGAGGCTGCAAAGAGACTTTGAAATTTTGAGGCAAAGAGATAAGCCTTAGGCAGTCCTAAATGCATGTACGGTATTTGTAGGCCAACATGGGAGAGTTTCACACCTACATGCACACCAGCATGAAAGTATTTAACCTAAAACATGTGGAAGCATGTAAGGAAAAAAAATTGGTGAACTGTGCTGCTTTGGTTTAACTTATATCAATGTCCAGACAAATTAGGGATCCTAGCCTTCCTTTTGGAAATGTGAATGTTGTAGTGCAGTGTGTTGCAGTGCAGGTGGACTGTATGTTATCCCACACTGTCATCTTTCATATATCTCACAACTTTTACCTCTTTCATCAGGCACATTGCCTACAGCGAACTTTATAGAAATAGATGTGTGATCTTTTGATACATGAAGTGTGCAATGCTGATTATTTGGGTTACTGTCCAGAACAGCCCTGACTGAAATGTGCAGCATGTATGCAAATATTAATTCAAGGAAGTCATTACCGGAGAGAATGGATAACTTTGACTACTAGTACTTAGTTTGCATGTGGGATTGTTCCTTTGTTTGGGTACCTACAGCAAAATGTCACAGTGTATCTGAATGAACCGCCAAAGTACACTTTAAGCACACCAGTGTTGCACAGCTAGTGGTTTGGAGAGCGGTGTTCACTGGCATTTTGGGGATGAAAATGTTCAGATAGTATTGACAGTATTTGTTTCAAGTGTTTGACCAGCAGAATGAGGAAAACAAATGTCTGTTCGGATGAAGAGGACCAGTTGCTCCTGTCAGCCTAATAAGAGTTGTATGATGTGCTGGGGACATGGTTCTTGTGTCTTTGTTGAATACACAGTAGGAGAATATACCAGAAGGATGAATATGGAAGATAATTTTGATTCCATATTTTCAAATACACAGCCTGTAGGAGACAGTATAACAAAATGACAAATACAAATAGCATTACTAAGCAATGCATGTCCTATTTGTCTGTTGCCACCTCTATGTATGATTCTTATTGTATTGTGATCTGGCAGTTATATTTGTTGTACAGGCAGTAGGAATTGCAGTTCTATTTGCTGCTGTTTCTGTTTGAATTTTTTTTTTTTTTTTTTTTACCTTCCAGGGCTGTTGTCATAATTGAATGAATTGTGGAAGTATACCCATTGTAGGAAAATGTGCATGCATGAATTGTGACATCAATCTTTCTCAATAAAGATGGGGAAAATGACTACATGTACTATGCATTGTTTGTTGTGCAAGCAAAGTGTTGTAGTGTTTTATATACTTTTTAATTTCTGGCTCAGCATCTCTGTGTGTGTGTGTGTGAGAGAGAGAGAGTGCTTTTATTAGTTCATAGTTTAGAAAATGCACCCATCAGACACACACCAAAGCATTGGGCACATGGCTGAAGTATGAACAACTAGCCAAAAACTGAAGTGTCACTGGAAGCCACAGTTAGGGACAATCTTTGTGATTTTAATGATCACAGATCATTTTGAGCTGTTTTTGTGGTGTCAGTCATCGCAACACCTAGACACCTGCACAGTAATAGCATTGAGCCAACAGAAGTGTACTCAGTGACAAGGTGAACACACTGGGCGGAGAGTGTTTTACCAACAGTCGTACATTTTCAATGTTTAGTGTGAGAACGTTCTGTGCATTGTGTGTTCTCTGAATAGAACTGCAGTGTCTGATACACATGAAACTTGACACAACAAATAAACAAAACACACCCAGGCTCACCCAAACAGCAACAATAAATACAAGATTCTCGAAATTCAACTCAGAAAAATTTCGTCTTTAACACAGTCGATAAATTTAGGTTTGCTTCTTTGCAAGCAACAGTCAACCTAACGGATATTACTTGCTGCTCCGACGGACCAAAGACTATAGATCCGCTACGACTCCAAGTTTCGCGTCTGCCCTACACATGGAGAGAAAACTCTGATCACACCTTGCATCCACGTAAACACAGCATACATTTTTTTTATTATTTTTTTTAGAAGCAATGGCATCTGTGATTGTGACTCAGCATTATCGACATTTTCATTGTATGATACCTTACTACTACGAATCTCACTGCCTGACTACAAGTGGAATCGGTGATCACTCAGTTTTTCTTTCAAGTTGTATGTGTCGGTTCAAACAACGATTTGACCTCTAGATTTCAGCATGGCTACAGAAGGTGTACCGCGCGTAAGATCTCGGCTGGCGACGCTACATCTGGCAGTTTATACCGTAGCAGACTTAGCGTATTACGTCTGTCTACGTAGATCATGTCGTCTGCTTCACTTTTGTTTACCGCTGGTACACCACGTGATGTGTCACGTTACCAATACGCAATCAAACATGGCGACGAAAAATCGTCGGCTAGCCTCTCGAATGGAACAAAAGCCCTTGCTACGATTTATTCACAGTCAGTTTTGCTGCCAGAGTATGCTTGTCGTAAACGCTACGTTATTCTTGACCATTCTAGGCTGTTCTTTTCTTTTACAAAGGACAACGTTTTGAGTCGCCACAAATTTCCCGTTTCCTACCGGTTCTGTAGAGGCATGGACTCCAAGCCAAGACGTATCATTGGCTTGGTTCCCGAGTTAGGACGCAGCTGCCCCCCCCCCCCCCCTGTACCCAAGCAGGCGGGGGGGGGGGGGGGCAAGAGTGTCTTTTTGCCCCCCCCCCCCCCTGGAAAAGGGTGACTATGGCAAGAGGGGGGGGGGAGGGGGCAAAGCCATGGTCTTGCCCCCCCCCCCCCCCCTTTCCCCTACCTCTCCCCCTACCCCTCTTAGTGCTCTCTCCCTCATCCCACCCAACAGAGAACTTCTGTTTTTGCGGACCGAAGGCTGTCTATTTTGCGTGATTATTCTCGTGTTTTGTTGTTGTTTTTGTTGTTTTTAAAACAGATCACAAACTGTAATCGTAGTTGAGCTGAAATAAGACGCCTCGCACACTTTTCCGAGACAAAAGTTTCCCTAAAGAAAGTAAGCCCAGTAATAACAAATAATAATAATAAAATAGGTACTTAAGGGACGCCCTCCCACTCGCGGGAGGTCACGGCGCCTGACAATGAACACACACTCACCCAGAAACACACGCAACATGCCTCCACACATACATTTAACTACAAACACATAATGTGCAGCATCATACACGGGCTGCCCCGGTCTCCTACACACACACACACACACACACACACACACACACACACACACACACACACACACATTCTGATGAACCTAGCATTGTGAGGTGTTTGTAATTTTTTTTTTCACCATCCTTGTGAGGTGCTAACATATCTGAATGTATCATTGTATTTTTAAAAAAAAGTGTTTGGAATTTTTTTTAGGGAACAGCGCAGAGGTCATATGAGAGGTCAGGTCAAAGGTGAACCTTATTAGCTCTCTGGCTCCAAAGGCCAAATGCGACCGAAAAATACACACAAAGCAAATGTGTGTGTGGTGACTTATCAGCGGTTTTATGAGGTGATCGAGTTGACACCACTAGCGTGTCACTGAGGAGCACCTGGCGCTGTTTATCTGGTTTGCGTTGTGAGGTAATGGGAAAATCCACCTCACAAAAAAATCTACCTCACAACGCCGGTGGAATGTCATACCAAAAACATCACAACCTACAGTTCGTCAACACAACCTACAGTTCGTCAACACACACACACACACACACACACACACACACACATGACCAGCAAGATGATGACGTGGCAACAGTTATTGGTTGAAGGCTATGAAAAGGTGGGTTTCAGATTTGTTTTGAAATATAGTTTTGTGTCTGCATATCTGATCGATACTGGGAGATCATTCCAACAAGTCGGTAGAACAAACGCCTTTAGCACAATCTTACGTGAGTACTGACCCTCATCATTGCGGCGTTCATATTGCGGATACCTTTCACTTCCTTCTCCAACACAGCGTTTGTTCTCTGCAGCTCTTGGCATTCCCCGGAGAGCTTCATGACACTTTCTTTTAGAAAGGCAGTCCTGACTCTCGCCAGCTGCGCCTCTTTTTCCGGCGGGTTGATCTCCTTGTGACGCGGAGGGTGAAAAAACAAACAAACAAACAAAAATATACATACACGCTGACGACAACCACTGGCAGACAGTTGATAGTGGAGACAGGAAACGGCCTATATTATCCCTCTTGGGATTATCGTCGCGGGCGCAGTGACCAACATCAGAAGAAAAAAAAACAAACAAACAAAAAAACAAACACAAAAAAAACTCAAACCAACTTTTTGTTCGGAAGCTGTATTCTACAAGACGTTGCAAACTATGCATAAGAAGTAAGCTGAAGGCAGAAACGTCTCAAAGGGAAAATGAAGATTATCCAGCATAATAATAATAATAATAATGAGTATTGTATAGGCGCTTTACCCAATTTCATGAATCGGCTCAAAGCGCAGCGAACTGAACCCAACACGCACGCTCACGTGAATCACACGCATTCTCTCAAACACTGGACATAAACACATTACAATCACGTGGTGCGAAGGGTCAGCTCAGCTACTTAAATTTCGGAATTTAGAATTGCATTCATTTCTCAAATTTGGTGGGCTGAACATTTCCAAAGCAGAGGGGGAGGAAGCCGGAGTACCCGGAGAGAACCCCCGACGATCGGCCCGAACTAACGGTGCCACGTACGAGAAGGAAAAATTCTTTGCCCCGAGTGGGACTCGAACTCCTAACCAGCAAATTTTGCAGATATCTTGTGGAAAAAGGAGATTTTCAATTATAAAAGTAGTAGTTTCCAGCCTTCCTTGTCTACTGTCTGTGCAAAATCAAACTCAGAAAGCGATGCGAAGAAATCGTTTGAACTCCATTTTACCATGGAAAAGGACGTTGTGCCCTCAAAGACCCCACCCACCCTCTCTTTTTTCAACTGTTTAGTCTGGCAGGTTTTAGGTATCACCCTGATTTTGGACCGGTATAGAGGACATGAATCCTACCATTAATGCGGCAGCGTGGGGCATCGATTTCTTTCAGCTGTCTGGAACCCCTACTTGCAAAAGGACACCCTCGACCAAGCACAGCACCGAGCAGTAAGTTATGCCACAAACAACTACACCGACAGAACCCCGAGCACAGCGACTGAGCTGGGGGAGCCTTGAACAACGCAGATCCAACGTCAGAGTGCTGGCACTGCACAAGATCAACAACAGCCTTGTAGACATCAACGCCTCCGACTTTTATCAACAAGCTGACCAGCGCACGCGAGAAGTTCTTATTAATTTTTCTTATGCCGCTCCCTCCGTCTGGAACGCTTTACCTGTCACCATTAGGGATCTTCGCACGCTGACTCGATCAATTCAAAGCCCATTTAAAGACCTACCTCTTTAGGCAAGCTTTCGATCTGTAGTCCGACAACCACTTTTTCATCAGCACTCGGAGTGTGTGTGTGTGTGTGTGTGTGTGTGTGTGTGTGTGTGTGAGAGAGAGAGAGAGAGAGAGTGTTTCGTAGAAAACAGATAGGCGCTATATAAACTGTATTCATTATCATTATTATTAAGTCCAAAGACTGTATGTGGAGCACACCACCCATCCAGCCCTGTACAACTCCTTCTCCCCTCGAACACTGAGGGCCTGGAATAAACTTCATACACGTACCACATCGGTTGTCTCTCCAACAAACTGACTCAGAGCCAATTCTGAGACCGGCATTCACAAAATAAACTAGAACGGCTGCCGTTTGTGACTCAGGGCCGTCTATTCAGCATGTAGATTGCACCATTACCACGGCTAACCCTAAAACTAAACCTAACGCTAAGGTGTGAACTATACATACTGACTGAACAGTATATGTGCATTACCTACGTAAGCATTGCGTTTTTCCTCCAGTGTGGACATTAGCTTACCATGATGTATTTGAAGTGCCGCAAGACGTCCACTCTGTACCAGGGCCGATGAAAAGTCAAAACACTTGATCTGTCTTCACGAGGCGAAAGTCGGAATGACGCTGTTTCTTAACGACGTCATTTGATGATTCATGTTTCCAGGCTGGTGCTGTTCTTTTTTTCACCCAATCCCGATCATGGATGAATGAGGGAATGACGTCGTACAGACCATTTTTGCGACAACATTCTAGATTGGACGTCAGTTGAGGAACACCTCTCTCTCTCTCTCCCGGGCGCTTTTTGTGGAATTTCCTTTCACAATATTTTATTAGTAGTAGCACTCTCTGGGGCACAGAGTCTTTCAGTGGAAAGTACCTCTGTGCACGGTGGGGAAATGGCGCTCACTGCGCTACCGTGATGGGCCTAAATTGTCTCGGTGCTCTCAAACACAAGGTCGCGCACTATGTCATCCTTGACCAGCTTTGAACCCAGAGGGATCCGCAATGGCGCAAGTGATGGCAGGCTGTCTTCAGAGTGAAAGTAGGCGTGTTTCTGAATCAGAGACATACATAACGTGTCTCTTTCTGAACGGACAGATCTATTATTACATTCAGTCCTAGAGCACGGGTGTGTATGCTTTTGTAATCGTCTCTTATTCCACCACAAGGCAGGTACGTGATCGTCTGCACCGTGCAATAATACTTGCCTGTAGAGTGCAACACCTTGGCTAGACTCCACAGTGCAGTCCCTTTTCGGCGGGGCGTGAAAATGTGACTGCTTACACCCAGCGCCATTTTCAAAAATGGCGAATTTTTTTTAGAAAAGCGAAGACTTGTGTGTCATATGAATCGATTTGCAACGAAGTCTTGAATATCCGACCACTTTTGGTTTGGGCAAAATCTTTGCCAGCGGACAATTATTGTTGCGATTTGATGGCACTGTTTACGTGGTACACTGATCCAACAGGATGTGAGTAAACGGCAAGGGGGTTGCACTCTGACAGGCCAAGGTGTTGCACTCTGCAGGCAAGTATTATTGCACGGTGCAGACGATCACGTACCTGCCTTGTGGTGGAATAAGAGACGATTACAAAAGCATACACACCCGTGCTCAAAGACTGAATGTAATAATAGATCTGTCCATTCAGACAGAGACATGTTATGTATGTCTCTGATTCAGAAACACGCCTACTCTCACTCTGAAGACAGCCTGCCATCACTTGCGCCACTGAGGATCCCTCTGGGTTCAAAGCTGGTCAAGGATGACATAGTGCGCGACCTTGTGTTTGAGAGCACCGAGACAATTTAGGCCCGTCACGGTAGCGCAGTGAGCGCCATTTCCCCACTGTGCACAGAGGTACTTTCCACTGAAAGACTCTGTGCCCCAGAGAGTGCACCTTGGCCTGTCAGAGTGCAACCCCCTTGCCGTTTACTCACATCCTGTTGGATCAGTGTACCACGTAAACAGTGCCATCAAAGCGCAACAATAATTGTCCGCTGGCAAAGATTTTGCCCAAGCCAAAAGTGGTCGGATATTCAAGACTTCGTTTCAAATCGATTCATATGACACACAAGTCTTCGCTTTTCTAAAAAAAAAAAAAAAAAAAAAAAATCCCCATTTTTGAAAATGGCGCTGGCTGTAAGCAGTCACATTTTCACGCCCCGCCGAAAAGGGACTGCACTCTGGAGTCTATAGTAGTAGACTCCAGAGTGCAGTCCCTTTTCGGCGAGTCGTGAAAATGCTGAAAGACTCTGTTACGAGTGTGGCTGTGTGTTTTGTTTATGTGAGGCTAGAGACAGCAGTCTACGCACTTCTCCGATTGGTCAGAAAATCGATGGCGCACTTCCGCCATTTTGATTTTCGTCTGCATTTCCGGGGGAGTGTGGTTGTCGCTTTGGCGATCCATTGAGCGCGCGAGATTCAGTTCACGTTGTTCAACGTGCTTTCCAGTTGCCAGTTTTCTCGTTTTTAAGTTGTTTCTCTATAGAGAAACAATTTCATGGGATGGGGCAGATTTTGCTACGCGCAGCAGCAAGTTTCAGTGGTACAAAACAAGGCTGTGACGTTTCTCCAGACAATACATACTTTCGCGCACACTGTGACGTAACGAAATCTGCGTCATAGACACTTGACGTGCACACTATGCTGCTGCGTTCTTTTTGGGCGGGAGTTGTGAGACGTCTGTGTGTGTGGGTGGACGGATGTAATGATGGCTATCTCCTAAACCACCTCGCTGGAGGCCTTTTTTACTTTGAGATAAAATGGGAATTCACCTTCTCCAGAGCTACCTTTCACGATTTTTAGCCTGCCGCATTTTCAGAAGAGTTATCGCCGATTTTAAGAAATCGGTCATGTTACGAATTTTTTCGAAAAAGTTGTTCAAATTCCTTCATTTTCTAGACTTTGGAAGTTCACCCAATCACACTGCCTGTATTCGTGCTACAGCTCTGTAGCTCTGACTGGTTTTGTGTAAAAAAAAATATTTCCGAGGTAGGGGTGGTTTGCACATAAGATCAAATATCTATGAAAAGACTACTGCAAATTACTTATCATCCCGGCGTTTTTGTCTAGTGTGACAACTGCACATATGACAGGAACTACTGCACTATTATAGCTTTAGCATTACGAATAATTGAACTTTTAGATAAACATAACTTTTTCAAGTTTCTGCGAGAAGCACCGGTCAAAAGAGTTCCAAATTTGCGATTTCATAAGTACAATACAAGGTATTCTAGTCCACGTTTGACCAGCCCTCTAGATCTTCCAGATTTTGTATAAAAATTAATTCAGCCAGGGAAGTCACAAAAGCAACAGGGAAATCACAAAACATGCACAAGTATCATCTGCCATACCACCAGTGTGAAGCTGACGTCAAAAGCTTAGTTCACAGACAAAATAAGCAAGTATCGTCACTGCCTCCGACATTTCACCAGCCCTGTAGATCTTCCAGATTTCATGTGAAAAATAATTCAATCGGGGAAGCCACAAAGCCAACAGTGGAATCACAAGACATACACAAGCATCCTCAGACGATCTCAGTGCTAGAGGCTGACGTCAAATGTTTAGTTCACGGAATTGACGTCATCTCTCTCTCTCTCTCTCTCTCTCTCTCTCTCTCTCTCTCTCTGTATGACGACCTGCCTGAGGCTGACGTCTCTCTCTCTCTCTCTCTCTCTCTCTCTCTTATCTGGGGAGCCAGGGTGGCCGAATGGTAGAGCGTTGGACTTTCAATGCTCGGGTCGAGAGTTCGAATCCCGGCTGAGGCCAAATATTTGTGCTGGCTTGTTTCTCGTTGCCCCGTCTTTGATATCACCCTTACGTGGTGGAAAAGGACGTTAAACTCCTGAACACCCACCCACCCACGCTCTCTCTCTGTCTCTCTCTCTGTCTCTCTCTCCCTCTCCCTCCCTCCCCCCCCCTCTCTCTCTCTCTCTCTCCCCCCACCCGGCCCCACCCCCCAGTCACGTGGCTAATCGGTCGAACTGTCATTGGTAGAACTTGGAGAGGGGAGAACCGGCAACAATAACAACAAAATAAAATAAAATTTGGAGAAACAACTTTGTAGGACGGGGCCGTTCCTCCTTGTTTTCAACGTGCAATGAAGTTCGTGATGGCCGTTGAGTCAAAAGGTAAAATGCACGTTGTGTGTGTGCGAGTACTTGGGTGTGTGCGGTGTGAGTATTGTGTCGCGTGAGAGAGACAGAGCAGTTGTCGCGTTTGTTATGTGTGGGTGGTGTTATCATTTAGAAGAAAGAAAGAAAAGCCCCGGCAGAATAGTTGGCCTCTAAAAAAAATCCACCTCCAAAAGTCAGAACTGAGCAGACTTTGCTTTAGAGGAGAAAATACCAACATTTCATAGACGATGATAGACCTAGTACTGCATGTCGTTTTCTTAGAGGCACAATCGTACATCGCGATGCTAAAAATAACGACGTTATGACGTTGGTGTCGTCTGCTTAGAGCCACACCGGAAATGCAGACGAAAATCAAAATGGTGGACGTGCGCCATTGATTTTCTGACCAATCGGAGAAGTGCGTACACTGCTGTCTCTAACCTCATGGTTTTGTTGTTGTTGTTGTTGTTTTTTGTTTTTTTGTTTTTTTGGTACTGTATTGACAGATAATGGCTGCGTTTGGAAGGTTGAGTGAGAGAGAAATTGCCTCGTTTGGTTCATTTGTTTTATTGTGTTTTAGTAATGTAGATCAGTTTTCCGTAATCCGGAAGTTTCTATTAATATTATTATAATTCTAGAAGAGGTGACCTTGTTTTTAATGTAGCTAATTTTGCCACTGGAGGCGGAACGCGTTTAGGGTCAAGGTTTGAATTTCATGCAAATCGCTTTGTCAGGAGTTGTTTATGATTAGAAGTGGTTATATAACTCGCCTAGATTCGGCGGGCGGGTACTCGATAATACTGGAATCTTCTCAGTTTTAAAATAGTAACGAGGTGATTTACGTTCTGATTTTTGATTGGTTCCTGCATAATAGAGGTTCAGAATGTGCTAGAACGCTATGACTGTATATAACACTCTGAGATGTGTTTGTGTGTGTGTGTGCATGAGAGAAGCTCATATGTGCGGAGCTTGAGCGTGCAGTGTGACACCAGAGACGTGCTGTAATAAACTCCACACAGCTATAACTGTTCTACGCGCTCACGAGTCTTTTTGTGAGTGAATGAGACTTCTTCTGCAGTCAGTATAAGAACTCGCTACGTGAAGAGTGTGTGCCTGACTGTCACCGTATCCCTCGGTAATACAGACGACGGGCTCTTCGAACATTCACCACGTAACAGACTCCGTGCCCTAGAGAGTGATACTTTAGACGAATCCCAGTCACGTTACGTGGCTAACAGGTCAAGGTCGTACGTTTAGCAGCCAAGATTTATCATCGGCTCGTCCGCTTGGTTACCGAGTTAATTTTAGACCAGTCTCAATTTTGACTTCTTGAGTTTTCACTGACAGTTTAATGCCAAAGTATTATTTTGAAATGAATGCATTCTTTGAAAAAGACTCGTAAATTTGAAACAACAACAACAAGATGGTCACCAGCCCAATATGTTGTTTCTATTCAATCACCTACTGTCGTCACGGTCGTTCTTTTGTAGTGCCATGTATCCGGGAGGAGGACTCTCTCTCTCTCTCTCTCTCTCTCTGAATGGAAACAACTGACCGGGCTTGTCAGACTAATCTAGGTTTTGGAAGAGAGACGTGGCGTTGTTTTCTTTGAAATCTATGACGTTTAACCTCACTGGGATGACGCATAATACATTTGACGTAATCACTTTGATATAATTCTTGCCATGAAAGCAGCCCCATGCAATTGAAGTGCAAGTTGAAAGTTTGGACTCCAATAATACAAGTGTATCTCTTCCGCAAACCACACGTCTCGCAAACATCGAGGAAATGAAGCTCGCACAGATACAAGGCATGATCGTCATTTTGCTGACGTCATATTTGATTGACGTCATGCTAGCGTTTCTTGGTGATGTTTCGCCAATCATCGAGGAAATGAAGCTCGCGCAGTAACATGCGAGTATGATCGTCATTTTGCCGAAGTCATATTTGATTGACGTAATGCTGACGTTTCTTTGGAATGTCTCCCTACTGTTTTCAGAATTTCTCTCCCGGAGAACAAACTATTCAAAGTTCTTCCAAACATCTGTGATAACCTCCCTCGCTGTCGACCTAATCGGCGCGAGGAGGTAGTTCTTAGCCGGCTCCACATTGGGCATACCTACATCACCCATTCCCATCTGTTGAAGGGGGAGGATCCCCCTTGGTGTGTCCCATGCCACGAGTCTTTTACTGTTGAGCACTTCCTAATTTCATGTGCGGATCTCACTGAGATCCGTGCCAAACATTATTGTGCAGATTCACTGAAGGTGCTGTTCAGGGATGTCCCTCCCGACAGCATCTTCAGTTTCCTGAAAGAGGTCAACCTGTTCTATAAATTAAGTATAGACTTCAAATATTCAGTCTTTCACTGACCACCTATGTTAATTTTTTTTTCTCATTTAGACCCGATAGATTTTTCATATTTATCTATATCTTGTTTTAAAGTGGGAATTTTTATGTTTTATAGGACCTGGCAGGAAGGGACTTTCATGAGCCGCGAATTAGCATTTGTTGCTTGCGCGGCGTTAAGCCCTAAATAACTAACTAACTAACTAACTCTATTTGGGGACATGAAAAGCAGGAATTTCATCGATGTACTGGAGGCGCACACTTATATTCACAAACAAGCATGCACCCAAGAGATCAGGCCTCAGGAAGTAACTCTGTCTAAGGAAAACGACTTTTATTAGAGAGTTTCATTCCAACCAAACTGTACCCGTGTAGAACCTCGCACACGTCAAAAGGTTAGTGACGTCAGTCAGCTAGGCGAGCTAACACGACCTCATGTGTTTTGGGTTTTGCGAGCGCAAAGAGGCACGGAAAGGGTTTCCAGTACTTTGTTTTTACAGCATGTCAGCACGCTTGATGTCAGAGAGGTTGCGCATGTGTGCGCGCGGAGATACATGACACAACGACCGCGAGGACAGCTGGTCACTGAATGGAAACAATATATTGGGCTGGTGGTGTTGATTTCTGGCTCAGAACAATCATCCACGTTGAAAAGGAAACGGTAATGACTGCGAAGTGGTTACAAGTTAAGCAAATAAAAGCGACATAAAAGGGACAGAAACCACTTAACTTTCACAAAGGACGGCACAGGTCAACATTTCGGCTTTCGCCTTCTTCAGGACATAAACAAACGGGACATAACTTCAACAAACAAACTTCTTACTATTTTTTCTGGTCCTTTTCTCGCCCACCGTTTTTTTCCCCCCGGCGCCGTGTATGTCAGTACGTCCGCAGAGTTACCTTTTGTTTGTTTTGTCCCTTTTATGTCGCTTTTATTTGCTTACCATCCACGTTGTCCTAACTTTTGCCAGACTCTTCCTCACTACCCATCGGCATGCACAAAAACGCCTAAATGGCAATTTCAGCAACTGTCAGTATTTGACTTCTCTGCATCGCACAGACGATGAACATTCGAGATCTGTTAAACTGAGCATGAAGGCAAATTGTTCTCCCTTGCAAATGGGCCGTTATCCCTATTTAAACCCATGCAGACATCAACTAATGATTTGTTGTTGTTGTTGTTGTTCTTGTTTTAGAGAGGCTACTGGTGCGGTCGAAACTTACTTGGTAGGAACTGACTTTTAAAAAGAAATCAACAATTTTTGCATTTTCAAGCATTCGATATTATCTTTTAAAAAAAGCAAACAAACTCATAGCACAGCCTTTACTCACGAATAACACAACGTACATAGTGTTGCCAGATGCCTA